>JACGCM010000853.1:600000-1019149 GCA_014058105.1 Kingdonia uniflora
TATAACTACTAGGTAGATAATCAGTTCCTCATTATCTATTGGGGTGTTCATAATGAGTGACTTCCCCAAATAGGTTCTAAGATCTTAAAAAACTGCCTCACACACTGATGTCCATTAAACCTATGAATTTGATTGAACTTTTCCTTATTTGGTACAACTGCAAAGTAATATGAATAGCCAAAGATAGGGGTCTGAAGATTTTGAAACGAAACGGTTGATAGCGGCAATTTTTCCAGCAAATTTCTGAACGTCTTTCATCATTTTTGGAGATGGCATGTCGAGGAGAGCCTGAATCTGATCTGGATCGGCCTCAATCCCCTTCCTGCTGATGAGGTGGCCTAGAAATTGACCTGAATGTACTCCAAATTTATACTTATCAGGATTGAGACGCATCCTGTAAGATCGAAGGATGATAAAAATTGTATTGAGATATGAAATATGATTGATGGAATGTATGCTCTTGCACAAGAGATCGTCAATGTAGACTTCCACAATTTTTCCCGAGATGTGCTTTGAACATAGTAGTCATCAATCGTTAATAAGCTACACCTGCATTTTTTAGTCCGAAGGGCATGACTTTATAGCAATAAAGTCCTCTTTCAGTGATGAAAGTGGTCTTTTCTTGATCTTCATCCAAGAGTAGAATCTGATTGTATCCTGAAGCAGCGTCCATCATTGATAGGAGTTCGTGACCTGCTGTAGAATCCAAGATCTAATGAATATTGGTAAGAAGAAAACTCTCCTTTGGAGTGTGTTTGCTGAGATCGGTGAAATCCACACAAACGTGGACCTTTGCATTCTTATTTGAGATAGCGATGATGTTGGATATCCAATCCGGATACTTGGCTTCCGCAATGAATCCCACTTTGATCAATGTATCAACTTTCATGTTAAATTTATCTTAAAATTGTCGTGATAGGCATCGCTATTTTTGTTTGATAATGGAGGAGTTGATGTTGATTGCCAATTTGTGACATGCCTTAGCCGAATTGACCCTAGGTATTTCTTCGAAAGGCCACACAAAAATGTCTTGATTTAGTCGTAAGAACTGAATGAGAGCATCTTTTTCATATTGAACTAGCTTAGTACCGATGAAAGTACCTCTACTAGGTCCATCAATGTTGATGTATTTGGTGGGCTCCTGCCATGAAGGCTGATCATCGGGGTGATCAGCTTTCTGTAATTGTTATACAGCATATCTGTCTGAGGTTCTAGAATAGCAGAGACAGTATTTTTGTAAACCCGAGAAAGCTTTTGACTACCCCTGATCTCGTAAATACCATCGCTGTGTTTGAAGCGGAGTGCTTGATGATAGGTGGAAGCGATTGCTTCTATGTTATGAATCCAGTAACGACTTATAATCCTGAGATAATGAGACTTTGTGCTGACCACATAAAAGATGATGCTGATTCTGGTCGGCCCCGCAATATTAGGCAAGATGATCTTCCCAACTTGCTCTTCTTTAGAACCGTTGAATCCACTGATATCGGTGTCGCCTTGAATGACTTGATCGGCCAATCCTATTTGGCCGATAGTATTCTAAAAGAGGATCTCGATACCGCTACCAGTATCGATCATCATTGTATGCATGACAAACTTCTTCATCTTGAGCATTATGACTAACGCATCATGATGTTGGAATTTGACATGGCCAGTTTCGTAATCTTTGAATGATGTCCTGAGCTGGCAATTGCTCGACTCAGGCAGAAGTTTAGCTTCTTTGTCTTAAGGTATGAGATCGCAACATCCTGATAATCTCCTGCACTTGAATCTGTTAGAGTTGGTGATCTGATTGATCTCGATCATGTTATTGTGGCGCATATGGTAAAGATGCTTCTTCTCAGTTTGATCTTTGACCTGGACAACTTCAAGTTGCTTCTTATAGCTACGATCCTTGTATGATTCTAGGTCGACAATATATTTTAGCAGTTGTCCCACCTTGAAAATGTATTTGAGTAACCACTGTAAAGCATAACAATTGTCAATCAAATGACAGTTTACATTATGGTGCATGAAGTACAGTCGGCTTTCGATTGGTTCCAATGGTTGGGAGAGATGATAGAGCTTATCTTTTGTGAGGATTAGAAAAATTGTGGAGATTCAAACGTTCATCTTTGGGAGGACCAATTTGACTTGTGAGCCACCTTTTTTAGGGTTGCCGGTGTTTCCCTTGGCACACTTTTGGTCACCCTGATCCACCCTTTGTTCAGTGTTCTGATCCGATAGTCATTTCGTGGAAAGGACGGATTTAGTAGATTTATGCCTTTCGGACATCATCATTTCCAAGTCGACATAACTATTGACCTTGGTGATCATATCTACCAAGGTCGTAGGTTTGTTGAGGAAGAGGTGTTCTTTGGCTTTACAGTCGAGCTGGATCGCGTTGGTGAAAGCAGTAACAACTGTCTTCAGGTTGAGATTATCAACTTTACGCACGAGCTTCATGAACTTCTTAGTAAATGCCTCAAGCTTCTCTCTGTGTGACTATTTGAGACTGATAAGAGAATATAGATTTTTCTCTTTGTCTTTGTTGTGAGCATACGTCTTGATGAATTGCTTCTGCAGCTAGTCGAATTAGTATATGGAGTTTTCAGGCAGAGAGTGGAACCATCGGAGTGGCTCCTCCTGCAGACTTGTGGTGAACAGATGGCAGAGGATGTGGTTGAGATTGGAATACAACCCTAATGAGTCACGGTATTGTTGAATGTGCTCCTTTGGATCGGTACCCTTGTATTTACAAATTTTCGGAGTATGGAAACCTTTCAGAATATCCATATCGAATAGTTCTTTGGCAATTGGACTTCCTTGTAACTTGGTAAGGTCGACAGTCATGCCCAAAACCTGTGCTTCGATCAGCTCCTTAATATGCTGAACCATATGTTCTTGTGTGACATAGTGACGGGTCAGTTTAGTAGCTTGACGAGGAGGTTGTGAATTATGAGTACCTGTACCTCCACTCAAATGATCTCGTGCTAGAACTCGGGGCTGAGGTATCTATTTTTCCTCTTGACGCATGGAACATCGGTGACCTTGGCAGATCTCAGATTAAACTTCCGCCCCCCGCCCCCCAATGAATGGAAGATTGAGGTTTATTTCGAATATGTCTGGAAATAGCTATGTTGGCGGCTCCTTGAGGCCCCAACCTTTCCCACGCAGAAACCCGAGAGGCTTCTAGCACCTTTTCACGATCTCGTGTTGGAGAAACCTGTTGAGTATCTTGTTGAGCTTGCAAGGAAGCCTGTATTGTTGTCATTTGATCTTCATGTCGTTTGAGTGCTATCAAACGAGCTTGCCTTTCAGCATCGAGCTCCTTCTCGTGAAGCCCTCGGTCGTGAGTTAACTGTTATTCGAGCTCGTTGCATTTCTCCATTTCACTATTGAGATTCACTCGTAGCTCTGTAAGCTGTTCCGGCTCAACTAAGAGATTAAGTTGGACTCCGGTAGTTGGTCGCCTGGATGTAACCATGATTAAAATGTTGTAGTAGATTGGCTAAATATCATAGGATGTCATAGAAAGAATCTCTTTCCCACAGACGGTGCCAAATGTAATGGCCTAATCCCGTGAGCTCGAAGTGGTCCGGAATTAGCCCTTACACCAATGTACCTGTTACAAAAATCTAATAAACTAAAAATAACACAGGTGTTTAGCATGAAAAACCTATAAATAGGTAAAAAACTACGACCTCGTGTTGGGGGTTTTTGAAATGGTGACGTTTATTGCTTGAGGCTGATGATATTTTATTACAATTTATTTCTTGATTTAGAAATGATTGACCTTGTGAATAGAAATTTTAGAGTTTTGAGAATTCTAGAAAATATAGTTTTCTTGGGGATTTCTCCTGTAATCTTCTAGTTTTTGTCTCTACTAAAACTTTATCTTTATATAGGCCTCTTCCGCAGCTCTTCTTCGTGTTGAAGTACGTTCTCTGAACGATGTGGTTAGTGGCTATTTGACTAAGTACCTGCTGAGTTCGTGAGAAACAGGTGGTTTTGACATGTTTAGCTTTTTCAGTTTGAGCTCGACTCGCGTTTGTTAACAGTTCGTGGAGTACGTGGCGTTGCTAATTAGAGAAGTCATGTAGAGAATGCATGAGTCTGACATGGAGGTAATTCAAACTAGCGACAGCTTGATTTTTGGTGAGATCGATAGATAGGTCCCTACACCTTGTATTTGAGTTTGAACTTCTATAATTTTCTTAGCAGTATCACCATAAATCTCATTTCTCCAAGTTGTAAGAGCATTTCTTAAAATCTTCAGTTTAGTGGCCATGATATACGTTGGAGTACCTTGGATATTCTAGCCCCACACCACCTTAAGAAACTCATTGAAATTAGGATGTAATGCCCAGGCATTAGCAAATCTAAATGGAGCTCTCCCTTTCTTTCCAACTTCAAACAAGGTAACACACGTAGGACTATGATCTGAGATAGGAAAATAGTCAAGCCAAAACTTAATTATCATAACTCTGTCAAGTTTAGTGTAAATTCTGGTTGTAGATCCTGATAATTGGTCCATGTATACTATGATCCTATCCATTAGAGATCCTTCACATTTTGATTATCTATACAATCTCTTAATTGTTTCACTTTACTCTCTTGTAAAGGGTTACCACCTATATTTTCATCAACAAAAACCTTAGAATTAAAGTTACCAAAAATAAGCCAAGGAATTTGAATATTTGAGGCTAGCTGTGATAGATGATCCCATAAAGTAGTCCTCTCAGCAAAATTGTTAGAAGCATAAACACATGTGAAGAAGATATCAACTAACTTATCAATGAGGTGAACTTTCATGTGAATTAATAGACTAGTCTTTGCTATAAAGCAAACCCTATAAACTATAGGATCCCACATAGCTAAAAACTTTATTTGGAAACCTCCTTGGCATTGCATCCATAATTTTGAAATGGCTCAGAAGATGAAAGATGAAGCTGAAAACTTTATTTGTTGATTCATTTATAAGAAGGGAACAAAGTTTCCCATCACATAGCTGATGAAATGGATATTCTCTCCGATCAACTTACCTTTCCTCAGGATTTTAGTTATAATCTAAAGAAAATTTATATAGCTGATGTACATTATAAATACCCGATGTTGTTTTAGGTTTTTATTAGAATTGAAATCTGGTGAGGGTATGCCTAACCCTAGCTTTCTCTTCAAAAAAAAACTATAGGATCCCACATTATAATAATTCTACCATTTGGTGCATGATCCAGGTTGTTCAGTCTATCGTACTTACTCTATCATAGTTGGCATCTTTAATCTTGGTTTTAATAAGACCAATATGAGAAATCCCTTGAACTCTTATTTTATTACACACTTCCCTTTGCATCTGTATTCTGTTCAAACCCCTCACATTCCAGATTAGAACTTTAGACATGAGATATATTGGTTGATTTTGGACCTCCTCCTCCCCTTAATTTCCCTTTTTCCACAAGTCTAGAACTAATTATCTACCTATCTTCCATAACCTCATCAGCTCTTTCCTTATCTATCAAGTGGTTTAGAGGTTACCTTCCTTCTTTCTTTTTCTCCACTTTTTTCAGTTTCATTTTTGCGCTCATTCTTTGGTGTTTTGAAAGGTTAGGATCATTTATGTGTTTTTGCAACTATTCCAAGTCTAGTCCCCTTTCAGTACTACCTGATCAAGTGTTAAATGTGATTGTCCACCATCAATCTTATTCAACAGTGTTGCCCTATGCAGTCCACTTCTTTTTGTACCCCTATCCCTACTTTGTATACCTTCTTTTGAAGAATCAAATATGTTATCACAATTTGCTACAGAATTGCAAGGACTATTCAGAGCCATTGGAGACTGAGTTGTTTGCTTGCCCTTATAACTTTTGGATCTAGCTATTGTCCATCCTTCTTCTTCATTGCCATTCTCTTTTTCTATAGTATTTTGGTCCTTTTCCTCCCTAGTTTCATAACTCTTTTCTCCTGCAACTACCTTTCTCTTCCAGTGAGGAATGGTTGTCTTCTTTTCGTCCTTTTTCCTAAGGGTAATGCCCCAAAGTAGGGCAAGTATCAAAAATTGGTGGTTTCCAAGGATATTTAATATCAACCTCTACTAGGACTCCATCACCTCTATCCACCAGAATTGAGGATGGTAATATATGATTATGTAATGGCCTAATTCGGTAGCTCGAAATTGCTCAAAATTAGATCTTACACCAAATGTACATGTGATAAGAATTAGTGTAATACAAGAAATGACACAGGTAATTTAGCATGAAAAACCTTTGAATAGGTAAAAAAACTACGACCTCGAGTTGAGGATTTAGTAACTGTAACTTTTATTGTTTGAGGTTGATATCTTATTACAAGTGATCTCTTGAGCTAAAAATACTTGATCTTGAAAGATAAGAATTCTTATGGTCTTAGAATGTAGAATTCCTATCTTCTCTGGAACTCATCCTTTATATAGATCTCACTCTCAGTTTGATATTGTGTAGAGCCACGTTCTCCTAAAAATGGGGCAAGTGGTAGTTGAATATGTAACTGCTAGTTCATGGGAGACAGGTATTTTTGAGTTGTTCATATTTTATGCAGTGCTCGAGCCACGTTCCTTATCAGTTCATGGTCAAGGTGTCAATGTTGATTGTATATATCAAGTATATAATGTGTTTATCTAGTATTGAGGTAGTTTAAGTTTGGACTAGGTCGAGGGATAGGTCCCTACAATCGCCCCCTCGCAACTGAAGGCACAGGTGGCTTTAGTTGAGAAAAAATTTATGGAATATTTGTGTTGGAATTTAGAAAGGTTTACTATGGATTTTGACATGGGGACTTTCTATTTCTTTATTAAAGACCATATTCAGGCATTTAAAGCGTGGGAAAGGATTGATGTATTTGGAGTTTTGGTTTCACAGTAAAGTTGTTCTTGAAAAATGACTGCGTTGGAAATACTTCCTTGCATTGAATGCGGGTCTGATATAAATAGTATTTACACTATATCTTCTGGTATCTTTATGAAAATACTTTGTCTCAGGGAATATCAAGTGGTTCTATTTTTCTTGAGAATAGTGATGACCAAGCGTCAAGTATATAAAGCCAGGGTAACGGTGGAAGTACAGAAACTACAGTTGCGTTACTTTGGTAACCAATCTCTGGAGATACCCACACCTATACCTATACCACCAACATACCATGGGATGACGGAGGAGGAAGCAGTAGAGGCTAAGAATGACTACTATCACATGTGGCGTTTCCACTATATTATTTTGATAGGTGAGTGGCGCTGAGTATGTCTTTGCCTACTTATAGAAGAAAAGATTAAGGAGGCAGATGTGGAAGTCGGTATACATACCAAGAAGTACTGCCATTATCCTACGAGGGATTGGGTTATATAAAAGTAGAATCATTCTTCTTTCTCTGCCAATCGGAGGTGGTGGAGGATACGAAGGAAGAGACGGTGGTGGTGGAGACGGGAGATGGAGATTGGAAATTTTTCTTCTGCACAATCATCGCTTTTCGCTTGTAGGAGTATGTTTTGCGGAAGTTTGGTTCAGACTCTGTTACATCCATCTTCCTATATTTTTTTGCAGAAGTGTTTCAATATGAAACAGTGATGAAAAACTGAAATATAATATAACCTGCAAATCGGCCTGTAGGAAAGCTCTAAAAAATTGTTTTTTGTAAAGTATTATCTAAGTAATTGTTGAGCGAATGAAAATATATTTGTGTAGAAATTATGTGTTTATTGATAAAAAAAAAAATAGAAATTAGTATTGCAAAGCGAACTAAAAATATATATTGGAATATTAAAATGTCATTCCTTATTTGAGAAAGCAAACTAAAAATGAGTATGCTAATTCGAACTATAGCTAGTTCAAGTGATGTGTGATAGAAAGTTGATAATAATAATAACGGAAAGGAGATTTGTAGGTTGAGCAAAAAAAATGTTATAATGTAACTCCTTACAATGCATTGGTCGACCTGTTGGAGATATATGTGAGGATGCAAAAGGTACGTATATCGAACAAAAAGAAAGCTATTAAATCGAGTTGTAGAGAAAATCTAGATGTATGTAAAATAAGTGAGAGAATTTGGAAATGAGTTTAAAAAGATATGGTTGAAATACAATGAGGTCGCTATGGAAAGATAAACTCAAATAAATTTTGAGCCTAATTTTAGGGTTGTCTGTTATGGACAAGGGGAGTAAATATAGATTATACTATAAACATAATGGGGGAGATTTGTTGTTATCATAATTTGTGTGTATAAATAATGCTAGAAATGTAATTTAGGTAGGAGGAAGAAATTAAAATGGTGAGGACTCATTCTCAAAGAGCTCATCATGCGTCGGAGGGGTGCTTAGCAATGAAAATTATTGAAGTTCGTGAGAGGATTTTTGGGCAGTTAGGGTATGATGGCAATTTGCCAGAATCTTCAATACAGTTTGATGGGTTGACTGTCGAGGTGAGGGAAATGAGATTGGGCATCACGTGTATATAACACTGAAGTAAAGTAAGTAATAGTTTGTGAAATTGAATTATTGTAGTTGTAGCAGCATTTTTTTGTATGTAACAATACATCGTGTTTTGCAGGCCTTCGATCTCAAGTGGTGAGAAAAGAATCGCCAATAGTTATTGTAGCTCGAGAAGGTTCGAAGCTCGAGATTGTTCTAAAGATGCTTGAAATAAGCATATCAAAAAGAGCTAATAGTAGGTCAGAAAAGTACAAAAGTCTCAAGCAAAGAGACAGATGGCAGGGACTGGAGATGGAAGGAGGACACTAGTGGATAGTGAAAAATGTCCAGTATTAATTAAGGCTGCACTAAAGTCATTGAAGGTAGGTTCTGGGGGGGCTATGTCGAGAAAGCTAGTTCAAAGGCACCCCAAAAGGAAGACTGTGAAGAGTGGCTTGAACTCAGTTACCACGGAGAGTGGAGGGGTCGAGGTGAGTGCGAAAAGGATGAAATTGGATGCTTCTGCTATAGGAAGCGAGGTGAAGGTGGTGGAGAGTGGTCTTACTATGGAGGACAAGTAGCTAGCTGTGGAGAACAAACTAAGGGCTACAACTCGAATAGGTGTTGAGGAGTTTAACACGTCTGCGCAGTTAGAGCTGTGTAGGGTAAGTTTAAATTTTTTGTACTAATTAAATTTTGTGTAACTTGCAAACTGAAATGTTGTTTTGTTTTGAGTTGACTTCGAGCTTAAAGGTGTTCTTATTTTTTGTGGCCGACTGCTCACGCGTTGAAGGACATCTGCCTTGGCTTCGAAGGATTCACACTGGGTGATGATACACAAACTCATAGAGGAGGCGAAGAAGAATGTCGAGGAAGTTGTAATTGCTCGGGATAGCCTTGGATAGAAGCTACTCGAAGTTGGATATTTTGTGGCCGATCTAGAAGCTATCATAGAGGGGCGGCATGAGGAAGAGGCCAACGTTGAAAATGAGCCTTGTAGGGACCAGATTTCGTAAAGCTCGAACTGGCTTGAAATTGATCCTTACACCAAGAACTATTATGCCAAGAATTAAATAAGAGATAACACTTGACACAATAGATTTAGCGTGGAAAACCTGTAAATAGGTAAAAACCACGACCTCGAGTGGAGGATTTTATGAAAGTAGTATTATTGCTTGAGAAAGTGGGAGAATTTGATTACAAGAGTTAATCTAAGATAGAATAGCTAGATATCAGAAAATTGTATGTGTAGAATTCTCTGTCGGCTACCATGTTTCCTTAGGAGCTCTGCCCTTTTATAAACCCTGCTCTCAGCTTGGCATCGTGCTCAAACATGTTCTTCTGAAAGTGGGGGTCATGGGCAGTTGAGTGTGTAACTGTTAGCTCGTGGGAGATAGGTATATGTTGATTTGTTCTGTTTTACATTTGTTGTGGACGATCCACGTTCTGCTCAAGTTCTTGGTCGATGTGTAACTGTTAACGCGTTTGTTTAAGCGTGAATCTGGTACTGGATAAGGTCGAGTCTTATAGAGCTCCAGGTATAGATGAGATCGAGTGTCCTTAGCTCGAGGGATAAGTCCCTACAAGCCCGATGTTGATGGTAGTTCTCCCAAAGGTGTTGTTATAGAGTTGAATGCGGTGTCCTCTAGAACTGATATAGAGAACCGCGGAGGAAAGGAAAAGAAGGTAGATTAAAAACTTTTGATATTTTTCTTTTGTAAGTGGAAAAACTATGAATGTATGGTAGATACTTGGAGGATATATTCAGAGTAGTCTAAAAGATATTTTAAATATTGATTTGTAGAAACTTAAAGGTATATGCCTCATAATTGAGGAATTAGAGATAGAGCTCATTAGGAATAACAATGGCTCAGCAACTCTATTAACTTCGCAAACGGAACTACAGGTTAGAAAATAGCTCAAAATATTTAACATGTAGGCTTTGCCACAAGTTAGGAGGCAGATGAAAATCATAATTAATGAAAGTAATCTAAGTATAAGTAGACCAGTTCGGAGTGTTAGAAAATGAGAGCATAGAAAATGTGTACCTTAAAATAGGATGAGATATAGATATTATTGCCATTAGTGTGAGATAACTGTTAGGAATCAAGGTAGATAATCCCAATCCCTCGCCCCAAGAACGATAAGCAGAAACGCTAATAAGAAATTATACGAAAGAAAGAACATAATAATTTACCCGGAGGAGGGAAGTGAAAAACCCTTGCGGATAAAAAAAATACTCCCCGAGCAATCCACTATGATAATCAAATGGGTTACAATGATCTCTCCAAGCTTCTCAAGCTTTAATTGAGTCTCTCAAATTCTAAGTCTCTAAAATTAAACTCACACAAAAGGATATATTAACAAAATAACCTAAGTCCTATTTATAAACTAGGGAACTAAAATACAAGTAGAACGGATCTCGAGGCAAACCCAATATCTCATAAGAACTTACAAAGGCAACCAGGCAAAACTCGTTCGAACGACTTTAGCATTTAGAGGTTTCAGCACTAAAAAACATGCAGGTCATTCGAACGAAATCCAATCTCGTTCGAACGACTTCTTCGGTCTTTGAATTCAAAATGTTAAATCATACAACTCATTCGAACGAGCTCCATTCACGTTCTAACAACTTCGACCTATATTGAGTTCATCTTTAGAAACTCGAACAGAACCAACTCGAGTCTTCAGGCAACATAACCAATTCAAACTTTAGGTAACTTAGCCAGTTCGAATCTTCAGGTAACTTAACCAGCTCAAACTTTTGTCGATCATAACCAGTTCAAATCTAAACATTGAAAATCTTTTTTTCAATCCGACTTTAATCCATGAACTGAAATAACTCGAACTAAAATGACCTTGAACACAATTCGAGTTCATACCTTAACAATCTCACACTTGAAATCGAATCTATCATAGCCCATCTCCAAATCTCTAAATGAATTGCTTACACTACCCGGACCTTCAATCATAAAGATCTACCTATGAAATTTTGTAATCTTCAACAAATCTCCCACTTAAAATTTGAAATGTGAGGTTTCCATAACTCTACCTATCTTCAAAGTAACCACATTTGTAGCCATGTCAAATCGAACTCTTTACGCCAAAAACTACTGTACCACACAAACTTTCAAAGCCGCACTATACTTATACTTTTACAATCAATGATGCAATTAACCATTACCATCTCGATACCCAAGAGGCATCAGTATATCACTACGAAACTGTTGTCTTTTCCATGTCACTAACGTACTTAGCCATCACAAGTAAACACAACCCTGCAAGCTAGACAAGAAGCACTCCATAGCTATGGGCTACAATCGAGTCTTCTTCGAATACATAATATTCACTATCAACGTCTCACAGCTCCCACTTCATGAGAAAACTTTGGTCTCATGTAAGCAATGATATATATTAGTAAATAAATTATCAATAAGTTTAGGCATACCTCAATCTACACTCATATCATATTCCATAGCCAAACAAACATGTGTCTCAAGCCCGAAGTAACGAGAAATGGTACGTTACCAAATAACACTCCAACCAGTCTCAATGTACTATGTTAATAATAACTTCTGCTTCACGTTCTTCCTGTTGTACTATACCATATGCCAAGGATTAGCCAATCCATCGGTCCAACCCATTATTGAGATAACCGTTCTCACAACTCTTTAATCTCACTCATGCTAGAACTTGGATACGCAACTAGCATATCATCCATACTCTAAGAACGGATTATCCATGAGTTCTCAAAAAAAACTCATAACATTAACAATGGTCTATGTGGTATTTAAATAATCCACCAATGATATAAACATATCTAATATTGAGCCCCATCCTTTCGTTGTATATCTTGAACAAGCATATGAGCTCTCATGTATAAGCCTCCATAATGCAACTTCACCCGATAACTAGGTATCCATGTAGCCGACTTACATACCCATCTTCAATAAGATCAATCATGAGGAATTTTTCATTCTGTATCAAGAATCACTCAGTTGCTAGGAATCACTCAATCCGAAAAACAAGGCCACCACAATACAACTAGCTTCACAGCCGGTGAAACAAAAAATATCTTGACATAAACACCCATTTCTTCTTGAAAGCACTTTACCACAAGTTTTACTTTGAACCGCTTGAACAAACTTGTTCTAGTTTAACCTGTAAACCAACTTGTGAAGTAAAGAGTTTTACCATCGATAATATGATTACATCCTATACCCAATATGACGATTGAAATCCTATCTCATCATCATCCATGACAAGCTCCCACTTGCCCATGACCTCATCTTGTAAAGCCACCTTGTAGTCATCACCAATTCCGGCTAGCCACAAATAATGTCAGAAGTAATGATAATGGGACGTAGGTCTCGAAACCTTGGTTCTTCTTTTCATTATAATCGGAGGAGTATACAGTTCTCATTGGATCTTTTCAACCAATGGTTCCCACACTATCTCTATAGAGATTTTTATATACTTATATGACCCCGATAAATCCATTTTATTGGTCCACTTATCCATGTCTTCGCAAAAGACATCATCATTAAATATCACATCAATAAGTTGGATAATTTTTTGATTCTTCACATCACAAGATCGATCACCAAAATCATCACAAGCATATCTAATTAACATGCATAAACTAGACATATAATCTAGTAATGATCTACTACTATAATAGACAAAAGAAGTATAAATGATTACCTCCTTTTTCATCCAAGTGATCTCTTCTAATAGTTCAAGATCCAATGCATACCAAGACTCTATATCAAACGATAAAACTACCAAATCCGCCCAAAACTGTTTTGACAACTCGACGAAACATTTTATACTTGGTGCCCATTCAGTAATCTCACGGACCACACTTTCAGCCATACCAAACTCTTATTGTATTATTAGGATCTTCTCAAGACTTTTAATCCCAATAGATGTTTCATCTATAACAAACTCATCACAGCAAAATTGATCCCCATCACCGTTAGATCCAAGACGCTTTAATATTGAACCCGTCTCAATCTCAACCCAAGCTTCCATCTAGTGAAGACATCAAACCAATCTATTTTATTCTTCAAGAAATGTACACCAAGATCTCGTGTGGAATTACCAATAAAAACAACAAATACATAAAATACCCCTTTGAAACTGACTCTAGTCGGTTCCCATACATCATCGTATAAGTGGTTCGATCCCATATTCCATTTTCTTATCTTTTTAGAAAACCCAACTTTATTTTTCTTTACCAAGAAAACATCTTCACAAAAGAACAAATCTTTCGATTTTAACTCGTCAAGTATTCTTCTCGAGAACAATGTTTTCATCCAAATGCTCACGTGACCAAGTTTCTTGTGCCATGCTCTAGAGTCCACCATCGAAGTAACAACACCAATAATCTTATCATTAGCATTACACGCCTCTAAGTACGCATCTTGTCTTTTATCCCAAGCTAAAGCAATAGCCTCATTCATGATCTTAAAAGCATCATCGCCGAAGGTAGCCAAAAGACCCAAGTTCGATAGTTGGCTTGAAAACATATTTCTAGCCATACTAGACACATATTGCACCATGTCCAAACTTAACGAATTATCATTCATTAATGAAATCTGAACATCTCCATTATCTACTATGTGATAGCACTCATCATAGCTAGACAATTCACTTTTACCCGACGTAATTTCCAATGGAGCAACCAAGTCTAGCCTTGACCTTTTACAAACACCATAAAACAACCACCATGACTTATCCCGAGTACCATGAATCACATTACATGGTTTATCCTAAATATCACAAGTCATATCAACCAAATCATTGTAAATAAGATTGGATGCACTACTAGAATTTTTACCTTCCCCGGAGAAAATCACCGAATGTCTCTTTATAAATCTTCTCCTCTTCGTCGATCTACAATCTTCCTTCTTATGACCAACTTTACTGCAATTCCAACAAATATTTTATTGATTGCAATTCCATGTTTTTATGCACATTTTGCTTCCATTCTCAATATGTGAAGTTTTCTTTCCGCTAACTTCAACATCCGAGTAATTACCCAATGTTAGCAACAAAGCTCCAAGAGGTATTATGTGAGAATCATCACCAAAGACTTCTACTACGCCGCTTAAAGTAACCCACTTACGAGAATTTGAAACACTCACAGCACACTTCTGAAAATTTAAATCACTCGAAGTTGATTCAAATATCTTTGATAGCTTGTCCAACATCTCTAACAAGGTACTCACTTTAGGCAATTTAGAATAAATAGAACCTGAGAGTATTGAACGAACTTTATCTAGAATATCTCGATCTAGAACCTCCCACTCCAAATGATCCATATCGACCAGCTTTGTTGAAATCCCTCCTAGATGAAAATCACAATCCTCCGCATATAGAAAATCCTCTACTTGCATCTTCCAAATCCCAAAGTTCAATCCATTGAATTCATCAATTTCTAATTTCTCCATATCGGCCATCGCTCTTCACCACACAAGCCCTAACCTTGCGCTCTGATACCAGTTGTTAAGAATCAGGGTAGCTAATCCTAATCCCTCGCCCCAAGAATGATTAACAGAAACGCTAATAAGAAATTATACGAAAGTAAGAACACAATAATTTACCCAAAGGAGGGAAATAGAAAACCCTTATGGATAAAAAACCATTCCCTGAATAATCCACTATGATAATCAAATGGGTTGCAATGATCTTTCCAAGCTTCTAAAGCTTTAATGGAGTCTCTCAAACTCTAGGTCTCCAGAATTAAACTCAAATAAAAGGATAGATTAACAAAATAACCTAAGTCCCATTTATATACTAGGGAACTAAAATACTGTCACGCCCTAAAATTCAGTAATCGGTAGCTAGACTAATTACTAAGATTCGAGGATGTGCAAGTCGGGGAATCAAAAGATTTGCCCCGCGAACAACCGAGCCGTAGACAAATTCTGGCCCATTCATTCACAATAGAATCACAACAGAGTAATAAGAAAAGACAGAAACAGCGGAAGACTAAAATAACAATATCTAAACATAAGATTTTACAAACCTCTATACAGTAAGCCCGACAGTAATAACTGGAAAATGAGCCTCCAGCTCAACTCCCCAAAGATCACCACAGCAGCAACTAAAACCTGAAACAACCTGCCATTGAAAGGGGGATGCGAGAGTAAGCAAAAAACGAGCTCACTAACTCCCAAGAATAGTTAAACGAGTATACTAACCAATGAGATGGATATAATAATGATAATAGGATATAATAATATCTAACGATAAATAATATATATATTTAAATATATACAGGATGCCTAATAGGTATCTAATAGGTACATAACTATTTTAATGATTATATGTAACTATACTATAATTATACATACACATCTTGAGCAAAGAAGTGTTAAGACTATAACTACACTCAAATCACTACCGTGGCCCTCAGCGCCATAAGCGACTAACCTACCTCAGAAATACAATCACACACGAGGGTAAACATCCTCGGCACACAATAATCCAACAGGGTTACCCAAACCCCAACCAGGCACAAGCTGAGCGAGATCGCCCACAACTAAATACCAGCCTAAAGCTCACAGCAACCAACCAGACTAATTAACCTAATAAATTAACTAGATACAGAAGAGGGAGGAATCGATGCAGAGAGGAGAGGAGTATGCAAAAGGAAGATGAATCTAATTACACTGCAAATCAATTAGGAGAAGAGGAATTCAAATAAGGGGAGAAGAATATGATAAACTAGGATAATCCCATAATTATCCCAATGCAATGATATGTTATGATAATGATATGATAGAATGAGATAATCTTATGATTATCCCAAGTGCAGAAGATTCTATATTAAGCATAATGCAGAAAGGGTTAAGGATTTCTATCAGAAGAACCTACGAATAGGAAGTATGCAGAGATGCAATGATATGCTTGATGATGATGATGATGATGTGTTATGATGAAGTGGGATAGTCCCATACCTATCCCAATGCTGAATGATTTTGAATAGTCAACCCGATAAACTAGACCCTAAAATTAAAGTGGGTTGACAACTACAGAAAAAGGATTTACCTTACAGGATATTGCTAGATACAAGGGTACGATGTACTGCACTAGCTCGACCAGACTATGAGGATATTACATCAATCTATCAAAACCCACGTCTGAACTATATTTTTGCATTTCAAGGTATTTCAACCTCAACAAGGACTAAGTTGAGACTTGATAACTCTGTCTCATACCATCCCACACTCCCGATTGGGTGAATTAGGTATGATAGTGCCAGTTCCACACCCACCTACTATTTTAACCCGATTAAGGAATCCTGGAACCTTTCAAGGGTTAGCCGAGATAGAGTTATTTATGTATCCAATCTCAGTAAGATAAGGTGAATATATTATCTATGGATGTGAGCAAAAATCCTAAAGACTGAAACACAACTACTGTTAACACAGCCAGCACACAATAAGATAACCACCTGCCTGCGAGCGTGGAAACCACAACTAACACAGATGCCCACCTGTAACTCAGTTGTACCATCTAAACCTAGATGAAATAGCAACTTAACCGTCATGACATCTAAACAACATCAGTCTCTAAGATTCCTCAAAGCAACATGATTACCATCAAGTGCTACAGTACTCTAGCTGTCAACACAGACTAGTACTCATGGGATGACCTACAAGTATCCAACAAGTAGTTAACAATCCCCAATAACCGAACTGCATCACAATCCCCTAATCATGTACATGGGTCTCCAACACGGATGTACAGGAATTGGATTCAATAGGAGGTTTTAGCCGTATTCCAACATCTTGGGTGACGTACAACTTTATAAACCACCTGGCTCAACGGCGTGCCTCACAAGAGCCATGCTGTCTCGCTGCTTCCTAGATAATGAAAGGGAACACAACCCTATAAGCCTCATCCCAGGGAAAGAAGGCTTAACGAGTAAGCTCTATTAGCTTTAAGAATTATGAGGACAATAAGTGTCACAACACGATAAGCAAATAATCCTAAGGCAAACTATCAGAAGTTTAACATCCACGACCAACTACCACGGACAAGCCGTCTGCTCACCACCAACAACTAACAGTCCAGGAGATACCATACTCCCACATAGAATCTACCATTCCAAACAACCACCAATCACAGCGACAGTGCTCAAGGACCACCCTTGAGAATACAGAGTACACTTAGACTAATCCTAAGACTAATCAAAATAATAGCATGCAAGAGGACGAGCTCTGAATCGAAGACCGTGTCTTACTGAAGCTATGTCGCCCCAAGACTACCCTAGAACCAAGTCCAGCAACCTAAACTAACCAAGGTGTTATAACTATTAGGTGAGAACTATACAATCTCAGAGAAAATGGCGGCTAAACCACATGTCGTCCATATATCTCCATTAATAGCCAAACCTAGTTACTAGTGCCCTGAAACAGGCTGGGCACCCTAATAACTAACCAACAATTCCACACTCAATATATATATATATATATATAGCGACATTGAGGCATCGCAGCACACTGTTCTCAACCTCCATGAAGAAAAGATTCGTGAAAACCACCCTCAATGAAATCGGTCTAAGAAGAATTTCAGGAGTCATCGTCACATCGACGACAACAGAGAATAACCTCCTCTGGCTAATCATAACCTACGGATTCTATCTAGTAACTAAACTCATATTATTACGGGTTTTACTAACTTATCAAGCCCTTAAATATTCTCGCCTAAGGTATGCTAAACAGATAACCCGTAAAGGTGTCCTAAGCAATTAACCCACATACTAACCTAGTCACAGATATAATATACTAAACTATGCATTTCTATAACTTACAAATCAGCATAATAATCAAGTTATTCAGGAAGATAAAACTCGCCTATAACCCGATACAATGCTCCTGCAGAATCAATCCGAGCAAGCAACCAGAAGCTCCAACGATAGCATCTCGTGGACATGCCACCCGAATCACGGAACAACCAAACCGCAACACCGCAGCCATCGCAACAACCCAAACAACACCACCACCGTCAAACTCAACACCTGCAACCATCACAACTCAGTAAATCAACAAAAAACTCAATAACCACAAACTCTAAAATCACCCCATGATTACAAACCCTAAAACCGAGAGTTTCCACCGAAACTGAAATCGGAACAAATCACCCGAATCGCAGGACAACTCAACCGCAACACTACAGACATCACACGCAACCCAACCAATCATCACCACAGAATACCCAAATCCTCCAACAATCACAACCCACAATCAAACCCAATACCTGCGATAATTGCAAATGCCGCAAACCCCAAATCACCAACAATGTGAACCCAAACAAACCCCCACAATTATAAACCCTAGAAATCAAACTTTACGCCGAATCGAGAGGAATTGACGGAAAGGGATTCGAGGATAACTCACCAAGAGTAGGAGTGAAGATCGTGGCGAAGCTCGACGAAGAATCCAAGAGCGATGAGGAAGATTGGATCAAAAGTAAGGAGGAGAAGGGAATGGTTAGAGGAGAGAGAGAAAGAGAGAGAGAGAGAGAGATAGTGAGTTTGGAGTGAAGAGAGAGGAAGTGAGGAAAAGAGAGGATATATATAAAATGCTCCTCTATTCGAATAGGGATATTCCTATTCGAACAGAGAGGATCCTATTCGAATAGAGGAAGTCATGTTCAAATAAAAAGGGTCAGCAAAGAAACTCAACAGCTCAAGAAGAATCATATTCAAACAAAGAAGACCCTGTTCGAACAGAGGGAAAATCCTATTCGAACAGAGAAGGTCCTTCTCGAACAGAGCAACTCAGGGAAAAATCTAACTGTTCAAGGAGGATCCTATTCGAACAGATAAGGTCCTGTTCAAATTGAGGAAGATCTTGTTCGAACAGAGAAGGTCATGTTCAAACAAAACTGGCCTGTTCAGAAAAAGAAGATTCCAGAAAACCTACCGGCCAACCCCGGACAACCCCGGACACCCCGAAATCAAACCAAACCACCAATCACAACCACACAAACACTGCTACAAACCCAACGAAGGTTTCCCAAGGTATAAACACCACCTCCACCGCCTCACGGCCACCAAA
The DNA here is from genome assembly GCA_014058105.1 of Kingdonia uniflora. Taxonomy (NCBI): domain Eukaryota; kingdom Viridiplantae; phylum Streptophyta; class Magnoliopsida; order Ranunculales; family Circaeasteraceae; genus Kingdonia; species Kingdonia uniflora. Next base: position 619,486 of record JACGCM010000853.1, read on the forward strand.
ACACCTAAACCCCTGAAAAAGAATTTTTGCTCGGAAAACTCTAAAAAACCTATCGGCCAATCCAACGGCTCACCGAAACCACACCAAACCACAAACACATCAGAAAAACATAACTACCAACCCATCTAGGGGTTCCCAAGGTCACAACGCCGCCTCCTCCTCTGAATAGCCACCGTACCAACAATGTGAATCCCAAATAGGATTAAGGCCGCAAATGAAGAGAGGGAAGATCAGTATGTTAAAGTTGAGCTCCAGCTTGCTGAGGCAAATAAAAATGTGAAGGATCTGACCTAGAAGATCGAAAATAAAGATGCTGAGGTAGTAAAATCGTAGGACGAGCTCGTGAGTACGCAGAACAAAGTGGCAAAGTGAAATAGTAGGATAGACTTGTTGATGGTGAAAGGTAAAGAAGCGAATGTCGCTCAATACCATATCAGATCGTTAGAGGCTGCAGATAAAGAGCTATGGGATAATGTGGCCAGTTTGAAGGGTCAAGTGGCCAGGAAAGAAAGCGAACTTGCGAAGGCAAAAGTGTAGTGGAGCAGCTAAGTGAGGCCATGCAAAGTAAAGATTTTAATTTTTTAGGTCACCCAAAATTGGTGTGACAAATCAAATGAGTGAGTTATGAGGTTGAAGGCTGAATTGGCCTGTTCACGTGGTAAGAAAGCCAAATCTGAAGAGCGGTCAAAGAAGAAAAAGGATGATGCCATGGTCTCGACTGCCAAGGGTGATATTGTTAAAGCATCAGTTCGAATTAAAGAGTTCGAGGAAAATCTAGTTTTCATTCGAGCTAGCATAAGGAAATCAAACGAACGAACTAGAGAGAGTGAGTATAAGTTAGAGAATGTTGTTCGTAAAGAGAAAAAGTTACAGGTAGCTATCAAGAAGAAGGATGAGTTGCTTAATAAAGATTATGCTAAGGGAGGTGATATAAACAAGTTGGAGTTGGTGGCACTTCATAGGGAAGTGGATGAGCTAAGAACACAAAATCGTTCTGAGCATGAGAAGGCGGCGGAGTTGATAGCAAAGCTAGCCGAGGTGATATCGAGGTTAGAAGAACGCTTAGGGTGGGCAGACTCCCATTATGCGAAGTTGGACAAATATTTTAAGTTATTGAAAGTATAATTTGCTGAGTTGAACATGACAGACCAAAATAGGATGTCCCTGGATGAGGTGTACTCGAGGGAAATATTGAGGGTCATTGCCTATTTTGTGGAAGAAGTAAAGAGGCTTGAGCTTGAAAGGGATACCTTACATGACTGTGTGGACTCAGAGGCTGTATCTGTAATGCTGATATAGATCGAGGAAATTGCCTAAATGCCATGGAAACTGAGCTAGGCTCCCGACCTGCAGAACTAGTAGAGCAAGGAAGGAATATTATAACTGCCCGAGCTCTAGAGTTTATGGCTGCACGACCTCCTTCGTAGGGGAAAGCGGAGCTGACCTTCCGAAAGTAAAAACCTGGAAAAGAGATCTGTGTATTTTGTATTACAGATAAGTAGAGATATGAAAGGTAGTTTAACTGTTGCTTTATCTTGTGTCTGATAGATGGTTAAGATCATTGATTGAAAACTAGTATTATCTTCGTTTTAATCGTTGATATATGTATAGATGAGCGATTGAAAGTTAGTAGTACCTTTACTTTAATCTGTGTATAGATGGGTCGATCGAAAGCTAGTATAACATTTACCTTAATCTATGAGATTTAGTATATTCTACAGGTACATAGAGAGTAATATGACAAAAAACATAGAAGTTTTTATTTAGCAGAAAAGAATATACATTGTTGGAGATTAAAATCTTACTTTTGGAATGTAAAGAACGAGAATATAATAATCTGTAATGCAGAACTAGGGATTTGGTGATAATCTCATTTCAATCATCTAGTATTCCAGAGATTTGGGATTTGGAGACCTTTCTCTGTCATAAGGTAGTATGATCCAAGGCCAGTGCGGCCAACGATAAGGAAAGGACTTTCCTAATTATTTTTAACCTTCCAAGCATTAACTTCTTTTCTGCTCTGTGGGATTTCTCTGAAGACGAGATCATCGATTTGGAACTTATAGCTTTGGACTCTTCTGTTGTACGAGCTGGCCAGCATATGATGATATCGACCCAGATTGGCAATACCTCAAGCTCGGGTCACATCAATCCAGTTCATATTACAGGACAACTTGAACTTATTTTCTTTGTATGTTAGCTCGTAATCCTTGATAGGATGGTGGTACTCTGCTGGAATGATGGCTTCGATGCCGTAAACCATAAGGAAGGGGGAGCAGCCAGTTGATTATCTTAGTGTAATACGGTATGCCTATAAGACGTGAGGAAGCTTCCGTATCTAATTTCCTTTCTTTTGCGATTGAAGTTATTTATTGAGTTCATCCACTATTGTTTTATTGGTGATTTCGGCTTGTCCATTTCCTTGCTGGTAGTATGAATTGGATGGGGAATGAATGATTTTGAACTTGTTGAGGAAAGCCACGACCTTTTCTCCAATAAACTGCGGTCCACTATCGATCCGAATCAGGTGGGGGCATTCGAACTATGTGATAATATGTTCTCAGATAAAAGAGAAGACCTCCTCTTCTCTAGTTCAACAAAGAGGAACTGCTTCTACTCATTTTGAAAAGTAATCTGTCACCATGAGTAAGAAACATCGGTTACCTGGCATATTGGGAAATTTGCCCACGAGATCAAGCGCCCATCGCTTGAAAGGCCAGAAGACCTTGCTTACATGGAGTTTGAGTCCATGAGCTCATATTATGTCTCCATGTCATTGACATGTGTCGCATCATCGTGAGTACTATTCTGCTTACTTACGTATTCCTGACCATAATACTCCTTGTATAATTGCTCTGTTTGTAAGTGGCCGACCTACGGCATGGGAGCCACAAGAACCTTCATGTAATTCTTTGAGCATTCCATCAGCTCTCTTCTTGGAGGGGCATATGAAATAAGGCCCTATCACTGATCGATAATACAAACGGCCATTCTGAACTGTATAACGCTTTGAGTTTTTGATCAACTACCAATGTTCTTTTAGATTTACTGGAAGGGGCCCATCACATTTGTTCTTCGGGCTGAGGTAGGTGTTAAATGGTTTTCTCCAATCATCGTCTTCCTCTTTATTGCCCCCAGCGTTGATCGTGCATAGAAAGTAGAGATCAATGCTGGGGGTGGATATCACTTGATCTGTAGATAATATGCTTATGTACCCAAGACCCTAGCCAAGTAAGCCAAGAAATCGGTATGTTTGTTCTCACCTTATGGTAAATAGTTGAGAGTTGCTTTCGAGAATCTGCTCATCCTATCAGCAACGAGGGTTGCATATTTGACCATTTTTCCATTCTTCTTGTATTGCTCCAAGTAATGGTGGACGATTAACAAGGAATCTGTGTATACTGATAGCTCGGAAGAACCGAGCTCAAGCGCCGAGCTCAAGCGCCGAGCTCGAACGCCAAATTGAGCCCATGAATTAAAGCTTCGTATTCTGTAACATTGTTTGAAGCTTTAAAATCCAAGCGAATTGATTTCTCAATTTTGTCGTTTAATGGGGTAATTAGTACGATTCCAATCCCCGACCCTGCGGGCATTGTTAAGCCATCTATAAGAAGTTTCCATCTTTTCCTTGTAATCTATTCTGCTCGCTCATCAAATGGCTTCGAAGGTGGATCTTCTGTTATCTCTTCTGTTAGGTCAGGGTCGTGCTCCTCCCAATTTGGATTTTCCACAGAAAAATTTGCTAGAAAATCAGTAACGGTTTTTTCTGAATGGCGTTATTCAAACTTGATATCATGTTCTCCCAAACTGACAGACCATTGTTGTACTCTTCGTGATTTTTCTTTTTTATACAAAACTTCTCAGAGTGGGTAGTTCATCATAACCTTGACGGAATGAGCTTGGAAGTAGTGCTTGAGCTTATGTGAAGTGTAAACGAGAGTTAGAAGGAATCGCTCGATCTTAGAATATCTTGTTTCTGCTAGAGTGAGGGCCGCACTAATGAAATAGACTAGGTTTTTTACCTTTCCCTAAAGTCGAATGAGGACTGAGCTGATAGAATTTTTTGTAACTACGAGGCAGTTGATCAGTTCCTCATTGTCTACTGGGATGCTCATGATAGGAGACATCCCTAAATAGGTTTTAAGTTTCCAAAAAGCTACCTCGCACTCTTCTGTCCAACGGATCTCTTCGTTAGACTAAACCTTTCTGCATTTGGTATACCCTCGGAGTAGTAAGAATAGCCACCATCATCGATCGAAAAACTTAAAGATGAATCGATTAATAGTAATAATCTTACCTGCGAGTTTTTGTACGTCCTTCTTTATTTTTGGAGATGGCATGTTGAGGAGAGCTCAAATTTGAACTAGGTCAACTTTAATCCCCTTTTTGCTTATGAGATGGCCAAGGAACTTGCCTGAGTACACTCTGAATTGACATTTATTAGGATTGAGCCGCATCCTGTATGAGTATAGAATATTGAAGACTGTGGAGAGATCGGTGATATGGTCTTTCGACTGTAAGCTTTTACAGGGTAGATCATCGATGTAAACCTCAACAATTTTCCCCAAGTGTGCTTTGAACATTATTGTCATTAATCTTTGATAAGTTGCTACAGCGTTCTTCAATCCGAAAGGCATGACTCTGTAACAGTAGAGTCCTCTTTCAGTGATAAAAATGGTATTTTCTTGATCGTCGTCTAAGAGATGAATTTGATTGTATCCAGAAGAAACATCCATCATAGATAAGAGCTCGTTCCCTACCGTTTAATCAAGAATTTAATGAATGATTAAAAGAGGAAAGCTATCCTTTGGAGTGTGTTTGTTTAAATCTGTGAAATCCACACAAACTTAAACTTTCTCATTCTTCTTTGAAACTGTGACAATGTTGGAGATCCAATCTGGGTATATAGATTCTCGAATGAATTCAACTTTGATCAACTTATCAATTTCATTGTTAACCTCATCTCGAAGACGAGGTAAAGTCTTCTTTGTTTTTGCTTGGCAGTTGTGGCATTGTTGTTGATGCTCAATCTGTGACATGCCTTGGCTGAGTCGACTCCTGGCATTTCTTCGAAAGTCCAAGCGAAGATGTCTCAGTTTATTCGTAAAAAGTGAATGAGGGATTTCCATTCGTGCTGGACCAGCTTGGTACCAATATAAGTACCCTTGCCAAGTTCATCAATGTCTATGTACTTTATAGGTTTTTCTGTTGAAGGTTGGTCATCGATATGACCAACATTTTGCAATTGCTATGCAGCAAATCTGCCCAATATGTCTAGAATGGCAGAGACAATAATTTTGCAAGCTCAAGAGTGCTTTTGGCTGCCTTTAATTTCATAGATGTTACCGTTGTGCTTGAAGCGAAGTGCTTGATGATACGTGGAAGCGATTACTTTTATATTGTGGATCCAACAGCGACCCATAATCCCTAAGTAACGAGATTTGGCATTGATGATATAGAATACGACGTCGATTGTAGCAAGTCCGGTGGTGATGGGTAGGATGATCTTTACTACTCGTTCTTCCTTAGAGCCATTAAAGCCACTAATATCGATCCCATTTGCTCGATCGTACTTTGAAAAAGAATTTTGATACCGCTACCAGTATCAATCATCATGGTATATATTATAAATTTCTTTATGTTTAGCATGATAACCAGAGCGTCATGATGAGGAAACTTGACGTAACTGATATCGCAATCCTCGAATGAAATTCCAAGTCTGTGGTTGCTTGATTCAGGAAGGAGTTTAGCCTCTTAATCTTGAGTTGTGAGATAGCAACACTCTGATAATCTTCTTCGTTTGAATCTGAAGAGTTGTTAATTTGATGGATCTCAATCATGTTGTTATGGTACAAATGGTATAATTATTTTTCCTCGGCTTAATCTTCGACCTTAACAACTTCGACCTATGCCTTGTAGCTGCCATTCTTGTATCCTTCCAGATCGACAATATATTTGTGTTTTCTTCCATCCTTAAAAATATATTCCAGCAACCTCTGTAAAGCATAGCAGTTTTTAGCTTCATAATAATTTACCTTGTGATGCATGCGGTATGGTTTGTCTTCAATCGGTTCCAGTAGTTGAGATACACGGTAGAATTTATCGTTCACCAGCACAGGAAAAATTGATGAGATCCAGACATTCATCTTGGGAGGACCGGCTTGGGTAATAAATTGTCTTTCTGAGATTTGTCTGTGTTTGCCTTAAAACGTTTTTAATCACACATTGGTCCTCATTTGGTACATTATTGCGTTCTGTGTTTTGACCTTTAGTGGTTAAGACAGATTTAGTAGATTTATGTTTTTCGATCATCATCCTTTCTATGTTGACATACTCATTGACTTTGGCAATCATGTCTTCCAAGGTTGTGGGTTTGTTTAAGAAGAGATGTTCCTTCGCTTTACAATCGGGTTGAAGTGCATTTGTAAACGCAGTAATAGTTATTTTCTGATCAAGATTGTCAATTTTTCGTGTGAGCCCCAGAAATATTTTTGCAAAGACCTCGAGCTTCTCTCCTTGTGACTGTTTGAGGCTAATAAGAGAATATAAATTCTCTTCCTTATCTTATTATGAGCATATGTCTTTACGAAGATCTTCTATAGTTGGCTAAATGTGAGGATGGAATCTTTAGGTAGATAATGGACCACCGTAGCGGTTATCCCAGTAAACTTGTGGTGAACAGACGGCAGAGAATATGGTTGAGATTTGAATATAATCCCAGTGAATCATAGAATTGTTGAATGTGCTCTTTCGGATCAGTGCCCTTATATTTATGTATCTTTGGAGTATGGAAACCTATTGGTACTTCCATATCAAATAACTTTTTAGCTATCGGACTACCTTGCAACTTGATAAATCATCTTTACTGCCTAGAAGTTGAGCTTCAATCAACTCCATGATACGTTGATCCATGTGTTCTTGTATGGCGTATTGACGTGGTACCTGAGTGACTTGGCAAGCTGGTCGAGGATTATGAGTACTGGTGCCCTCGCTCAGGCGTTCATGTACTAAAATTTGGGGTTGAGGTCGCTGCTCCTCCTCTTGACCCTTGGAAGGCCAGAGACCTATGTTGATATCAGACTGAGCTTCTCGTTCCAAATAAATTAAAGTTTGTGGTTTGTTTTGAAGATTTCTAGAAATGGCTATGTTGGTTGCTCCTCGAGGTCTTATTCTTTCTCGTATAGAAATTTGGGAGTTTGCTGGTACTTGATCACGATCTCTAGTAAGGGGAGCTTGTTGAGTATCTTGCAAAGCGGTCTGCATAGTTATCATCTGTTCTTCGTGTCTCTTGAATGCTGTTAGACGAGCTTGACACTCGTTTTCAAGCTCGTTGTTGCGGAGCTCACGGTTAAGAACACACTGACGCTCAAGCTCATTACGCTTCTCTGTCTCAGCGTGGAGATTCGCCCATAGTTCAGCGAGCTGTTCTGGTTCAACTGAAAGATCGAGCTGAACTCTTATTGCCAATCGCTTGGAAGTGACCATGATTGGAAATAGATAGTAGAGTAAATGTATGCCTTAGGATATCGTGGAAATGTCTTCTTTCCTACAGATGGTGCTAAATATAATGGCCTAATTCGGTAACTCAAAATAGCTCAAAATTAGATCTTACACCAAATGTACTTGTTACAATAATTAGTATAATACAAGAAATGACATAGGTAATTTAGCGTAGAAAACCTTTGAATAGGTAAAAAACCACGACCTAGAGTTGAGAATTTAGTATTTGTAACTTTTATTGCTTGAGGCTGATATCTTATTACAAGTGATCTCTTGAGCTAAAAATATTTGATCTTAAAATATAAGAATTCTTGTGGTCTTAGAATGTAGAATTTCTGGTCCTATCTCCTTTGGAACTCATTCATTATATAGACCTCACTCTCAGTTCGATATCGTGTAGAGGCACGTTCTCCTGAAAATGGGGCAGGTGGTAATTGAATACATAACTACTAGTTCGTGGGAGACAGATGTCTTTGACTTGTTCATATTTTCTGTAGTACTCGAGCCACGTTTCTTATCAGTTCATGGTCTATGTGTCAATGCTGATTGTATATATCACGTGTATAATGCGTGAGTTTGGTATTGAGGTAGTTCGAGTTTGGACTAGGTCGAGAGATAGATCCCTACAGATTAGGTGTTATCTCAACACATACTTTAGCATAAACCATTTTGGGCTTATCCTCTGTAGCCTTATCAAGACAAATGGGTTTACCAATTGCACTAGCCACATAGCTAAGTGCCTTAGGAGTCCAACAATGCTTTGATAAGTTGAGGAATTTCACCCAGATAGGAATAGTCTGAATTCTACTAGCATCAACTTCATTGTAAGGACCTCCTCAAAAAACTTCATTGTAAGGATTCCATTACTGTACCATAAAAAACTTCCTTGCAATATACCAAGGACCCCCTTCAAGTACTTTATCCCTCTCTTCCAGATCACCAAAAGTGAAGTTATACACTGAATTATACATTATCATGTGTAGAAGACCTTTAACTCCCCATAAACTTCTTACTCTATCCCTGACTATATAGAAAAGTATGCCTGAACCAATAAAATAGCCTGTTACAGTGTCTTTTCATTGAGTAATACCTTCTTCCATCACTTCTAGCGGACATGTAATCACAAATTTTCCCTTCTCGATACTGAAAGATGGTTCATGATACTCTAGTGTACACTTCGCCTTATCTGAATAGGTGTTTCTCACAATAGAAGCATAACTCACACTATTCCCTTTCTCCATTCCCTTATATTTGGGTTTCTACCTGCTGTGTTGTGGCTTTTACTATTGATGCATAATCGGCATTTCTTCGAACAACTTATGTCCCCATTGTTGTGATGCTCTGCTCAACATTCCCAAGATTTCTACTTGAATCGTCCAACAATGAAATCTCCTCTAGGAGACTCAACAAAGGCTTTATCGCAAAGTGTATTTGAGTTAGGTCCCTCAAGCAAGTTGAAGGTAACTGGCCTTTGTTGAGTCTCCTAGAGGAGATTTCATTGTTGGACAATTCAAGTAGAAATTGTTACTGATTTTCAAATTCTCCATCACATAACTAATCAAACACTTCTAGGGCATGATATCAATCTACATTTCTGCCCCGAATCACTTGTTTCAACAAACTTTACCACCAAAAAAAACGATGAAAATCGATATTGCCCCCATTATTGATTTATAGTAGCTAAATTTTTAAATCTTAAAAGGAAGTTATAAAATATTGCGATTGTGTATTTTCATCTCATTATAGTGGTTTCAGTGGTGCTTTTCTTCGTGAACTTCTTATTTTATATAATCAGAATTATTTTCCTCAATTTTGCTAAAACAATGTCACTTAAGAAGTCCTAAATTTTGATTTCAAAGAATAATAATCCATTGATCTGGAACATGAAATTGCAATTGTCAATTTCATACGGTTTACTAATTACTATGATTTACAATTGAGTTGCAATATAAATTTGGTTTTGTATATTGAATATAATTTACTATGATTTTACGTTTCTCTATAAATTTGTATATTTCACTAAGTACGCGTATATTGATTTTAGTGTACTCTCATGTTGATTTGTCTTATATAGCATGAGTATTTTTAGCTATACTTATTATAAAAAATCATATGCGCAATCGAATAGAATATAAATGGTTGAATGAATGTATGATATATTCTACTACCAATACAGGTGATCGACAAAGGTTTAATCCGCACCCTCCGTTACCCATTTCTCGTACGTCGAGGATTAAATCCGATATCTCAAGAGGTAACAAATGTAAATTTGATACAAAATAGGGGCACATGTGTCAAAACATTATATCATCTCCTCTGTAATTAAGTAAGGTACATGCATAAGTAAATAAGTTAGTAAGTAAGGGCAACAAGCCCTGCGGGCGCATTAGTAGTGCCTACCATATATTGAAAACGATACATTCAAACTCATCACGAATGAGGTAATCATGGAACGCTTTTAGACAACGAAACCTCGTCCAGGAGAGCCGGACAAATTATTAGACATCGGCATAAAGTATGATATTATTATTATTTGTGGGTATTTTTATGTAAATGACCATGTATATTTTTGCTAGGCAATTTATATGGTGTTAGGCTTGATTTTTGTTTTTAATGTCTGACACAATATTCCTGGCTCCGCCCGTGCATTTAAGGTTAGACATTATCTTTATATAATCACACCTGATGTATGTTGGCATTTCTATTCTCAACGTCGGGGACGGACCAACTTGACTGTAACTCATGGGGGTCCAAAGAATGCGTCTTCACAATTTTCATAAAACTTTGTTGTCGGGATACCGATGATGTCTTTGGGAGACTCCGTCCCTTGCTAAGGCTTCTCTCTTTTCTCATAATATTTTCCTCCATTGTTCCCATCTCTAGACTTCTCTGGACTAAGTGAGCCGAACCTTCTTCCATTTTGTCCACTGATTTCACTGACACCAACTTGTTCCTGTAGACGGCGTAGAGGATTAGCTGAGCTGATCCCAACACGAAACCAATTGCATTTGGTACCTGTATCATCATCAGAACATGCAAAACATCAGCTCAATTTTGTGGCATCTCCAGACTAACCGTGTCTCCAATAGACTCTCTATACAAAAACCAACTTACTCCGATAAAGAAGTCCTTCACGAGCACTGCATAGCAACACCAAACACCAGCATTGAGGAAGAGAAAAAAGGAAAGGAAAAAAGGCATGTACTCAACGCTCTTCGTCTGGATCACCGTCCTCTGTGTGACACCATGAATTACACTTTTAGATAAATTTCTAACATTTACAACCACATACAAACTTGTGAAGACGCTTTTTGGGCCTGATAAAATAGACACAATTATTGGAGATTGTCTTAAGATAAGTGCACTCAAACTTACCATGGAAACCAATGGTGAACCATACATTCCTAAAGTGAATCCTGCGCATAAGAACCCCACGACTGTAAGCCGAACACTTCCATGAATAGCAAAGAGAGTTATCCCAACCACCAATCCGAGAAACCCAATGTTCAATACCGCTACCAACTTCAAGTACTTAACCTGTAAAGCCAATATTTGATCAAATTTGTAATGTTAGCTTTACCACAGTTGCATGTTTAAAAGATAGTGTGAGGTTTTTTCACCTTTGTGTACTTTGGAGCATATATGAGAAACAATATCACATAAATGGCTTGCAAAACAGCGCCAGCGCCATTCACGGTCACAACTAGTAGACCATCCGGTTTTAGAAGTCCGTAGAAAGTCCATAAAGATGTACTTAACAAAGTACAAACATAAGGAAGTCCTTTGAAGCTCTCTGTAGATTTCTTCTTCACAACTCTCTTAAATGTCCCGCTGTACATAACAAACCGACAATCACATAACGTCAAAATGTTCAAATTATGCGCATGATGCATATTTTAAAAGCATCTCCACAGTGTATGAGGGCCGGTATCTACCCTAGTGTCTTTAGCAAGGGCCGTATATATAGCTTGATACAACGGTTAGACCAGCAATGCATAGTGTTTCGTTCATGTCTTATATATTAAGGTCCATTTTAATTGATGTGAATTCTGTTAAAGAACTTTTAAGAAAAGTTGGAAAATGTATCTCGGGTTGTATTAATGGTATATTTTGGCAATTACATCGAAAATTCTACAATACAAGCCTTGTATAATTATTAAAGTGCGCCTTCACCAAGCTAGGTGGATTGCCTAAAAAAAACAGAGGCGTGGAACGGGTCTCACCTCCACAATTAACAATTAAGCTACTTGCATAAGCTAAAAAGGAGATTGGACTTCAAATAATACAGATGTAATTTACATGATGTAAAACTAAACATCTGACTAATTTATATTGAGGATCCTTGATTTCTGAAGGTTGGGTTTATAAATATAAGATGTATGTTTCGACCATAAACTGGGTCAGTGAACATTGGGCTACTGATTAAATCCGCAGTGCCAATTTTTCCGTGAGTTGGGGTAGAATCTCTTTTCTTAGGACTCATATTTTACAATTTTGATGCTTAGTTAAGACTCAATGATCAACCAAGACAGGGGTCATGGGCTCTTGGCTCAGTGGTGGTTGTACCTCTCCACCTAGAGCGGGTTGTGAATTCAAAAGGGTTGAAAACTTAGAGCATCTCCAACAGAGTGGTATGCTTTTAAGGTTTTCTCATACTCTTGCAAAAAACCCATCCAACAGGGGTATGGTGTTCAGCATACTCACCCACATACCCCTCCAATGTATGAACTTGGCGAGGAGTATGTGTATACCGCCTAAGCGCTGAACCGTTTAGCGCCCAACAACTTTTTTAATACAATTGTCAAAGGGGAAAGTGAATGATCAACAGACGTAAGGCGCTGAACCGTTCAGCGCCCAAGAAAAAATACTTATCGTTTGGCATTTTGGTGTTTGGTGCTAAACCGTTAAGCGCCCCAAAAAAAAACTTAATTTGCTATTGGACCAAAACAATATGCGATTCTGGAATACCGGTGGTAAACCGGAACAGCATACCACTCTGTTGGAGATACTTTTAGGGTTACGGATCCCTATATAAAACCGGTTGACGTTGCAAAAAAATAAAAGATAATGATCAACCAAGAGTCCAAAGAGTCGTATTATTTTGATTAGCTCATGCAGAAGTTAGAAACATGTTGCGTAAAGAAATGTAAAATAAGCTAAGTTGTTGGCTAAACAAGCAAGCAAGTAGCTACTCACACTGGAGATAGAAAGACAAGCATGGAAATGATATTCCCTGCAACAATAAACAAAACAAAGTCTTACAAAATGTAACAAAATAACTTAAAGAAAAGTTAGAAAAACGTTAAATTCTCTCACCAATGAGACCAATAATGAAGCTAAGGCTTGCCATCATTCAAGCCCACTTTGAGTGATGAAATGAGATAAGAACACAAACAAGGATGAATATTGGTTCTTCTTTGGGGTTTTGGCAACTTAAGAAGAAGAAGGTAGACAGCATCACCACTAAGACACAAACAGTACTATTCATTACTAACCACGTATTCAACTTTAGTTTTGAAACTTTTGAAGAAATATTGGCATCTGGACCACTTTAGCTCAAACTACATACAACGACAAAATGTGTGTTACAAATATTTTCTTGTGGGGATAATGGTTTTAATATCGCTGGGAGGAAATGTCGACCATTTAATTTTGGGAGACGTCATCAATACAATTGATATATCGGACGACATTTGCACGAAATGATATTACTATATAATGTATGAGAATGTTAGTTTCGAGACCAATATATCGGATATGTCAGCCGATATAACTTAAATAACGTCTAAATATCGGTTATATGACGATTTAACGGGGATATTATTGATTTATCGGAAAAGTCAAATGAATGTATTTTTATTATAGAAAGTGGTGAAGAAAGTATGTATAGTGAGATTTAGAGTTGAGCAAGAAACCGACGGAACCAAAAAACTTCGCCAAACCGAACTATTTTTAGCAAAACGACTCGATTTTTAAAAACCCGGTTTCGATTTCAATTTTCAAAACATAGGAACCAAATTCGGTTCGGCTTCGGTTCATATATAAAACAAATTGTAAGAAACCGAACCGAACCATCAAACCTCTTCGAAGCAAACAAAACCCTCACTTACCCAACCACTAAGAGCATCTCCAACAGAGTGGTATGTTGTTAAGGTTTTCTCACTCTTGCAAAAAATCCATCCAACAGGGGTATGGTGTTCAGCATACTCACCCCCATACCCCTCCAAAGTATGTGAAACCTGAACTTAGCGAGGAGTATGCGTATACCGCCTAGGCACTGAACGGTTCAGTGCCTAACAACTTTTTTAATACAACTGTCTGGGCGCTGAACAGTTCAGCGCCTAACAATTTATTTAATACAGTTGTCAAAGGGGAAAAATAATAATTAACAGACGCTAGACGCTAAACCGTTCAGTGCCTAAGTAAAAAAAACATATCATTTGGCTTTTTGGTGTTAGGCGCTGAACCGTTAAGCGCCCAAGAAAAAAAAATTAATTTGTTGTTGGACCAAAACAGTATGCAATTCTGGAATATCAGTATAGTAAACCGGAACAACATACTCTTCTGTTGGAGATGCTCTAAACATATCTCCTATACACCTTTCTCTTTCTTTCTTTATGAAAAAATGCTAAACCTTCTTTAAACCATTGAAAAAAAACTTCAAATAATCACCCTTTAATATATTTTCCCACTCCTCATTTTATAGGGTTAATGATTTGACGTTTTGCCGCTGAAATCAAAACACCCAAATAATTATCGTCGTCGGATACAAGTTTACATATGCAGTAAAGAATTTCAATAAATTAAAGATCTGAAATTGGGTTTTGAAGTTGAAGAAGGTGATGATAATTATATTCATAACTTTCTTTTCATTGAATTATTGGATTCTTAATTTGACTTCCTTGTAGAATTGTTGTTTCTTCACATCACATGTTTTGTTGTTGTTAATGCTTTAATAGTGATTGGGCGAATCAATGGGTTTGGCTTAAAAGGTCTAGTAATTGATGGGTGTTTCTCAATATCTTTGAAGGAGAAACGGTGTATGAGTTTTTAGGATTTTTAGCTTTATCTGTTCGGCTTCAGTTTTCTCTAGATTTTACTGGTTCGGTTTTGGCTTGGTTTATAATAAACCCGGTTCGATTTCAGTTCTAAAATCTTGAAATCAAAATTTTAAGTTTAGGTTTTGGTATAAATCTAACCCATGCTGAGCTCTAGTAAGATTAATAATAACTCAATTGTATATACTTTCAATGGACAATTAAGAATTTAGTAATTTAAGGTGGGGGTAGAAGTTAAAAAAAATGTATCTACTTGTAAATAAATAGGTTTTGTTTTAGTAGGAGAGAGAACTAAGTATGTAATTTAATGTGTGGTAGAAGTTAAAAATATATATTAAAGTTGAAAATTGTGTTATATATCACCCGACATAATATCTTAAAATGTCAGCTATATCTTTCAATATTTCTCGATATCTTACGATATACTCTAATATATCACGATATATCATGATATATTAGATGACACGTAACATTACCATCCCCGTCCGATATTTTTAGTGATATTATATGTCTGCCGATATTTTTAGTGATAATATATGTCGCCCCTTTCCAAAATCGAGATATCGAGGCAATATATTGGCGTGTCGCGATATATAAAACCATGGATAATATATACCTTTGTTTGAGAAATGTCAATGTCGTTCACTCAAATCATTATCATAGAAATTGTGGTGGTGGTGAAATAAGTGTTGAGAGATTTGCTTTATTGGTTTTGATCATGAAGTTATGGGACCATAAGATTGTATGGTCATATGTCGTCAAAGATGGTATGTCTGGTTTTTGTTCCATTAATGTATGGTCATATGTTGTCAAAGACGGCACCTAACGTTGAATCTGTTGATTATTAGGCCAACTGACAATATGTAGTGTTTTGCAAGATGGAACCTAAAAGTTGGGTTATCAAAATTGATTGATTTTTAAGATTGTTGCATAAGAAATTGATCCCCCATTGAACAAAAAGAAGTGATGGCTGAGAAAAAAAAATTATGTTGCGTACCACTAATTTTTAATTTTAGAGAGATTACTAAGAGAATAGTGGAGAATAGAGAACTGAAGAAAAAATTTGTATAGGCCTAAAGTGCATAAAAATTACATTTAGCACCTAAATTTTTATATAAACTACTATTATGAACCAAATATTCATAGGCAAAAGCTATAGAAGATATATGGAGCGAATAACAAACTTTATTGAAGTAACCATTAATCTAATACAAAGAGATGAGTTCCCATATAAGTTCTCTCTCTCTCTTAACCAAAACTTAGGGGCGTAGGCTCCTAACCATTGCCATACAGTTGTTCCCGGGGGTGTAGACTCCTAACTGGTGTCGTACGGTTGTGTCCGGCGGGTAACACAAACTCCTTACGGTGGGTCCCACACAAATCACAACACTCTCTTTTGGGTTATCCATCGTCAGTGAGATGATTGTCCTAACAATCCATGATGTGCGTAGGATACAAGGGTAATACTATACTAGCCTCATATTGGTGTTGGGCGTGCCTTACTAGCTGCCTCATTAAAACTTCGCCCAGTAAACCCAATGGGAAAAATTCGGTGCTTAGGAAAAAAAGTACAAAGCGCATATGTCATATCACTACTAGAGTGATGATGGTGATTCTCCCCTTGAAAGAAAATTTCCCTCTGAAGTAAACGATATGAGCTACCGTATTCCGATGTCATGAACTCATTTCTTGAACGTAGACTTTGGTAATGACTTAGTGAACTAATTTGCAAGATTCTTTGAAGCGTGATTCTATTGGATATCAACTTCTCCATTCTGCTAGAGCTCAAGAGTGTGAAAGAACTTTGGGGCAATATGCTTCATTCTATCGCCTTTGATAAATCTGCTTTTTAGCTAAGCAACGCAAGCAGCATTATCCTCAAACAAAACTGTCGGAGATGAAGTACCAAAATGTAGTATGCAACTCACGTTGATATGATCTGCCATCGTCTGCAACCAAACACATTCTCTTCCAGCTTCATGTAAAGCAAGAATCTCAGAGTGATTTAAGGATGTCGCGACCATCATTAGCTTGACTAAACGCCAAGATATCGTTATACCTCCATACATGAATACATATCCCGTCTGTGAACAGTCCCTATGTGGATTTGATAAGTAACTTGTATATGCGTAACTAACTTACTTCGGTTCGCCTGTGATGTTGCTTGGGAAGAATGGATCACATCAATTGTTCTACACAGATAGTGTAATACGTGCTTAACTCCATTCTAATATCTCAGCGTAGGCTGGGAACTGTGGCGAGCCAACAAGTTCACTGTAAATGAAATGTCATGTCTGACCTGCAAGGTATAACAAAGTACCAATAGCTTATCCATGAGGATCTAGAGTTATTTGAAGATTTATCAAAGTCATTCGAACGAGTTGTCATGTCCTCTAGAATTTTGGCCCAGAGCCATATTTCGTTCGAACGAAGTTGAGTGTCGTTCGAACAAGTTTTCATGTCCTCCGAAATTTTGGCCCAGAGCCATATTTCGCTCGAACGAGTTGGGTTTTGTTCGAACGATCATGCAACTTTTCTAGGGTTTAGACCAATTAGTCGTAAAGTCGTTCGAACGACTCTGGCAGTGTTTTGATTCTTAGGCATTGTTTTGCTTTGAGATGCGTTCTATTTTGTAATTTCGAGTTTCCTAGTATTTAAATAGAACTTAGGTTATTTTCTAGGTTAGGTTAGATTTGAAAGAGCTCTGAGAGAAGCCTAGGGTTTTGGAATGATTCAGTGTAATCTACTTCTTCTTTTTTAAACAATTGATGCTTTATTTTTCCAAATTGGTGTTCTTCGTGTTTTCTCTACTAACTAAAAGCTTCTCAATCGTATTGTGGATTAAGTGGTATCAGAGTTCCAGTTACAATCTTTGGGGGTTGATTGTGGTTTATGGTCTCTACACGTGACCGTCTCAAGCAAACGAAGGAAAAGCTAGTGAGTCCATTAAAGATCCCTCGTAAACCTAATTTGAAGAAGAAGGGCAATTCTGAGGATCGACTCACGACTTTGGAAATGACAGTTTCAGACCTAACTTCTACTGTAGGGGAGTTAGTTGAACAATTGTGTCTCACGAACTTCATGAAGGCTTCCACTTCGGGGAAACGGCAAGGTTGCTCGAAGAAGAAAGGGGTTATGGAGGGGGATGGTGACAAGCGTACAACGGAGATCGATAGTGATTTTAGTGATGTCGAATCAGACGAGAAGCGATCGGTTATTGGTAAGTCCACGAATCCTATGCATAATCTTCATATTGGTTTTATGATTGAAATTCCGATATTCGACGGTTCGATCGATGCCGAGATATTGGATAACTAGTTAGATAGGTTATAAACTTATTTTTCAGTTTACGAATACTCTAATACTCAGTAAATTTGTTTTGCTACATTGAAATTCGCAAGTCATGCACTCACGTGGTGGAAATCTTATCGGAAATGCCACAATATCGGAGATTTAGGTTGGAAAGAATTCAAGGTTTTAGTGCGAAAGCAGTTTTATCTGATTGGGTATGAGCAAGAGATATGGTATAAATGGCACAATTTGCGCCAAAAGTTTGAGCAATCCATACAGGAGTACACTACGGCGTTCCATAACCAAGCTTTGGTTTTGGACATTGATGTGGACGCGTATGAGGTGTTCATGAAGTACACGGGGGGTTTGTCAGAGTCCATTAGGAGAGAGTTGAAACTCTTTATTGTGGCCAATATCGAGGACGCTACCGTCAAGAAAATTTCCATTGAAGGCAAGTACTTGAAAAGTGATAAAGAAGACGACAAGATCAAGTCGGGGTACAAGTCTAGTTGGAAAAATGAGCATAAGGGAGAAGCCAAAGGAGAGGGGTCTTTGCCTAAGGAGTTTCATTGTAATCATTGTAAGGCGAGTGGGCATCCTTTTTATTATTGTTGGAAACTTTACCCGGAGCTTCGCCCGAAGGAGGAGAAGCGCAATAAAGAGAAATATGCACTAGCCGCAGAGGTTGTTGACCTTTCGGATGTAGATAAGCCGAATCCTAAGCTTACACTTATGTTTCAGCGGACTTTGGCTACCGAGGACGAGAGTCGGGAAGAGCTTTTTCATGTCAGTATTCAGGTAAAGAAGAGTTTAGTCAAGGCCATTATGGATCCGGGTAGTCAGAAAATTTTGATTTCTGAGACGTTGGTGAATAAGATGAGTTTGACGACTACAACTCATCCTAAGTCGTATGGTTTGGGGTGGATTGAGAAAGATGTGGATTTGATGATCACGAAGCAGTGTACTTTTAGGTTTACGATTTCTGAGAAGTTTATTGATGAGGTGACGTGTGAGGTGGTTCCTTTAGATATGTGTCAGGCCATCTTGGGTAGCCCTTATCTTTGGGACCGAGATACAATTTATTACCGTCGAGCTCGTAAATATCATCTTGTAAAGGAGGGAAAGGAGTTCCAAATCAATGCTTGCAAGGAGGATGTCACTACGTCAAATTTGGTAGCGGCGACTCAGGTGAAGCGGTTGGTTAATGCGAGTGGCAAGTTTGTGTTATTGGTACGACCAGTTCAGAAGGGTACGTCGACTCGAGTGTTGTCTCCAATAACAATGTTTTTTCAGCAACAAACTGATATGAGGAAGTTGTAAGAAGAGGTTGTGGTACATAATGATCATAAACCATTCCAGTTTTTAGCTACACAACCCAAGCTAAAACAAGCTCGCCTGATGAAGGGGCCGTCGTATCTCTAATAATTTCCCTTGATTATACAGTATAAGAAGGGAGTGGACAACAAATTGGCTGATAGGTTATCTTGACCCCCATTACCAACTACTTCTGCTATGTTGGTTTTTATGCAGAGACAGTCTTTTGTTACGTTAGGATATGTTGAAGGATATGTTATCCTAAGGGGCGTAGTGTATTTCGCCAAAAGTTGCTACGAGATAAGACATGTGGTGGTTTCGAGTCGTTTCAAGTTGGGACGAAGGGTCAGCTACCTCGTAAGTCGAAGTGGTACAGTAGGGTAATGGGCAACGCCATATTCCCACTTCTCTAACTCGTAGCTTGAGTTAGAGTTCTAGGCTCCTAAAGGGGGGAGCCATGATCCAGGAGGATCTAGAGTTATTTGAAGATTTGTCAAAGTCGTTCGAACTAACTTGAGTGTCATTCGAACGAGTTGTCATGTCCTCTAGAATTTTGGCCCAGAGCCATATTTTGTGCGAACAAAGTTGAGTATCGCTCGAACGACTTGTCATGTCCTCTGAAATTTTGACCCAGAACCATATTTTGTTCGAATGAGTTGGGTTTCGTTCGAACGATCAGGCAACTTTTCTAGGGTTTAGACCAATTAGTCGTAAAGTCATTCGAACGACTCCCTAGTTCGTTCGAACGACTATGGTGGTGTTTTAATTCTCAAGCATTGTTTTACCTCGAGATTCATTCTATTTTGTAATTTCGAGTTCCCTAGTATATAAAGGGAACTTAGGTTATTTTCTAGGTTAGGTTAGATCTGAAAGAGTTCTGAGAGAAGCCTATTGTTTTGGAGTGATTCATTATAATTTACTTCATTTTTTTAAACAATTAAAGCTTTATTTTTCCCAATTGGTGTTCTTCGTGTTTTCTCTACTAACTTAAATTTTTTTAATCGTATTGTGGATTAATAGATCCTAAATACGGTAATTCAGGACTGAGGATTTCTTCGCCATCTTCAGGAGGACGAAATGGATCTTTAGACAATTCCAGTGACTTAACAACCATTGGGGTACTCAACGAGTGAGCATCATCCAAGTTAAATTGTTTTAACAATATCTTTGTATATGTGGTATGGTATAATAGAATTCCACCAATAAGGTATTTAATCTGCAGGCCGAGACAATAATTAGTCCTGCCGAGGTCTTTCATATCGAATTCCTTCTTTAGGTATTTGATGGCGCGGGATATCTCTTTAGGAGTCCGATGATGTTTAAATCATCCACATAAACATCTACGATAGCAAATCTTTTGCGGACTTCTTCAGGAAGATACATGGGCTAATCGGATCATTTGAGAAACCCTCGTTCTTCAAATACTCAGTTAACCAATTATGCTATATAAGTTCTGAATGCATTAGACCATAGAGGGACTTATCCAGTTCAACATCATACATGCTTCGGGCACGCTCGGTACTTCTGGCACCGCGGGTACTTCGGATGCCTTTAAATTTTCTTTCTTCCGACAGACAGAATCCATCAGAGATCCGTATTGTAGTAGCATATTTCCCAGAATCGGTAAAGAGAAGGTAGCAAACAGAACTTAGTTGAAGATATTCTGTCATTTGAGAAGATGTCACATCTGCGACTACAGAGCTCGACCCACCAAAAATAACCGTTACACTTGGTCAAATAGAGCCGTTGCAGGGAGATCCGCTAAGTTTGCCCACTGTCTGCCAAAAAATGAAATTGTTTATTTTTGTAACTGCTTGTATCTACTATAAATAGAGGCAGAGCATATGATAATCCCACCCACAACTCTATTATTCTGACACACTTTCACGTCCTTACTACTCAACAATTGTAATAATTAATAACTAGTGGATTTTATACATAAATCCTCCTCGAGGTCGTAGTTTTTCTCAGGATTTACTTAGTTTCCACGTAAAATCTTATATGTTTAAGTTTACAGTTGCAATTTCCTTTCTAAACTATTGGCAAAGTTTACCTTCCAGAAAATATGACCTCGAGCATAGTACCCTGAAGAACAACAGGAGCATCATCCTTTACTGGTAGACCCAGAATAAGGTCATCCAACACTTCCTTGGGTACAGTACCCTCGGGAACAGCAGGAGCAGGTACCTCAAGAGATTTCTCATCCACATCCAAGTCAAAAAAGATCACCCCAGCAGTAATAGCCAACCCTTTGCAGAACTCATTTCTCTCTTCCATCTCATAAAACTCTTTAGAGAAATTAGCCTTCATACGCTTGAGGGAGTCAATATTGACTCGATCAGCTTCTGCCTTCACCTCGTAGAGGACTTTATCATGCTCCACCTCCATTGACCTACAGGCAGATAAAATCTATTCCTGAACATTTCCCTTAAAATTGGTCTTTTGAATGGCCAATGCCTCCTCCCTCACCCTGGCTAGGTCAGCCATTATCTACTCGACCTCCTTCCTCTTTTCCATCTCTCAAGCCTTCTTTGCCTTGCAAATGGCCACCTCCTTAGCCTTCCCGGTTCCCAGCTTCTCCAGCTTCACCTCCAAGCTTTCTTTCTCCTAGAAAAGATCCTCCTTCTCCTTCAGCAGCTCCTTCTCGGTGTTTTTATAAGCGAGAAGTTTGATTTTCCAGTGTCCCAACACCAAGAATACGAGGCTTACCCTCGACCAGCATCTTCTTGATATGTATTATAGTCATAATATGAGTTCTCGAGTGAAGGAGCAAGCTCTTTAGTCGAAGCAAAGTAGGGAAATTTCTAACCTTTGTCATTGTTCTGTGACCTTCGATGAAGAAGGTTGACAGAATTTCCGCTCCCACTAAGCTGTCAGAGAACTCTTCGAGAGAGAGGTTGTCCCAGCAGCATAAGATTCAATGGTCTGCTGGACCTCAGCTTCAGAGTCCTCGCGAGACTGGTTCTTTGCCAAGCCCGAGGAAACCTTCTTCTTTTGATGTAGGTTAGTGGTCGTCTTCGATGGTCAACCATGAGTAACATCCGCAACCTTAGATTCTGAGGCATCAGCTTTCTTTCCCTCCTTAACAGGATATCGTCGAGGTGCCCTCTTCGATGGAGGTATCGAAGGAACGAGAAGGTTGGCAACCCTCCTCTTCTTATTCTTCCTAAAGGTCCTATTCAGTAAAGCATCTCTCTCCGCCGCCGCAGAATCAGTAGTATTCCCACTCCGAGCAGGGTTCTCGAGGGGCAGACTAGACTCAAGAGCCCTCTTATTCTTGGCAGACATTTTGCCATCGATGAGGGGATATCAACTCCTTTGGTTCGAGTTCTCTTTATTCCAGCTTCTTGGAAAAGACTGTCAACCTTCTCTTGATCAGCGACAAGAGTATCAATTCGGCCAAAGTAATTGGTCCTGATGTTATATAACTTTTCAGCTACCGTAGACTTTCTATCGATCTCTTTCAGGGTTGCACAATAACAAACAACAAATAGTTAAACACCATAGTTAATACAACAGACAAGTCAAAACTTCGACATACAAGTTACCTAAACACACACCTAGGTGGAACCTTTTTCTTTTCAGAGGTTTCCTTGAATCTTTTCGATCGAATTCATAATTTCTCGAGACAAGGAGACAATCAGCAAAGTACTGCCCCCCTGTCGATACCATTTCATAAAAAAGAGCCCTCCTCATGAATATCGCTAAATACTTGTACCCCCACCTTCTATAGATTCTGTTTGAGTGTGTAATACACACACAGGTCATCTACAGTGATCAGCTCTTCCCCTCTCTCCTTTAGTCAACCATTTATCACTCCCACCACCCGAAAGAGGTCATACACGTTCGGGTTAAACTGGTCAGGGGCAACATCGAAGAAGTTTAGAAATTTCTTTTAATCAACTCGAAGAGGCAGCTTTAACCCCTTCTTTATCTGTTTTCGGTGGACGAGTATACCGTCCAAAGGAACCTCTTGATCCATCATTTCGTAATGGTATACCTCCAACCTAATGTTATCAGGGATACTATACTTTGCCTTGAAGCTCAAGATTTTGCTGGTTTCTCGAGCCTCCCCATAGCACTCCCCCATTTCCTCTTCAACATCTTCTTTCCCACCATCACTCCCTTCTCGATCACTTACCTGAGGCTCATGATCACATCTGTTTCAATCCTCTCCTTATCGGACACTTTAATTATCCTAGTCTCCACTTTGAACTGATTAATATTGGTCCCATCAGAGCTACTCTGCCCAACTCTATACCTACCACCCAACTCTTGGACACACATCTATTAAAAGTGGTTCTACATCCACAAGGTTCTCGAAGATCCCCTTCTTATCAACATTTTGGACAGATTCAGCCATTTTATGAACCTAAAAATCATATTCCCTTCTTTAAATTAGTATAATATCATATATGATACATTATATATGGTCATATGTCAATCTCTCTAATGTTGTTGAGTTTAAACTCCAACCCATCATTATTTCAATTACTATCATTCAACATTATTACAGTAGTTATCGATACAGTTTTATCTCAAATTTAAATAAGTCCTAACACCGAGAACTATCTCTATGTCCCTAACATTTCCTACTCGAGTATATAGGAACTACATAACTTCTCGAAAACATTTCATCAGTCACACAATTTCTCGCAAAATGAGCCAAATCCAAAATTTTGATTTTGCGCTCTCTCCGGCGTAAAATTCGGCACATAACAGGAAATCCGATGTCACAACTACAAGTATCATACAATATCAAAATCATGTGAGAGATCCCCAAAATCCCGCCGTAATGATAACGGCGACCAAAACATACTCTCTCCCCACATCGTCATAAATCACTTCATACCCTTCTCTCCCCCACACTCCTTTATCATTTTCGACACCTTTTCAATATCACCCGCACTCTCATATCATTACATAACCGTAGACTTTTAGAAAAGCCCTAAAACTGTTTTTCATCTATTCCTTTCAAAATCATAACTAAAACTCAAATTCCTTCCTACATTACATCCCTGAAGTTCATATTTACAATAGGTTTAACCAAAATCACAAAACAACCAAACAAATATTGATATCACACAAATTCTCAAAACATATACTAACCATGAAGTTGTACCGCTTTTAAACCCCTTTACTTTGTAAACTTAGCTCTCTAGATCAGCACGCAAATCTCCTCGTTACCAATGGTAGACAAAGACATAAGAGAAGAACACAGCGAGTTGGAACTCAGACAAATTTATTTAGAGTCAGTGGTGTGTGAATAGTCGCCAACCACGGGGACATTTATAGGCCCCACGCGACTTCTCTTCACACCCCTTTGCGACCATTTGAGTACTCGCGCGTAACGCCTCGCACGCCTCTTCTCGAAGTCTTTAACCCTTCGCCTCCTGAACGCCAACATGCCTATGCATTGTTGCTCAAAACCTTCCATATATCCCTCTAACTCCTCTATTATATCCATCTTTACCAAGGCAACTCTTATGTTAACAAAAAGAGATTGTACCTCCAATTCCTTATACCTCAACATCACCTGTAAGATAGCACCTAGATATTGTTCTAAATACACCTACACACACCTTTCCTTTTTTATTCCCCTCATATATTCTCGGGAAAGTTGTAACCAAAATATAAAATTTAAATAATGTTTGCCAATACAACTACCCTCACATCGAGCTGCAATCCGATTCACTTATTCAACATAACACTTTTTATTAATCACAATTTAAACCATATTCGAGAAGACGGCTAAAATATACACAATAATACTTTGAAAATATTTTAGCCTTGTAAAGGTCGACAACGCAATCTGACAAATGTATAAAAAAATTTATTTCAGTCAACAACAGAGTACAAGTTTATTCATTTATTACAAGCAACGACAGCCCACAGGTCTGCCTTTCAGCTATTCTGAGCAGCAAAAGCATCTCCCTTCCTTACCAACGCCCTGGCACGGGTCCTTAGACTACCGACACGCTTCGGAAGACTCAAAGATTACAGTTGGCAATGATACAATTAATCTTCTTCAGCTACTTTTGTCTCCACCTCGTTCATCCCTTCATAGTTGGGCGCCACCGGTACCATCGTCCACCCATTTACACAAAGTTTACCAAAGTACCGGTTCAGCAACTCCCAATACTTGTCGTACACACAGTTGTACAAAGTATCCTCCCGAACCTACGCCCTTGTCCTCACCATCTCAGCAGATTAAAAATGACTTCCTCAAGCATACAAGGAGTATTTATATAAAAAATTCATGGTGTCACAACTCCCAAAAGTTAAACGCAACCATCACTATCCATTGGAACTCTGACAGCCCTGTTAATCAAACTCTTAGGGAAACACTTCCGGGCTCTACACAGTCTACGCATACAACTTCGATATCCTATTTAAATTCCCTATAGTATACTTCGACATTTTTGATTCAAGAAGACAAAAAATTTACAACAATTTATGTCCATACAAATTAGTCGATACAAAGTCAGACGAATGAACAACATTTTATTTCGCACAATACAGTACAATATTACATTTACCATTCATCAGTCATTACTTTGATTAACATTACAAATCAACCTACAAGTTATTTTACATTAGGTAAACCTCCTGTTACTCCACGTAGGAAAAACTGTCACTTTGCGAAGGAAAAATAATCACTTCTCGAAGGAAAAATAGCCAATCTACGAAGGAAAAACAACCTCCTCCTCTATAACCCCCACCTCCTCATAACCCAAGGGGATTACACAGATGACACCAGCCGGAGAAGCCCCTAGAGCTAGCCCTGCCTGTCAGCGCATCTTTATCTTTCACATAAGCTAGGGCTAATTCGCAAAGACTGTCAATCCACTCCGCAGTCGTCAGCAACATGTAATGATACTGCCACCGGAAGAAGAACTACGTTTCAGCACCCTCCACCTCCAATTCCGTCATTACTTCATATATCGGCTCTACCAGTTTTAGATAAAATGATGACAGCGATAACCAGCCAAAATACAACTCGTTCAGCACCCCATACTTGGCGTTCACACGCCCCACAAACTCATTATGCAACATCTGAAAACGTGATATCACCTTTTTCGAATACCTCCACCTACACTATATGCCGAATGACACCTTCCCCCTTTCTCCATTACTATTTATAGTTTCACTTTCACAACACATTTCAACAGTCAAAAATCTTATCATTAATGAGCATCAGGACCAGGAAATGACCAGGTTCATTTGACTTTAAACCTTGGAAATGACAGAGCACAGATTTCATATAAAGTTTGAGAACCCTTTCACATTCTGATATTCTTTTCGATGCAACAATAAGTAATTGGTTCGAGAATGGGGCGATTGTAGTAGCATATTTCCCAGAATCGACAAGGAGAAGCCAACAGAACTTAGTCAAAGATATTTTGTCATTCGAGAAGATGTTACATCTGCGACTATAAAGCTCGACCCGCCAAAAATAGTCATTACACTTGGTCAAATAGAGCCATTGCAGGGAGATCTGCGAAGCTTGCCTACTATCCGCCAAAATCGGAAAATATTTATTTTTGTAACTGCCTATATCTATTATAAATACAGGTAGAGCATATGTTAATCCCACCCGTAACTCTATTATTATGACACATTTTCACATCCTTACTACTCAGCAATTGTAATAATTAACAACTAGTAGATTTTATACCTAAATCTTCCTCAAGGTTGTGGCTTTTCTCAGGATTTATTGAGTTTTCACGTAAAATCTTATGTGTTTAAGTTTATATTTACAATTTTCTTACTAAAATATTGGCAAAGTTTACCTTTCAGAAAATACGCCATTACACGTATCTAGATGTAGTATCTAGTTTCCCATATAAATAAGCAGTAACAACATCCATTAGACGCATCTCTAGTCCTTCAGAGACTGACAGACTGAGTAAGAACCAAAATGAGATAGCGTCCATAACAAGTGAATAGGTTAGATCGTAATTGATGGCAGGTCTATGAAAGAATCCCTAGGCAGTTAGTCTCGCTTTATACCTAACAATTCCCCAAACAATTTCCCTTGGTTTGTTATCTTTTCAGACAAATACCCACTTGAAACCAACTGACCTTATGGTATTGTTCCATGAAACTATAAGTCCAAATACATTGCATTTTTCTAGTGAATTTAGGTCCACCTTGATTGCATGTTCCCACTTTGGCCAATCCGGTCTACGTCAACATCATCAATAGATAGTGGTTCAGGATTGTCATCCACAACAGCAATCGAGGAGGCAAATATAAATGTTTTATCAACGACAACTCTTGAATAATCAAAATTTAGGCTAATGCAAATTTGATTGATTAAGATTTCAATGCTCGAATCATGTACATGTGCGACTATAAGGGATACCTTTTCTGTAGCTGTCAGTTCGGGGATAATTTGCATGGGCAGTGACTCTTTAAGAGTCTCGACTACACAAGGAGTCGATGGAACCCTTTTTGTTATCTTCTGGTTAGCAAAATCTTTAGATCCTCTTGGTCAACCTTTTTGTCTCTAAACTACGGGTTCATTGGCTGGTATGACCAGGACCTCAATTAGAGCTGGTGTATTTATTGCTGAGATATACAACTTTGTTACTTTAGTTACGTTATTTAAAGTGTCTGGCATCTCATGAGCAATCCGCTGAAGTGAAGTATACTTTGGATCACTCTATCTCAATGACTTGTAGGAGGGTCCAGATAAGACATAGTTGGTGCATTTCATGATATTACAAGTCCTTCGCCTATACAATTGCTACTATTAACTCCTAGCGGTAGAAAAATTGTCTCATAAAAGTAAAAGTTTGCAAACCGTGTAATAAAAAGATCATCTGCCATGGGTTCCAAATATCGAATGATAGAAGGAGAATTAAATCCCACATTATATCCATGGTATCTTTGGAGACCCATCTTGGTACGATTACTCGTGATTTTTGACAAAACAAACCCCATTTCCCCAAGATTTTAGTTTACCCTAGAATAATGTACCTCTCTGCTGATTGACACCCTACTTACCATTTTACTACCTTACTAAGTATGATTTTGATTAGACAAATGACGGTCTATCAACAAGGCATATCCTAGCTCATTTCTCAATCGTAAGGTAGTGGTGTGAGCTCTTAACTATGAACACATCCGCGGACCTATGTGGCTGATGTTGATGGGCCCTAAGCCTTTAAAGTGGTAAGGCTATTGACCACACTCACAAGGGTGCAACAAAAGTCCCATAGACTTTTAACCTTAGGATTGAGTTGGGCCCTATCTCTCTAGACAACTAACTAATGAAGTTAGCCTTGCCTTTATAAGAGGAAGATCCAGACTTCTACTAGAACAAGGAGGGTCTCGAATTAGGGCAATTGCGAGTAGTAGACCTTCAGAAGTGTACTCAAAGGGAGTCTTGGGAAGGTGGGGGAAGGCGGCCTAACAAGTAGATTGAGATGGAAAAAATAGTCTCAAGTAGGGGACGTGAATCTTGAAGTCGTAGAAGATATTAACTAATCTATGAAATCCTTGCCCTCTCTCAAAATAATCTTTGAACAGCTCCTTCAAGCACAAAACACCTCTTTTCTTGGCCGCAGAACTGACACCAATGCCCAACATGGTTCGACGCCGCCTACATTTATACTATACTAGCAGTAATTTATTAAATTATAAATTCTAGTACATCATATTTCACTAACATAAGTGAGTATATCTTTAAGCAAGAACAATTTAGCTTGTATATCAAGAAGCTGTAAACAGTAGCATAAGTTGACGTAGCAGCGATTGTAGCTACACCTGCTAATCCATAATGTGAATTAAGAAACTCTAATTAGTAGAATAATACAAAGAATACACATATTGCTGGGATATTCCCTTTTAGAGCTTCAATTGCTCAATTAAATTGATTACAATTGAATTCCACTCAAAACCCAAAGTCTTTCTCTCAGAACTTTGATTGGTCTAATATCATCTAATTTTGCCTGGCCTTACCCATTTATTAGAGCTACAAGTTCCTAGTTACAAAACTTGGACAAATATGTCGTTAAACGCCTAAAATAATAGGCTGAACCATGCCTCTATTCGAACAAAACAAGTCTTTTTTCGAACAAAAAAAGTATTTTTGAACAGAATAAAAATATGTTTGAACAGAACACTCGGACAGGTGTTTCTTCATTTAGAAAAAAAATTCTATTAAAAAAAAAATGGATGTATTCGAATAGACTAAGTCTATTTGAACAGAACACTCAGACACCTATTTCTTCGAATAGAAATCAAACTTTATTTGAACACAAAGGGGCATAAAAGTCTGTTCGAATAGACTTTAAAAAAAGTCTAAAAATACTCAGATCCTCTTGGATCATGGCTCTCCCCTTTAGAAGCCATGAGCTCCTACTCAAGCTAGAACTGGAAATATGGGAATACGGCCATGCCCATTTCCCTGCATTACCACTTTGACTTGCTAGGTAATTAACATTTCTTCCCAACTCAGAACGACTCAATACTACCCCATCCTCTAGCATGAACTTTCCTCTCCAGAATACCATCCTCCTGCAATAGATCTTCTCATTCCATCCATAAGTCATCAACTGACGATAGGCGAGTGTCGATTGTAGAGTCTTCATCTAAAGGAGACGGCTAAAACAACGTCAAATGCTCGACATTAATCACCGAATACATCTTCATGAAAGGTGGTAAATCTAATTGGAATGCATTGTCACCAATCTTCTTGAGTATCGTAAATGGGCCATAACGGATAGATTTGAGCTTCTTACCTTCCCCTTTTAGCCATTCCTTACCCAAATGCAACCAAACTAGGTCGTCCTCTTGAAAAGTACACTCAACCCGATACATGTTGTGTCGAGTCTTATACTTTGCTAGAGTCTTATTCAATTGTGCTTCAACCGCCTCATGAACCTTGCTTATCATCGCAATGAAATGTTGAGCTTTAACTTGTTCTTCTTCCTCCTTTCCTGACACTGTCTTGTCGCCAAGACTAAAAAGCTAAATTAAAAGGGCTTTGAGGCAAGTTCCCCAAAAAAAATTAAATGGAGACTTCAAAGTAGAACCGTGAATCGCCCGATTAAGCACAAACTGAAGATATGGTAAACTCTCATCCCAAGTCTTAGGATGCTTAAAATGGAATCCTCATAGTAAATGTATTAAAGTACAATTAACTACCTTTATTTGCCTGTCAGTCTACGGATAAAAGGCAGTACTTCTCTTTAACTTAGTGTCCATCATCCCCCATAACAATCTCCAAAAATGCCCCAAAAAGTGGTTATCCCTATCAGAAATAATAGATAAATGGAGCCCGAAATACCTCCAAACGTCTCTGAAAAACAATCGCGTTGCTCCTTCCCCGATAACTGTCTTCTGATATGGAATAAAAACAATCATCTTGCTGAATCGATCCACCACCACAAACAAATAGTCATTCCTACACTTGGTTATGGGAAAACCACCCATAAAATCCATCAAAATGCTCTCCCAAGGTTGGCTAGGAACTGGTAATGGTAAGTACAATCATATCTTCCAATTAAAAGGCTTCGATGTGTTGCATAACATGCAACCACAAACAATACAAGCAATATCTACCTACATCTTCGGCCAATAGGCATAACGTTGCAAATTTAAAAGTGTCTTCTCAACCCCGAAATGACCTGCCACCCAGGAACAATGTGCCTCTCGAATCTAATGTAAGCAGTCTCCACCCTCAGGAATACATAGTAGACTGCCTCTATAAATCAAACAATCCTTCAATACATACTCGCATATCATTTTAGAAATTATAAAGCTCTAATACCACTTAATCCATAATATGAATTGAGCAACCCTAATTAGAAGAATAGTACAATGATCACATAGATTGGTGGAAGAATTCCTTTTTAGAGCTTCAATTGCTTAATTAAATTGATTGCATTCAAATTTCTCTCAAACCCCTAAGTCTCTCTCTCAGAACTTTGATTGATCTAACATCATCTAATCTTGCCTAGCCTTTGCCCCTTTATGAGGGTTACAAGTTCTTAGTTATAAAACTTAAGCAAATATGCCCTTAAACCCTAAAATAATAGGCTGAATCGCGCCTCTGTTAGAACAGAACAAGTCTTTGTTCGAATAAAAAAAGTATTTTTGAGCAGACTAAAAGTCTGTTCAAACAGAACACTCAAACAGGTTTTTCTTCAAATAGAAATAAAAGCCTATTCGAACAAAAAGGGGTGTATTCGAACAGACTAAGTTTGTTCGGACAAAACACTCAGACACCTATTTCTTCGAATAGGAATCAAACTCAATTCAAAAACTAAAGGTTACAAAAGTCTGTTCTAATACACTTTCAAAAAAGTTTAAAAATGCACAGATCCTCCTGGATTACTTGCCCAAGACCAGGTAGCTCAACTAACAAGAGTTAAAATGGTAACCGGAAACATACAAAATGGCAGTGACAGAACCTAAACTAAAAGAATGAATCCCTGCATGCCCTTAGTAGAGGTGGATATGTTACAAAGAGGTCACTAATTTGGAGCGGCTAAGACAATGACCATAAGTTTTTCTAACAATGTCCTCAACGCATTGACTTGTCAATACTAGTCATCTTGATACCTATTACAGGCATCAAGGTTACAAGAATATTGGTAGACACAAGTACTGGACCAAATTTATTATTCCTCGATTGGGATAGTAAAAAAGATGGGGATGGAATACTACCTCCTTCATTCAGGAGCAATAATTATAGGCTTTAATGGCTTCATAACTGTAACAATCAGGCAGTTGAAGATACTAATTAAAGCAAGCTATAAATAAATTTATAGTGGTCTTAGCAGCAGAAACATAGAGATTAGATTCACGATGTAAAAGCTATATCCTTATCCTACCACCAAGTTGTATGCCTCCTAACACCAGAAGATGTATTTGAGATTAAGGGATGCCAACGTACATTACGTGACACTATGATGTGACAAAAGCTTTAATCTCCAAGGCCACTATTGAGAAATGAGGTAGCTACTCTCTCTTCTACGCCAAGAACGATACGCGGAATACGCCGAATCAAGAAAATAGACAAAATACATCACAATAAAGAAGACAAGTTTTTCCTAGAGGAGGTAAGTGGAAAACCCTTACGGATAAAAAACCTAACCCCGCAAAAAATCCACTATGATCAAGCAGGTTATAGACAATCTCTTTAAGCTTCTCAAGCTCTGTAATGGAGTCTCTTAAATCTTAGCTCTCTAGAATTAAACTCACCAAAAGATGAGCTAACAAATAACCTAAGTCCATTTAATATACTAGAGGACTAATTATAAATATAATGGATCTTGAGGCAAACTCAACATCCCAGAATATCTTTTAAAACAAACCTACACATATCTCGTTCGAACGACTTCAAGCTCGCTCGAAGGACTCTGACGATAAAAAGGTCTTCAGCCCTAAAAAACAACTCGTTCGAACGACATCCAAGCTCGTTCAAACGACTTCTTCGATCTCAAAGTTTCCAGCGCAAAAACTAAGATCTTGTTCGAATGACTCGTTCGAACGACACCCATTTTTGTTCGAACGACTTCAACATTTCCAGTTCTTTAACAATTCTAGTTCATCATTAACAATCTCCTACTTGAAATCGAATCCCCTAACCCATCTCTAGATCTTCAAATGAATTGTTTACACTACCTAGACCTTGAATCTTGAAGACCCACATAAGTTGTATATGTCGTCAACTTCTAAAAATTTACCACCTTCGTAAACATATCGGGTCGGATTCACATCAGTATGAATCTTCATAAGCTTCAACACACCATCCTCGAGGAGCGAGCGAATATAATGATACCAAATATTAATATGCTTGGTCCTAGAGTTAAAAGCCAAATTCTTTGCTAAGTGTATAGCACTTTGACTATCATTATACAACTTAGGAGAAAATTGTTCTCTACCAAGCTCTTTCATCAACCCTTTAAGCCAAACCATATATTTGTACGCTTCCTTAGCCACAACATATTCCACCTCCGTCATAGAAAAAGCTACAATCTTTTATAGCCTAGAAACCTATGTAACCGTACCGCTTTCTAATATAAATATGAAACCACTAGTGCTCTTCCGCCTATCAATGTCACCCACCATATCATAATCAGTCCCTGTAAGCATATCTGAGAACCCCCATAACATAATGACATATCTTGAGTCCCATTTAGATACCTCAGTATCTATTTCACAGCTTTCCAATTTTCCTTGCCTGGATTATTGATATACCTACTAACAACTTCCACTGCTTGGGCAATATCTGGTCTCGTACAAATCATTGCGTATATAAGGCTGCCAACCGCAGATTAATAAGGAACCTTATGCATCTCATCGCGATCCTTTTGCGTCTTCGGACAATATTCCTTTGACAATTTAAAGTAACCTCCCAATGGTGTACCAAAACCTTTAGAACCATCCATATTAAACCGCTAAAGTACTTTGCCGATGTACTCAGTTTAAGATAACTTCAATTCTCACCGTTTTTTGTCCCTTATAACACGCATACCAAGAACTTGTTTTATCGCAACCAAGTTCTTCATAGAAAACTCTTGGGATAACTGTTCCATCAACTTGACAATCTTTCCCATGTCGGCACTTGCTACCAACATATCATCTACATACATAAGTAGAATAATATATGAGTTCCCCATATTTTTGATAAAACAACAGTGATCCGCATTGTTCTTCGAATAACCATTTCTGGACAAGAATTGTTTAAACTTTAAATACCACTATCTCGGCACTTGTTTAAACCATATAAGTTCTTCGTGAGCCTGCACACAATATCTTCTTTCCCTTTAACAGAATAGCCTTCTGGCTGCTTCATATAAATTTCTTCATCAAGGTTGCCATGAAGAAATATTGTCTTGACATCAAGGTGCTCAAGATGCAAATCTTCAACAGCAACTATATTCATCATAACCTAAATAGTATATATCTTCACAACATGAGCAAATATCTTACCAAAATCAATGCCTTCTTTTTGCTAAAAGCCCTTCACCACAAGTCTAGCCTTGAATCTCCCTGAACCATCAGATTCTTGTTTTAGTCAGTATATCCACTTGTTGTGCAATGCACTCTTCCCTTTCGATAACCAAACTAAATCCTAAGTTTGATTTACTAATAATGACTGCATCTCATCATCCATAACAATCACACACTTGCTCTTGGCTTCAATATCTAAAGTCTCCTTGTGGCTTTCTAGTTCACCACCATCCGTAAGTAACAAGTAATTTAAGGAGTTAGCGTACCTAGCCGAAACTCTTGTAATTCTTGGCACCTTTCGAAGTATTATTGGAATGTCTAGATCATTAGATTCCTCGCTTTGATGTGGTGCATTGGACTCAACCACGACTTCTTCATCAACCTCTCGAGAGGGTTTAAATTCAATATCGACACTTTCCGCTGCTTTACTTTGATTCCTTTCATCAGGTACTTTGAAGTCTTTATACAAAACTTCCTCATTGAAAGTAACATTACGGGTCCTGATGACTTTTTGATTTTTTGTATCCCAAAATCGATACCCAAACTCATTACCACCGTATCCAATGAATATGTCATTCGTTGACTTTGCATCTAACTTTATCTTTGTATCTCAATTATCAAGCACATATGAGGTACAACCGAAAATACGCAAGTGAGAAAGGTTTACCTCTTTACCAGTCCATGCTTCTTCAGGAAGTCCAAACTCCAAAGCCGTTAAAGGCCCTCTGCTAATCAAGTACACCACCGTACTAACCGCATCCACCCAA
Source organism: Kingdonia uniflora (assembly GCA_014058105.1). Classification (NCBI taxonomy): domain Eukaryota; kingdom Viridiplantae; phylum Streptophyta; class Magnoliopsida; order Ranunculales; family Circaeasteraceae; genus Kingdonia; species Kingdonia uniflora. Next base: position 654,389 of record JACGCM010000853.1, read on the forward strand.
AAACATTTTGGCAATCAAACATTGAGTCTCATACTCCTCGTTCTTTTGTTTATTGTTCGATTCATGCATTTTGTAACACCATTTTGTTATGGTATTTCAGGAATAGTCTTTTCTCACCTAATCCCGTTTGAAGCACAAAAGTCTTTAAGCTCATCACTATAGTATTCATTCTCGTTATCTAACCTAAGACGTATCAGTTTCAAACCGATTTTATTTTCAACTAAAGCTCTCCACTTAAATTTATTGAACACATCTAATTGGTTATTCACAAAGTAGACCTATAGTTTGCGTGTAGTATTATCAATGAAAGTAACGTACTAATAAGAACCACCAAGAGAAGACACCTTGGTTGTCCTCAAACATATGTGTGTACAAGATCTAATTTTCCAGGTTTCCTTAATCTTCCAGTTATTTTAAAACTGACCTTCTTCTGCCTTGTAAGAACACACTCTTCATAAAACTTAAGATTAACATTATCAAGACCCTCTAGCTTTTCCTTTGTAACCATTATCTTTATCCCCTTTTTACTCATGCGACCAAGCCGTTTGTGCCAAGTACTTGTATTAATCCTTGAAGTGGCCGTACAAATAGTAGAAATTATGTTTTGTGTTGTATACAACATCTCTTGTCTTAAGCCTCGAGCTACTACCATAGCTCTCTTTGTAACCTTCCAAAAGGTTGCACCAAAGGTGCTTACATATCTGCCATCATCTGCCAATTTGCTAACCGATATAAGGTTACGCCACAATTTTAGTACAAGCCAAACATTCTATAAAACCAGTATCGCCCCCGAAGACAACATCAACATAACGTTTCCCTTTCCAGTAATATTGTATGTACTCTTATCTGTAAGAAAGGCTATACGAAGTCGCCTTTAACAATATTGGTTAGGAAACCTACATTTACAATAGCATAGAAAGAGGTACCCAAATCAACTATCCAAGATTCATTAACATCATCACACGAAAGTAGTAGAGCCTCATCAGAACTAACCTCCTTAGTAAGGTTTATTGTTTATTTCTCCTCATCATCAACTTTCTTAGAAGATGAGTTACAATCTTGCCTAAAGTGACCCTTCTTTCCACAAGTCCAATACGTACCAGGCGGCTTAGACTTTCTTCTTGACTGTGAGTGACCCCTTCCATATTTTGTCCCTTTTCTGTAAGACCTCCATCTTTCTTCAATGTTCAACGCAGTGCCGTTTAAACTCGAAGAGGGTTCATATGTTTTATGTATATTCTCTCCGCTCATAATCAAAGAGACTATAATGTCAAATTTAATGTCTTATTTCCCTGATGAATTGCTCATAGCTATAATAAACCACTCCCATCTCTTAGGCATCTACTCTAGAAAAGCCCACGCTCTCATAACCTCGATAAAAGTAATTTTTATAGATTCAAGTTAAGCATGAATATTATTGAACTCACTGATATGAGCTTACACACTACCATTCTCCTTCATCTTCTAGGTAAACAAGTATCATAAAAGATGTACCTTATTTGCCCCGGACGATTTTGAGTACATAGAGAACAAAGTCTCCATCAAACTCTTCGCTGTCGTAACTTTGAAGATCATGTGTAGAATCTTAGATGGCAGTGCTAACCTAACGGCTGTAAGTGTTTTGCGATCCAATTGTACCCACTTAGTAGCATCATAACCTGCTGGCTTCATCTCAACTCCAGCCAATGGTAAATCAAAATCCTTATGATAAAGGTAATCTTTAATTTGCATCTTCCACACTCCAAAATTTAAACAATTGAACTTTGTGATCTTCAATTTGTCTTGATCAGCCATCGTTCTTCACTATACAAGCCTTATAACAAGTACTCTGATACCAATTGATAAGAATCCAGGGAGCTACTCTCTCTTCTATGCCAAAAATGATACGCAGAATACGCCGAATCAAGAAAATAGAAAAAATAATAAAGAAGACAAATTTTCCCAGAGGAGGGAGGTAAAAAATCATTACGGATAAAAAACCACTCTCTGCAAATAATTTACTATGATTAAATAGGTTACAGACGATCTCTCCAAGCTTCTCAAGCTCTGTAATTGAGTCTTTCAAATCCTAGCTCTCTAGAATTAAACTCACCAAAAGATGAGTTAGCAAATAACCTAAGTCCTCCTTATATACTAGAGGACTAATTGCAAATATAAAGAATCATGAGGCAAACTCAACATCCCAAAATAGCTTCTAAAATAAACCTACGCACATCTCGTTCGAATGACTTCAAGCTCGTTCGAACGACTCTGACGATATAAAGGTCTCTACCCCTAGAAATAACAATTCGGTCAAACAACATCTAAGCTCGCTTGAATGATGTCTTCGATCTCCAAGTTTCCAACATGAAAACTAAGATCTCATTCGAACGAAATCCATACTCGTTCGAATGACACCCATTTTTGTTCGAACGACTTCGACAATTCCAGTTCTTCAACAATTTGAGTTCATCCTTAACAGCCACACGTTTAACAATATAGATGAATGAAAGAGTCGAGTGTTAAAAGAGAAACCTACCAAGCAGATACTTCTTAACACTCCTAAGATAATAAAGCAAGAACTGGGAAAAGAAGTGCACCTACCATGAAGAATATCCTTTAAGAACCAGATGTACAACCTTCCCTACGAATTTCAAATAATAAGAGACTCAATTATACTTAGAAGATTTTACTTAGGCAGACTCCCAACTGAGGGCAATCCTCTACTTAATTACTATCCTTGAATGAGGGTCACTTTACTTAGGCAGACTCCTAATTGGGATAAACCTCGACTTACTTGCTACCCTCGAAGGTGAATCACTTTACTTAGGCAAACTCCCAACTGTGGGCGAGCCTTGACTTACTTACTGCCCTCGAAGGAAGGTCACTTTACTTAAGCAGACTCTTAACTAGGGGCGAACCTCAACTTATTTACTACCCTCATAGGATATAACAACTTTACTTAAGGGTTGTTTGTTTTTAACTTATTTAACTTAATTGCCTTATTTTGGCCAGATTAAGTAAAATTTCACAATAAGTTGTGTTTGTTTTTTATTTCTAAAAAACTCTTTTTAGTAATGACACCACATTTTTTAGAACTTAAGATAAGTTAGAAAATCTAGCTTTTCTGAACTTTATTCTCCTTATTGACGTGATTGTTATGGAAACTTAAGTAAAAATATGTAAACCCCAATTTACCCTTGTTTTATCGGTCTTGTTTCCTCTCTCCTTCTCTTTCTTTCTCCTTCTTGCTTTATCAAACCCTAGCTATAAAATATGGGATCGATTAAATAGAAATTGGCGTACCATCGAGGCATCATCATCACACGAGATCGAGATTCAAGTTAAAGCAAACTACTACCATCCGAGATCGAGATTCAAGGTAAGAAACTAATCTCTGTACCATCTCGCCATTCCAGGTTTACTGAATTTATCGCTATTTTTAGGCTTCACTGTCCACACTGACAATGATGTCTATCTTCCTTGTCACCTGTAAAAAGAATAAGATTTGTACAAATAGTAGAGTACTTAAGACGTTGTCTTATTTAAAGCTAACCACAACTTCTATATGTGAACCATATAAAAGAAAGTAAAATTGAAGTTTTTTTTTATAAATAGCCAAAGAGTCGGGCAGTGATATATTAATGAACAATGGCAAAAATTACAGCCCAAAATGGACTAGGAGAAGGATATGCCTTGCTTCACAAATAGTAAAAAAAATTAATGTTGGTTAAGATATTCCATCCATAGTTCATGCATACAATACAAAGAGTCAAAAGATTGTCATGGGGAGCCATACTAACTATCGCCCTTCAATTGCTGAAATTGTTAGCTCTTGTACAATTTTCTGCCTTGTCATTGGATAAATTTGCTTGTCCTTTGCCTCTCAACATATTAAATGTAGGTTGTTTAGGTGCCCGTAATTGTATAATTTCATGAGAAAGCATAGAAACAACCTCTGACATGGTTGGCCTATCCATCGTACTTTCTTGAATACATAAATGACCTGCATGTATACATCTGGACACGTCTTCTTCAGGACACGAAATACCCAGTATTGGATCCATTAGTTCTATGACAACACCTCCTTGCCACGTCTCCCATACCTGAAAAGTTCCAGTTTCCCTTACGGCCAGTAAATTTGAAAATTGAAAAAAGTTGGCAAGACATTAAAATTTAGAGGCACGTGTGTCGGATTTTGGTATGGCAAGACTCATGAATACCTTTGACACTCATCTTAGTATAAGTACCCTTGCTGGCACTCCTGGATACGTTCTACCCGAATATTACCAGAGTTTTAGGTGTACAACGAAGGGCGACGTGTACAGTTATGGTGTAATACTGCTAGAACTTCTGTCAGGCAAGAGACCAATTGATCCATCTATTTTTGGTGATGAGAACAACCTTGTAGGGTGGGCAAAGCAGCTACATATAGACAAGAGAACTAGTGAGATACTTGACCCTGAGTTGATACGACAAGAATCAGGAGAAGTTGAGCTCTACCAGTATCTTAAGATTGCTTTTAAATGCTTGGATGGTAGGGCATTTTGATGACCAACTATGATTCAGGTGATTATAATGTTTATAGAGCTTTAGAATGATTCAGACATCGATATACTTGATGGTTTCTCTTTGAAAGACATAGTTATTGAAAAATCGTGGGAAAAAGATCCTTAGCTGGTATATGTATCGGACAGGGGTTTAGTTTATTGCACCATGGGACAGATGCAGTTTTGCTTTGAACATTATAAATTGATGCATGTGGAGGTTGTTACAGTTCCCCCGTTAGTTTTCTATAAATATCAAACATAAATGCTAGACGGAAGTTGAGAGATTTGAAAGCCTGAGGAAAATGAAAGTAAAGAAGTCTCTCAGGGCTTCAGTTTTACCATTCATCTCCTTCGTCACACGTATTATACCTAGCTTCATTCAGTTTTACCATTCAAAGAACCAGTATTTAAGTTCATCCCTAGCTTCATTTTGGGCAGAAGCACATTAGTGGGATAGTCGAAGCTCTGCCATAGTACACGTTGTTTCCCAGTTCCATTAGAACTCACATCTGTCACAAAAAATTCCCCGAGTTTAGTAAAGTAGTAGTGATGTTACTAGTTTCAACAGACCTCTGTAATGACCTTCCTATCATCACCAGGCTTATGACACTCATAGCCGATAATGTAGCATGCTTGATTTCTCCACTGAGTGAGCAATTTCAAAAAGAATAACGTGGTATAGAGAATAGAAAATATAATCAAAACCATTTCAGTAACCATTGGAAAAAAGTAAAATTTAGCTTTGCAGACTTGTATTAAAGGTTTAGGAATGTAAAGACTTGCCTTCAATGTGTTGAAATCTGGATCAAAATCCATTGAGGTGTTTGGATATTTTGATGAGCATTTGTAAATATAATACATTGCCATCTTTTTGGTAAAATTTCACTTGGTAGCTATCGCGATGTCTTGCTTAACATATATGTAACAATAACTTCATCTAATATTTAGGTAGACTAAGGTTTTTACCATTGGGAACATTGACCATTGATTTTAAAGCGGGTATATCAACTACTAGAAATTAATCTTCATCATGTCCAAAAGCTTCATCCAAATACCAGTAGAGTCATGGCATCAGAAAAACAAGTATTCTTCATCTTCAATGTTAGGTCCACATAGCACACATCTTCCAAACGGAATCTTTTGCAATTTGTAAAGCATATCTTGAGTTTTAATGGATCTTTCACTAGCCATCCATGATATGAGGCTGTCTGATATAGCACCTGTAAACCAAATACATATTTCGGTAGAAGAGTTAAGTATTATCTTACAAGTATATTATTAAATATTGCTTAAAACCACAAAACACAGCCCTTGATCCTCAAAATATATAAGTTTATTATTATTATTTAAGACTCTGGAAATCTGTAAATGTCTCATGCAATCCTAATTTTCTCGAAACGAGAAATCGTTAATATACCTTGTTATGTTTATAGGTGAAGTTTACAAACAAATTCAGCTAGAATAGTATGGGGTTTTCAGGAAGACAACCCATTAAAAACAAAACTACTAGTATTATGTCCTTGCATGTATTGGCAATTATCAACCGTTATTGTGCTTCAACACCAATGTACAACTACAACTCAAAGATAAGCAAGAATTAGGTCTCTATAAGCTTAAGTTAGCCTCCATTATATTTGAACAGATGTAGATTTTCTTTGCAGGGATCTCTTTTGTTTTCCTTATAAAAATTAGGTCTCTATAAGAACATAGTATGTCACATGTTTGTAATTTTTAATTTTGATAATTAGATAAATATATGTATATAATCCTAGATAATGGATATAGATGTAGTTAATGTAAATTTGATGTCTTTTATAGGATGGCCCCCTAAAAAAGCAAGGTGGATGAAGCGAAAACTACAAAGAATGCTAATAAAAGCAAAGTGAATGAAACGATAACTCAAGAGAGGGCTAATTGGACGGATGCCCAAAGGAGGGTATTTCTTGATCTTTTCATTGATCAAGATAACAAAAATCAAAGGAAAGGGTTGGGTCTAACAATTACATCTTGGCATTTTATCACTGTTAACATGAAAAAACTAACGGGAAATGAGTACACCACAAGACAAGTAAAGAACTTATGGGATAATTTGATAATGAAGTATGGAGTATGGGTTAAACTCATGATACTTACTGGACATGAATATGACGAAGCGACTTGACAAATTAATTGGCCAGAAGAGAGATGAGACGAGTACCTTAAGGCAAGTATTAAAAACTAATTAATTTCATTTATTATCATCTAAAGAAAATGTTTAAGTAATCTTATTAGTTTTTTATTATCACTGACTCACAAAAAAGCTAATTAATTCAAAACCAAACCATTGCAATGGGAAAAGGATATGAAATCCTTGTTTGATGGGTTCACAACAACTGGTAGCCAAGCTTGGTCTCCGTATCAGGTTGGGATGCCCCCTAAGTATGATGGATTTCCATCTGATAAAAATGAAGTAGGACTTGATCAAGATGACGAAGTTGAACCACGTAATCCAGTCAGAGGATCTCGTATAATAAATCTCGATAGTGATATTGAGACTTTACCATGCCAGAAACGTTAAAAGAAAAAAAAGAAAATGGACGTAAAAGAAGAATTGGATTATATTCTTAATGCCTTTACAAGGACTAATGAAAAAAAATCTACTGTCACAGAATGCATCGCAAAGCTAGACAATATGAACAAATTATCCAAAACAGATCCTTTATATGTCACTGTTCTTAACGCTTTCTGCAAGAAGAGAGAATATAGGGAAGTTTGGATGGGTATCGATAATGAGGAGGTGTTGATTTCTTAGTTAACAAAAGTTAATTAGTTTTAATTTTTAATTTTTTTTTATGGTTTTGTTATTAGATTTATGTTTGGACTCCTTTTATTGTTTTGCCAGTCAACTTATGTTGGATCTACGTCTAATATTATTTTAATAAATGATGACTTTCTTTTGATTTGTATTTTTCTTATATATTTAAAATGCTTAATATTTTATTGATAAATTAAATGTTTCAAACAGGATCAATGACGCCATAACAAAAGAAAAATATTTTAAGGGTTATTCTCTTCAGGCATGTATTAAAATATAAACGCAAGTCTCAAATCACTGGAGAAGTTGAAAATACATTAGATCTTTCAGGGGCTGGTTATGCCCAAAGCTTTTAAATAGACCATCTACAATATGCTATAAGATGTTGAGGATGAAGAAGAATGTATTTATCAGATTATGCACACACTTCCATGAAAGGGGATGGCCCAAAAATAGTAAACATTTATTGGTTTAAGAAAACATGGCTATATTTATGATGACTATTGGTCATATTTGTGATTTAAGGTTGGTACAAAATCGATTCCAACACTCTCTTCATACAATCCATAAGTACTTTCACGAGGTCTTATATGCCATGTGTCAATTTTCTAAAGAGGTTATCGTGACTCCTTCATTTGATAATAATGATGCAGAAATTCAGAGTCATCGAAGTCTAAGGCAAAAGTTTAAGGTATAATTACAATTTTTTTTTTTTTTTTTTTGGCTTTATATATATTTTATCAGTCAGTAACATAATCATTTATTTTAAAGAGTGTGGTCGGTGCTATTGACGGGACTCTTATCAGTGCATATATTCCATCAAGGAAACAAGCAACATTTAGGGGACGAGGAAGAGAAGAGTGTTATCAAAATGTAATGGTTGTATGTGACTTTGATATGATATTTATGTATGTCATAACTTGGTGGGAAGGAGTGGCACATGACTCAAAGGTTCTTCTCGAGACCGTACTTGATCCAACAAAAAAATTCCCGATGCCCCCTCCTGGTATACTTTTTTTCCACTGAAGTTTATGCATTATTATTGTGTAAACTGCTATTTTTTTCATTATAGTTGATAATGTTTAAATAATATTTGCAGAGCAATATTATTTGGTAAATGTTGCTTATACATATACACGTGGTTTTATGGCACCGTTCAAGAATGTTAGATATTAGTTACCTGATTTTCAAAACGGCAGGAATGTTGTGGGAAAGGAAGAAAAATTTAACCATATTCATGCAAAGTTGAGAAATGTTATCGAACGAGCTTTTGGTGTGTTGAAGGCGCCTTTTCCAATTTTGAAAAGAATATCACCATATACATTCTCAGCTTAAAGAAATATCGTTATTGCTTGTATGGCGATACATAACTATCTCAGGAAAACTTTTATGGATGATGTATTTTTTGAACTATACGATAATGATAATGTCAATGGGGCACCTCCTGCTCAAATGAATAACGATGCACTACATGTTGAGGATGTATTTAGAGATTATGAACAAGCCTACATGTGGACCTTGCGAGAGGAGATTGCAAACGGGATTAGTCAAGTACAAATTTGAGTTTTTTAAAATTAGATAGAAGGAAAGAAATTTTGGTTTGAAGATTATTTTAATGGATATTATTTTAATTAACTGATGCTGGAAAAAATTTACTTGAATTTAAATGCGATTATGGAAATGCATGTTCTTCAAAAAATAAATAACGGGGTAATTTTGATAATTTGACAGTTTTCAGATATTTCAGACTTTAGATTCAGCAATAAAATAAACATATTTTTATATATTTCAGCTTCAATATTCAGACGCTAGATTCAGAAATCAGAATAAGCAATCATAAATTAGAATATGTAATCAAAAATCATAATAAGTAATCAGAATCAGAAGAAAAAAAACAAACAACCCCTTAGGCAGACTCCCAATTGGGGGCGAGTATCAACTTATTTACTACCTTTGAAGAAGGGTCACTTTACATGGGCAGACTCCCAACTGAGGTGAGCCTCAACTTACTTATTACCCTCTCAAAGGAGAGTCACCTTACTTGGGCGTAGTTTCAAATGGGGTGAGCCTCAACTTACTTACTACCGTTGAAAGAGGGTCATATTAGTTAGGCAAACTCCCAACTCAGGGTGAATCTCAATGTACTTAGTACCCTCAAATTTATTTCACCAAGATAACCCTATTTTTTGAAGAAAAATAGTTTGCCACTCCAACCTGAGGCTCCAGCTCTTATCTTATTTATAAGGGGAGTTATTGTAAATCTTGTCACTCTCCATTGAATAAATGAAATGCTAAAGTATTTCCAAGGAAATATCCTCACAATGAATCTAAATATAGGAAAAATAACGAACCTTCTTTGATTAGACATAGAGCCACATAACATGTTACACTTAGAGTTATTAATCTATTGGCATGCAGAAGATTGATATACCTGAAGCAAAATCTTTATAGCTTTGTGACTAGTTAGATTCCCATTATGTAATAGCCTATTTTCGTAGAGACCGAAAATAGTGCTTTACACCCTTAAAATGGAGAATGATGTAGATGAAATAGCTATAAACACAAAGCTTTAGCGTAGAAAACCCTTGAATGGGTAAAAAACCACGACCTCTCCTAAGGATTTTAGAAAGAGAGATGTTTATAGATGTTTGCTAGCTATTACATAAAGAGAGATGTAGAAAAGATCTCTGAGAAATCCCCCTTAATTCGTAGCTATCTAGTCTTATTTATAGGTCTTATAATATGACTGTTGGTTACATTGATGAGGAACGTTACAATATGTGAACTTGATGAGTCTCCATAATGGTCCAGTAACGGCTTGAGTAACTCTTCTTCCTTGTAACTACTCCATAATATGTCATAAAATGGCCATGTATTTGTTGACGAGGTCGAAGTACTGTAGATGTATCAGTTCGAAGTACTGTAGCAGGTCAGATTACTGTAACAGTTCGGGTTAATGTAGCTTTACTATTCAAAGTATTATAGTTGTAGCAGTTTGAAGTTACTGTAGCAGGTCGACCTCTCCTGAGGATTTTAGAAAGAAAGATGTTTATAGATGTTTGCTAGCTATTACATAGAGAGAGATGTAGAAAAGATCTCTGAGAAATCCCCCTTAATTCGTAGCTATCTAGTCTTATTTATAGGCCTTATAATATGACCGTTGGTTACATTGATGAGGAACGTTACAATATGTGAACTTGATGAGTCTCCATAATGATCGAGTAACGGCTTGAGTAACTCTTCTTCCTTGTAACCGCTCCATAATGTGTCATAAAATGGCCACGTGTTTGTTGACGAGGTCAAAGTACTGTAGATGTATTAGCTCAAAGTAATGGAGCAGGTCGGATTACTACAGCAGTTTAGGTTAACGTAGTTGTTACTATTCAAAGTACTGTAGATGTATCAGTTCGAAGTACTGTAGCAGGTCGGATTACTGTAGCAATTTGGGTTAATGTAGCTGTTACTATTCAAAGTACTGCAGATGTAGTAGTTCAAAGTTACTGTAGCAGGTTGAAGTATTGGAAATAGGTCACCACATTCACCCCGCCTCAGCCAATAGCACGAGAAGTATCAGAAGCGAGTGGTGTTGGTTAAGATATATCTTTGATCTTTGGATATGTAAATTACATGGTTGAAGCAACTGTTGTAAGAGAATATATTATAATATATGATAATGTATTATAATGGATGATAATGTATGATAATGTAGTAAAATGGATAATCATGTATGATAATGTAGTAGAATGGATGATTATGTATGATAATGTAGTGGTAAAATCCATGTAGTAGAATGCATGCTAGTGTGTATTGAATATTGCATAGCTGAATGGCGTCTCTGCCAAATCGAATTGATTGACTCAATAAGCGACCCTCGAAGAACGAGTATATTTGATGAGCTATGAAGTAGATCCCAGTTACAGGTCGAGCTGAGTGACTGTGATGGGACATGTATTGAATATTGCATAGCTGAATGGCGTCTCTGCCAGATCGAATTGATTGACTCAATAAGCGACCCTCGAAGAGCGAGTATATTTGATGAGCTATGAAGCAGGTCCCGATAATTGGTCGAGCTGAGCGACCGTGATGGGACATGTATTGAATATGGCATAGCTAAATGGCGTCTCTACCAGATCGAATTGATTAACTCAATAAGCAACCTTCAGAGAGCGAGTATATTTAAAGAGCTATGATGCAGGTCCCGGTTATAGGTCGAGCTAAGTGGTCGTGATGGGACATGTATTGAATATGGCATAGCTGAATAGCATCTCTGCCAGATCGAATTCATTGACTCAATAAGCGACCTTCGGAGAGCGAGTATATTTGAAGAGCTATGAGGCAGGTCCTGGTTATAGGTCGAGCGGAGCGACCGTGATGGGACATGAATTAAATATGGCATAGTTGAATGGCATCTCTGCCAGATCGATTTGATTGACTCAATAAGCGATCCTCGGAGAGCGTGTATATTTGAAGAGCTATGAGGCAGATCCCAGTAATGGGATATGTTAAATGTTGAATGTAGGTTGGACTGGTTGAACAAATAACCAACTTTGTAGAATGTGTTTTGTTTGATCGAATTAGACATACGAATAATCGACCTGTAAGATGTTTGTCGAGCTCGCCCCGAGTATAAGCTGTTAAGTTGGTTGATCTTGAGTCTTGAAGTTGAGTTTGAACGTTTGCATCTGAAGCTAAGGTCGGGTTCGTCCCGAGTATAAGCTTGAATAAGTTATAATTGCCTCGAGTACCTCGACCTTGACGCCTTCATGATGTGGTTTGATAAGTTTGATCATTGAGTATGAATCTGAAATTAGGCTCGCCCTGAGTATAAGATTGAATAAGTTGTAATTACCTCGAGCGCCTTTATAATGTTGTTGGAAAGATCGGGCTCACCCCGAGTATAATTTCTGTCGATTGACATTAGGTATGTTGTATCTGAAGTTGAGAACGAGCGTTGTGTCTGAATATGAAGTTGGGCTCGCCCCGAGTATGATTGAATGTGTTGGTCGAGCGTTGTGTCTGAATCTGAAGTTAGGCTCACCCTGAGTATAAGTTTGAATAACGAGCTCGATAATAAGTTGTAATCGCCTTGAGTACCTCAACCTCGAGCGGCTTAATAAGATGATATCAAGCATTGATTCTGAATCTGAAGTTGGGCTTGCCCCGAGTATGATTGAATGTGTTGGTCGAGCGTTGTGTTTGAATCTAAAGTTAGGCTCGCCTCGAGTGTGAGTTTGCAATCGCCTCGAGTACCTCGACCTCGAGCGCCTTCATAATTTGGTTCAATGTTGTTGAAAAGATGAGGACGAGCATGGAGTCTTAATCTGAAGTTGAGCAGATGTCATTTGTTGTTGTTGCTACTGCAGTTCATGTCGTTGAATAATCCAAACAAACTATTGTGTTTGCTGGGCCTGTTAGGCTGGGCTTGGGCTTATTGTGCTTGATGTGCATGTTGGGCTTGTTGTAGCCTACGCAGCTGCTGTGTTGTTGTTGGAATGATTATGTTGTTGAACTCACTTTGCTACCTGTTGTTACAGTCCTTTGATTGCCAAAGAATGAAGCCAGACAAGACCTTACCACCAATGCAGAAGATGCGGATTGATTAGAGGTGGGTACATGAGCTACTGTTGCAGTTTCTGATTCACCGAACTGTTTTGGAATTCAAGTTGGGGTTGCTCACACTGTATCGTATTATAACTGCTGTGTTTGGGATTATCTGATCTCCAATTCGACCTGCAATTTGCATTGGCTTTGGCTTTATCGAAGAATAGTGTTGTTATTTTTGGCTTTGGATTCATTGTCGTTTTTAAGCTTTTCTAAAAAAATTCACGACCTGTCGATGTAGAATTGTTGACTTTCGATCTATAAATCGCAGTTGGATTTCACGAACTGTTGAGGTCGATTCGAAGAATTCGAGCTGAGGCTGCATGAACTGCTGCTGTTGAATAAAATTTTGGTTTTGCGAACTATTTTCAGGCTGCCCGAACTGTCGACTTCGACTTGTAAAAAAAAAATCTTCATACGGATTCAAAACAGGTGGTAGATGGTTGTACCAATGCTGCCTCGAAGTGAAAATTGTTTGAAACTTTTCAAACAGCAAAAATCATCGCATCATCGCGAACTATTGGTGGTGAAGCAATTCGAACTATAAGTTGTATTGGAGATTCACGAACTGTTGGGACCTGTAGAGAATTTGACCTATCTTCACGAACTAGTTTTGATTTGGTGGAGCTCTCAACTGGAGTCACAACTCGAATTGGCGAAGCTTATTGTTGGTGAACCAATGCGACCTGTAAATCGCATTTGTGTTCCTCGAACTATTATTTCTCGATCTATAATCTGCGATCTCATGGGGCTTCACGAACTGTTGAGGTCGATTTTAAAGCATAATCTTACTGGCTTTCACGAACTTTCGAGCCACCAAAAAATCTTCTGACAATCAGCTCGAATTTGAGCTTGCTCCTATATGATGATGGTGTTCGTGCTTGATTGAAGGAGAGAAAGAGAGACATCATCGTCTGTTAATGAGCTTGAGAAACCCACTGATGTGAATTGATGGATATCTTGAAAAACCCAATTGATTTGCAAAAACCCAAATCGATTTTCCACAAGCGATCTAGAAGGGCTTCATTCTGCAAGTACGTTAGATGCTACATCGGCAGCAAAAAAAACTCTGTTTAAAACAAAAATGAGAGATCGCAAAATTGGACGAGAAACGTAGCAGGATGGCTTCTTCATGTAGTTGGAAATAATAACTGTCATCTCTCTCTTATTTTTAGAGAAGTTGTAAGAGAGAGAGAGGATTGATGAATTGCTGAGTGATTTTGACTTTCTGGTTTTGATTTGCCATTCTTTAGAAAAAAAATTGAGTGTATGATCTTCGTTCCCACAGACGGCGCCAAATATAATAGCCTATTTTTGTAGAGATCAAAAATAGTGCTTTACACCCTTGAAATGGAGAATGGTGTAGATGAAATAGCTATAAACACAAAGTTTTAGCGTGGAAAACCCTTGAATGGGTAAAAAACCATGACCTCTCCTGAGGATTTTAGAAAGAGAGATGTTTATAGATGTTTGCTAGCTATTACATAGAGAGAGATGTAAAAAAGATCTCTGAGCAATCCCCCTTAATTCGTAGCTATCTAGTCTTATTTATAGGTCTTATAATATGACCGTTGGTTACATTGATGAGGAACGTTACAATATGTGAACTTGATGAGTCTCCATAATGGTCCAGTAACGCTTGAGTAACTCTTCTTCTTGTAACCGCTCCATAATGTGTCATAAAATGGCCACGTGTTTGTTGACAAGTTCGAAGTACTGTAGCAGGTCGGATTACCGTAGTTGTTACTATTAAAAGTATTGTATTTGTAGTAGTTCGAAGTACTGCAGCAGGTCGGATTACTGTAGCAGTTCGGGTACTATAGTTGATATTATTCAAAGTATTGTATATGTATCAGTTCGAAGTACTGTAGCAGGTCAGATACTGTAGCAGTTCGGGTTAATGTAGTTGTTACTATTTAAAGTACTGTAGATGTAGTTCGAAGTTACTGTAGCAGGTCGGAGTATTGGAAATAGGTCACCACACATTAGAAAATGATGATTACGTCACCTGCAAATAAGAGGTGAAAGGGGATTTGGCAATCTTTAGGAGTAACCATATGCTTGAGAATTTTATGGTGCCAATGGATTAGTAAGTCCAGGCAGAACAAACATATGAATATTAGTTTTTGAAATGTCATACTAGTAAACAAGTTCAAATGGTATGTTGTACAAGATGTAAATATTAAAGACCAGAAGAAGAGCATAGATGTAAGTGTGAAGATGACTATGAAGGTGCAATTAGATGATTTCTGCAGGGAGTCCCAATAGAAAGCAAAAAAAATATAACTAAAATGTAGTAGGAGAAAATATTCAAATGAATGTAGTAGTAGCATGATGGTTTTGTAATTGAATTGGATTGAATAGTTTGGATTATGAATATGTACCTCTTGTCTGCACACATTATTACACACACATGCAAAAAACTGCACAATACACTTCACAACTGTATTAGAGCATCTCTAGCAGTGAGTGTGGGTTTGGGTATGGGTTCTGACACCCTGGCCCACCAAACCCACTACTTAAACTCCATCTGTCCCAGCAGCCAGTGCGAGTTTGCCAACGTGGCTTTTTTTATTAATTTAGAGAAGATTAAAACACCACGCGGTGTTTATTTTATCGCGCGGTAAAAGGAACACCGCCACAATATCTGTAAGTAAAACTCACAAGTGAATTCGACTATTGTCAAACTTTTTACATCTACCTCTCTCTCAAAAATCCCTTGGGAAAAAAAACTTTAATTCCAACAAAATCAAAATGCAAATGCCAGAGGGAGATCCACACCCCAGTACTCTGCCTGGGTTTAGAGGAACAAGAGATCCTGAGCGTTCCGTAACTCGCTCGAGGTCCGAAAGGAAGAAAAAGCAGGTGGAATTTGAAGATGTTCAACCCCAAGATATACCAAACCCAACCGAAGATAACTTCTCGCGGAGGTGTATTACCCAACTCCCAGACGAAGTCAGTCACATCTATTACACGGGAAAGGAACTCACGGTAAATTTTAGTGTAATTGTAAAATTGTGTTTTCCATAAATCAAGTGTTTGACAAAATGCCTCAATGAACAGAATTGGGATTCGATGCGTATGCACGGCACATTCACTACGGTGTTCAAAGTGTGGAAGGATATTGTCATACTTTCAGCTGTAAGGGATGCCGTGCTGAATATTTTTAGGCAGTTTATGGATATACTCTTGGGCAATTTGGATAATTGGCTAATTCAGGCGCTTACAGAGCGTTGGTGGCTGACCACACACACGTTTTTATTCCCATGTGTGAAGATAGGGGTCACTCCCATCGATTTTACTATGCTGACATCATTGTCTATCAGCCGATGTCCGACACAGGTGCCATATGATGACACATGGTTTATTTTATCTAATGCGAGGCAATTGCTCCCCAACATTGATTCCAGCCATAAAGAGTGGGAACGTCAACATTGCACATTTGAGGATGTACTTGACCATCGAAGCTGATCGGGAGGATGATATTACTATTGCTCGTGCTTTTATCCTCTTCATGATGGGACATTTGTGGTTCCAAACGGCCAACGACACTGTCCCGCTTGGATATCTCGCAGTCGTGAATGATTTGGACTCGGCTTCCCAATATGACTGGGGTTCTGCTATTCTTGCTTCCATGTACTATGGTTTGGATACCGCAGTCACGACCGGGGGTGCCATCACTGGATTTGTGCAACTTCTTCCAGTACACTAACACTTTTTCCATTTACAAATCAAATATCTTCCAATAAATGTCTTAAATATAAATTCTAATTATTTTTTTTGTAATTCCAAAATGCAGTATTGGTTCTACGAGTATTGTGGGGTTGGTCACCCTATAGTCAAAGAAGAGGTAAAATACCCAGCCTATCTGCGCCTCAGAGCATGAGAGAGGGGGAACAGGAGGAAAACAAATGACCAAGCGGCCAATTTGTTTATTATAGGCAGATACCATATTGATCACCGTACTGTTGAGACGATCACATGGGAACCTTGGTTCGATTCTGCAGTGTCTGAGACAGAGGACGTACTAAATGCAAAACTCCTATCCCGTAAAAGGATACCACTTCAAGTACCAAACAGAAACTACAAATATTACTTGGGGGATAGATGCTGGAGGCAGGTGACTGGCGAGGTGCGTATTCCTTTGGATCCTCCGCTTAGCATGTCGCCACATATTACTCCAGCGACTTTACATGAGATGAGATAGGCCGGGTTCGTTGACTGTGAGCAGTTTATGGTAGGGGAGGTACGAGAGACTTACGCCTCATACTGGGCTGAACAAATTTTGGAGGTAGGCTACATGCTGACAGATTCCCAGAGGTTGGGGAATCTAGATCTGTTCGGACCAAGTGCACTCATAGTTGGTATTACACCCGTGGTGGTTACGTCAGCGTCGGTTCATAGCTTATCCCAGGACTTTAGTTTGCCTGGCGAGGCAGAAGGGCCGGACCTGGGGTGGCACATAGAGTGGACAGGGCGACGTGAGAACCTCCCTATCGCCCACTTGAGTGACCCGCCACCCATGTCTTTATCATACGGCGCAGAGGAGTTGTGGCACCTGACCCATGGTATGCGGTGACTCGTCCTTGCAGAGTCTGCGCGGGACGCACAGAGGCTCTAGGAGGTGGAGGAAGAACTTGTTATTGCCCGCAGGCAAATTGACAGTATAAATTATCAGTTATATGCCCATGTAAGTAATTTATTTATGTATTTATTGCGGTGTTTTTTCTTAATGTCATATTTATTTTGTCAAAATATTTATAAAGTTTATTTGTTTCGTTCAGGACCTACAGTTGAGGAGGGGGCGTGACGTACGGGTGGTGCCGCTACCATCTAGAGGAGGCGCGAGGACGAGGCAGCGTGGACCTGGTCTGTGAACCAGGGAAGGAAGTACTAGCCACAGAGGGCGGGGTACTGGAGATGATTTTGAGTAGATATAAGTATTTTTTATGCTTTTTTAGACGATGTAGAAGCTGTGTTTTGATTATGTAGACGATTCTGAGTAGACGATATATTTGTAGACGATGTTTTGGAAGTTTTTAATGTTCATTAGTCATTATTATCTAATGTTGAAATTGACTAAAGTTTTTCTTGAAATTGACCATTTGTCTGTTTGATTAAATTTACACTGAGGTGTTTTATATTTCTACATACTATTTTATAATGTTTTTAGGTTTTTGATAGAGTTTTTTCAATGTCTATTCGAACAAACTATTTGTCTGTTCAAATAAATTTCAACAATTTTGTACAATTTGGCACTGAGTAGTTTTAATCGAATAGAACTTAATTCTATTTGAACAAAATAGTCACTGAGGAATACAAACATAGATTTGGCGGTGAAATGAACACTGCGCGGTGTTCATTTCACCGCCAAATCCCTAATTTCAAGACCCACAGCTTCTTCCCCTTTTACATTCTCCCATTTTTACACCTCTCTTCCATTAGAAACACATCTACCTTCTGTTATTACACCCTTCTCTCAACTCTACAGCCTCAAATGTCTTCTTCATCATCCGATTCATCCATACCCGATCCTCCAGGTTTATCGTCGTCGTCCTCCGATGACGATCTTGTCTATAATTGTACGGTGGTACTTTGCGTTCTCCACCAAGCTGTAGTAAACATAGTAGTTGAGGATGCAACTTCGAGTTATCACAGGAGTGTCATGGGCCGTAAGGATAAGATAAAAAAGCGAGATCACCCATTTGGGCATTACAACAATATACGAGACTGCTTCGAGCCAAATTGCACATATGAGCCATGGGAATTTCGGTGACATTTTCGTATAAGTAGAGACATGTTCATGCATCTATTCGATGCAGTTGCTGTACATGATCATTATTTTGTCTAGAAACCCAATAATACTGGTACTATGGGGTTATCACCGTACCAAAGGGTAGTCGCAGCACTACGTTTCCTAAGCTACGGTGTTGCGGCAGATCTTTTGACGAATATATCCGAATAAGAGAAAGCACAACCTTGTTATGTGTGAAAAGGCTTTGTGTTGCGGTTATACAAATTTTTGGCGAGGAATATCTTCGAGCACCAAACGCGACCGACGTCAAAAATTTAAAAGCGATCGGAGAGTCCCGGGGATTTCCCAGCATGTTAGAAAGCCTTGATTGCATGCATTGGATATGGAAAAATTGTCCCAAAACTTGGCACGGTCAATTTACTGATCATTACCCCAAGGCGAAAATGATTCATGAAGCGGTAGCTTCACATGACCTTTGGATTTGGCCGATGGTATCAATGTTCCGCAACAATCACATCTTTTCACCGACCTGGCCGATGGTATCGCCCCGCCTTGCAATTATACAATTGCCGGGAAAGCATATGATATGGGGTATTACCTAGCGGATGGCATATACCCCAAATGGGGAACACTTGTCCAAACCATATCTAATCCGGTTACAGTGAAACAAAAATTCTTTGCTCAGCAACAAGAAAGTTGCCAAAAAGACGTAGAATGGGCGTATGGGATTTTACAATCTCGGTTCAATGTTGTAAAAAATTCGGTAAAATTGTGGGACCCCAGGTATTGAGCAATGTCATGAAGGCGTGCGTGATAATGCACAATATGATCGTCGAACAGGGACGAGGTGCATTCCCATCATACTTAGACTACGATCCGGTCGAGCCCTTAACTATCGAAGGTGAATGGTTCGATATTGTACGCGAACGCGGAACAATAGAATCTTTTATATCAAAAATGAACCGGATTCGAAGTCGAGAACTTTACTTTGATCTAAAGGATGATCTAATCGAGCATTTGTGGCTGTGAAAGGAAATTTTCAAACCTAGTACTCTATTTCTTGTATTATCTGAGTGTTATTCATGTAATTTAAAGCTTCTTGTCATACAAGTTTATTAAACAAGTTTTTGATATTGCATTAATCTTGTATTTGTTTTAACGCAATATTATCGGAAATAAACAGAAATCAAGATTGTATTCTTCAATAGCAAAGTACATTATTCAGACGATTACATTATTGGAAGGTAAACTACATTCTTGGAAATAAAACTCAAATATACAACAAAGTTAAATTACATTTCATCACCTATTCAAGTACCTGGTCCGCCCCTATTGGCCAGACGTTCAATTATCTCAGCTTGCCTTTGTAGATAGTATTACAATTGATGTCCAGAAAGAGTACTCAAGTCTTTCTCCATGATTTTGCGATCTTCCTTTGCTTGCTTCAAATCCATTTTGGCTTGCCAGTGTTGTATTGCTTCTGCTCTTCTTCTTTTATTTTCTTGGTTCGCTTGCATCTTCTTCAACCATAGTTCATCCAGCAGAGTCTGGATACCGCTACCAGATGCAGTAACACCCTTCATTGCCTTTTGTGATGCAATGTTCTTTCTGTGGAGTTTTTGGCCGATGGGCCTGCTTCCACCTTCATACAACAAACCATCTAAGTCTGAATTTGGGCCCGCGGATTGAGGTGTAGGTGGGCCGTTGGGGTCCTTCGATAGATTGTTTGATCCGACCGAGTTCCCCGGAGAAGAATTGTCCGATGTTCTCCTGGCCACATTTCTTGGTATATTCACCGTATGGTTCAACCCATCATCCATTAGGTTGGCCCATCGCGGTTCTCGCGCCAAAATCTTATACGCTTCACGGTGTTTGAAGTCATTGCCGCCATTTAAGCCTTTATAGATTTTGTGTGCATCGTTTTCCTACAATTCTCAAAAATACTCAATATAAATAAATAACGTGTATATCTGCGATAAATAATTAAAATTGAGTTAAAGGAAACTATAACGTACCCGATTTTCTTCTATTTTTCCGCTGTTATTCCTAAATCGTTCTTGAGCAATTATCCCCTTCTACGCCACACATTGTGCATTAAGGGCATACCACTGAGATTTGGTCGACCCACATGATCGTTGTGTGGGGCACTCAGGGTCTCTATTAAAGGCAATGTTGACCTTTTGATAGAAAGTAAAACCCTTTGTGCAGGCATTTGTTTAGACAGAAGTTGTTACCCACACCCTTGCGAGATATGAAAAGTCTGTGTCCGTCCAATGCATTCCAGCATCATCCGTCTCGTCAAAAAATTTAGCATCTTCTGACACCTGCACACTTGGTCTTTGTTTTGCGGGTATTCTTTTCTTTTTTCCTTTTCCTTTTTCTTTATGGGGAGTCGCCGCTTCAACAGGTATTGACGCATTTGCGCCACTTTGACTGTGTTGAGTAGATTCACCATGGAATAGGTAGTTCTGAAAGTAATTTGGCAATTAAAAACCTTGAGGTTGAGAGAGCGGATAGGGTTGATAGTACGGGCTAAATGCCTGAGGTTGTGGCTGAGATAGTGTAAATGGACTTTGATATTGTCCATAACTGGGATCCCCTTGCGACATAGTAAACAGATGTGGGGTTTGTGATTAGAATTGAGGTTGAAATTGCGATGGCTTTTGGTAGAGGTATGGAGTGAATTGTGATGATGGGTGTTGAGCGAATAGTGTTGAAGGTGGGTTTTGGGAGGATGGGGTCAACGGTGTAAAGCTATTACCACTAGTGCCGGAGTTCGTCATTTGGGGAGAGCGTAGAGGTTTTGCTTTGGCCTAGGGTTTCTTGGTTTTGGATGAGAAGAAGGATCCAGGAAGCTGATCTAGATAAATAATTGAGTTTGGAGGTGTTTAGATCACTGCGCGGTAAAAAGAACACCGCGCGATGATCTAGACACCGCCAAACTCAAAAAAAAAATAGTTTGAGCTCCCCACACTCAGTTGAGTTCCTGTAGCGCCAGCTCAGTGAA
The DNA here is from genome assembly GCA_014058105.1 of Kingdonia uniflora. Lineage (NCBI taxonomy): Eukaryota > Viridiplantae > Streptophyta > Magnoliopsida > Ranunculales > Circaeasteraceae > Kingdonia > Kingdonia uniflora. The sequence goes on from JACGCM010000853.1 coordinate 676,075, forward strand.
CTCACACTCAAACAGTGCCTACTGGGAGGGGATTAGGTGTGGGTTGGCAAACTCAACTCAACCCACACCCTGTTGTAGATGCTTAGACAGGAATTCAACTGCACATTTTAAAACACATTATTTTATATGTATTGGTGTTAGTTCAACGTCATACCCAGTAAACTAAACACACATGTTGACTACGTTATTCGATCTGGACCATTAAAGATCAGTGCCAAACTATTTGCAACCACTAACTAAGTGAGTTCTTGTTTTTTTAACTTATTTGTCTTAATTCAGTGATAAAAAGTTATATTTCCCAATAAAATATGTTTGCTTTTACATTGGAAAAAAGACCTTATTGGTATTGTTACCCACTTTTCCCAACTTTAAATAAGTTAGCAAAATGCTACATTTATGAACCAAATCGCTAAATTTGATGGTAATTTGACCAACCGATAGGGAGGTCACTAACAAACAACTTCACAATTTTGTGTTTGATGGGTTATAGGTATGGTAATTCGTCTGGAACTTTTTTTTCCAGTTTTGCCCTCACTTTATCGCCATTATTTTAAGGATACTAACCCTACAATAGCTCATCTATGGGGAGCTTTATAGGAAAGGATAATTTTTCATAGTGGCAAGGAAACACCGAAAACAATTTTCTAGTTTGTTATTTTTGGAGTAGCAAGGAGTAGGCCCCAAAGAAAATAAATTTGTTTCTCAAAAATCAAAAGAAAAGCTCTCTCCCCAAACACAAAAATAAGCAAAACCATATCCCAGCAAAAACAACAATTACAAATCTCGATTTCATCCCTGAGTAGGTTCTGAAATTAACGAATTAAGACTCATCTTTTATAAGTTTTTCTCGATATGAGATTGCCCTAGTCTGTATTATCAGTTTGGGAATTTTGGTAATTTTAGACATCATATTCCATGAGTGTTGTTAGTGGGTTTAGGTTGCCAGAATTGGTGAATTATTGATCGTACGAGTTCGAGGATGGTGATTACGTGTTCTATACATTCTTAAACATTGGGGATGAATACTCAAAAGGGGATTGATGGCCTCTTGACTCTTGAGATGACAATTTCAATAGATGTGTTAAGTTTGTTGCAGAGTGATAGTAATTCGAGTGATGAACAATAGAGAGAAAAGGAGAGATGATGATTTACCGCAACTTGTTATGTTTGTTAGAGTGGAGACTGAAGATAGGGATTTTACTTACGAGAAAGAAAGACAGTTTATTATCTTTTGGTGGGCCCCACTCCTTACCACTCAAAAAATATCAAACACGAGAAATGTTATGAAGTTACTCCTTGCCACCCTAGAAATAATCCTTGCTTAAAGCTCCCCCTCATCTATCTCCTCTCACAATTTAGGAAATTAACCCACGATATATAATTCATTTCTTTCTTTACACAATTTTAGGAATCTATTTGGGTTCCCATAATCTACTAAACTTTCTCTATCTCATTTGCAATTTATAGACCAAAAAATCTTTCTTTTTCAACTTAACTCTATCTTTCTCCTTCCTATATACTCCACAAATCTCAATGATTTTATGCAACTAATCAAACCATTTTTTCTTTCTTTCTTTCTTTCAATATTATTCATGTGTTTGGTCATGTTTTGTTAAGTACTGGAATTGTAACATCAAACTATTCTTGAATCTTTTTATCTTCATATAAGAAATGGGAAGAATTAAATTTTGCCAATGGCAATGATAAAGTAGTTGGAAAAAAATTTTGGGCGAGATATAAAGAGGATTAGGAGAGAAAGAGAATTGGGAGGATTTATACTCAACTCAATTTCATGGAGTGGTTGATTAACAATTAGTGGAGATATAAAGATGATTTATTGTTCTTCACTAAGTTACTTTTTTCTATCATTATAATTTTTTCTGATCGAATAAAGGTTTTTCTTGAGATAAAGAAAAGGTATGATGGCTTATGTTTGAAGCGGTTTTATTTTACTAACCAAAATGTCAAGAAGAAATTTAAGAGGTCAGCCCCACCGGCACCCGGTACACTAGTTAGATGGCATTTGTTTTTTCACCAAAGTCTGACTTAGAGGTCTTAGTCTGAGTCTGTTCAGTGATTTGGACTGACTCATCGCACTAAGAGGAGTACATTTTTTTCAGACTAACTCAAATTAGATATAAATTTAATCACTTAAACTGCCCTCTCATCTCAGATCCAAAGTGCCATATGAGTGGGAGATCTAAGTCTGAGTCTGCTTTCTCACCCCAAACTGTCCACACAAAAAATCAAAAATAACAAAAGCAAAAACAATTTTTCTCCAAACCCAGCTCCTCCCCAAACGAACTGTGAAACCCCAATCACCTCAACATAGCTCTCCTCGATCTCTTCCTCGATCACCTCCAAACGCAGCAGCTCCTCCTCGATTGAGTTCAGCTTCTACCTCCACCTTCTCTCTCTCTCTCTCTCTACAAGTCTCAGGAGCTTTCTCTCACTCTCACTCTCACTCTCCTGTAAGTACTCTCTATCACTCTAGAGCTTTCAGTGTTTAAGTATTTGTGTTAGCTAGGAATTTACAGTTAAATTTGATGTGCAATCATGCCCAATTCGCTTAGGGGTAACTAAATTTCAGGGTTTATGGGTTTTGATAATTGAGGGTAGCTAAATTTCAAGATTTATGGGTTTTGATGATTGGGGTTGCAGTGGAATCATGTCTAAAGGTGCGGGTTTGCAGAGTTAATGAGATTGATGTTTATGGTGCTTGGTGTTGAGTTATGCCTAGTTTTTTTGATGTGAATTGGATTGGTGTTTACAGGTGTGCATGTTATGCTAGAATTAGATTGATGTTTAGGCTTTGCTTCAGCTTTCTTGTAGGTTTGCCATATTTCCCCCATAAATTTCATTATTGTTGGTATTTGATTTGTACTGTGTTGGCGTAAAAATGTAATGTTTTATGTCTGAATGTTATGTAATAATGGGTTTTTCCGTTGGGTTGATTAAATGTTCTTCCTGGGGATAAGTATTTTTCTATATGGTTTTGAAAAATAACTTGGTTTGTCGCAACCGATGATGAATTTATTCAGTATGGATATATTCTTGTAATACCCTTTTCTTGTTTTTGCTATGCGGCAAATGGGATCTTAAACCCATTTTTTACCCATTTCTTGCTTTTGATTATTGATGACATCTCCCATGTAAGTTCTTATTAATATGTAAAATTAATGTTGGATATTTATATATTGAATTTGAATTTGTATGTTGTGTTTGTCAGTAATGTATAGATATAGCCATTGAATTCTCCTTCATAGTACTCATTGGTTTGTCTACTATAGCTCTGCTTACAATCTATTTAAGTTCACTATATTTTGTTAATTATTTGATACTATTTTTTTGATTATGTATTCTTAGGAACAATAAATCAGGTTCAATGGTTATTAGGTATTTTTGCTATTATTCTTTTGAATATAGAGATAGTGAAACAAAATAGGAGGGTCCACCAAAGACTATGTACTTCTGCTCTTACTCAAGACACATGTCCAGAAACTCTTTGAAGGTTCTCAAACTGTAATGTATAATATGATGAGGATAAATCCAACCTCTTTCAGATCTCTAGTTACCCACTTCAGAGATACTGGGTTGTTGAGGGATAGTAAGCATATAGATGTTGAGGAGAAGCTTGCAATATTATTATACATGATAGCACACAACATGAGAAATAGAGTTGTAAACACCAAATTTCAACATTCTGCTGCTACAATTAGTAAAGTCTTCCATGAATGTCTTGATGCAATAATGAAATTTTCAAAAGAGATGATAGTGCCTCCTAACTTTGATAAATCAGTAAGGCCAATTAGATATCATAAAAAACTAGATGGTACACTAATTCCTGCAAGTATTCAAGTAAAGGATCAAACACCTTTTAGAGAAGAGGTGGAGGGATTTGCTTCCAGAATGTGATGGTCATATACGATTTTGACATGTATTTCACATATGTTGTTACTGGTTGGAAAGGAGTTGCCTATGATTCTAGGGTTTTGACAAAGACACTGAATAATCCATCCCACAACTTCCCCATGCCTCCAACTCGTGGTAATGGTCATTTTATTTTTGTTTATGCTTATTACTCTTTGTTTGTCTCCTCATGATAATTTCTTTGATTCAGAGCAATATTATTTATGTGATGCTACCTATGCACAAACAAGAGGTTTTATGTCCCCTTACAGAGGTGTTAGGTACTGGTTGAGTGATTATAAGCAAGGACAAAGACCTAGGACCCAAAAGAGTTGTTTAACCATGTACATGCTAAACTAAGAAATGTAATTGAGAGAAGCTTTAGTATACTGAAGGCAAAGTTTCTTATTCTCAAATTAATGTTTTTTTATGACTTTCCCACACAGAGAAACATTGTGGTTGCATGCATACCAGTTCATAATTATGTAAGAAAGGTTTCTCTGAATGATGAACTCTTTAAACAATTTGAGAGTGATGATGTTAGGGTTGAGGGCAATGAAGAAGAAGTGGATGTTGAGGAGTTGTCACCTAATGCTATCTTATTTGGGTAAGTTGAGCATGCAGCAGTAGCACTAAACAATGTTAATGCCTCTATTGTAGAGTGATTTAGTTTTTTATAAATAATAACTATTTAACAATGGTTATGAAATATATTGCTTATGTTGGGGCAACATCTATTTATTAATGACATTTTTTTTGGTATTTGGTGTTATTGGTGAAAAATAATATTTAGTTCAATGGTGATTTACAATTGCATTTGTAGGAATGGGGTTACATTAATTTCTCAAAACTTTGACAATCCAAATAGGGCATATTACAAATGCCTTTACGCAGTATTTTCTATATTCTATATTCTATTTTCTATATTCAATTTTCTATTTTATTATCTATTAGTAGTTCTTTATTTTATATTTGCATATTTTAGAAGACACCTAGGGATTGTGGGTTTTGGTGTTAGGAGGATGAGTATTTACCCTGTCCTTGTGGATATGGTCTATATAAGATAAGCTCTACAACTGTTAGTAAAAAAAGATTTTATTGTTTCCCACTATCAAAGAGTAAGCAAGATAGAGGTTATGGTTTCCTCAAGTGGTTTGATGAAATAAATGGTGAATCATCTACTTCCACTCCTTCTACCACTGCCACTCCTACCTGTGCTACCTCCACAACTATTAAAGATTTGGGGATCAAATACAAAATAGAGTTGGTTGTAGCCTAAGCTAAAATGGAAATGCTTTAATCTATTGCAAAAGACCTAGCAAAGATAAATCTAAAGAAGTAGTGTATATTAAAAGTTGTATGAGTTCTTTTTTGTAAAACATAATATTTTGGACTATGTATGAATTATTTTAACTTGATTACATACTGGAGCATCTTTTGGACTATGTATGAATTTTTTTTAACTTGATTATAAATTGGAGCATCTTTTGGACTATGTATGAATTTTTTTAACTTGATTACATATTGGAGCATCTTTTGGACTATGTATGATTTTTTTTTAACTTGATTACTTATTAAAGCATCTTTTGGACTATGTAATAAATTTGACATGTACGATTATTTTATTACTGAAATATTGTGATTTTTCTACTTCAGATGCCTTTCAATAGAGACTATTCTCATTTTGTTTTTGATCACTTTAAGGATTTGTGGTTCATGGAGCAAGCTCAATATGATATTGACACTTATGGCACTGAGAGAGACAATATTAAACTGAGTTCATTGAGGAATATTAGGGAGAAAGGCATTCAGGAATTCTAACGGGATGTCACCTATAAAAATTTAAGAAACAGATGAGACTATCTAAAAAGCAAGTATAAGATTTGGGAGACCTTAAAACAACTTGCTGGGGAGGGTTATGATGAAATAATTGGTACATTCAACCTTACTGAACCTAGGTGGGCTAAAATATTAGAAATTTTACCATAAATAATGAAGTATAAGCATAATGTATTGCCACATAGGGAGAGGATGACTTTGTTATTTGCCCAAATTTGATGTTTTTTAGTTTTCCAGTTTGAACTCTCTCTATTTCTAGTTTGATGTAATAAATTTGACATATAAGACTATTTTATTTATGAAATGGTGTTTAATTAAATTTGTTGTTGATAAATGTTTATTAATTATTGGAGCATCTTTTGGCATATGTATAAATTTTGATAATTGTGTGCATGTGTTGCTCTACTCTATAGTGTTATGATATTTCTTTTTAACTTGTGACTTTCACAACTTAATTTAATACAGAAAACATCTAATTTGACCTGTGTTTCACAGAGATCCTCAAAGGGAGTAAGGTCAAGTTGGAGAAAGTTAATTAATATAAGCCAGGTAAGTTCTAGTTATATATTATGTGTATGGAGTAATCAGTCAAGGTTATCAAATCATACTTCATATTAGCTTTTGCTAATATGCTAATCCTCTTATATCTACTTTAGAGAAAGTTAATTAGTACTCCTTCTCAGGTTTGCTACTGTGCCTACAGATTTGTTGAATGTGCCTCTTACATTACCTTCAAATCTCTTAATAGTACTATTTCATTTCTTGCCTAACCTGGATTTCCTATGGCTGCTTCATTACAACATAGTTTGGTTTTACCTTCCATTGGGAGTTCCATCTGCAACTTTTAATGGATAGTGCTTTTATGTACAGCGGTACCATCTGCAACTTATATGCTAATCCTTTTAATGGATAGTACTTTTAATGGATAGTGTTTTTCTGTATAGTGGTACCATCTGCAACTTATATGCTAATCCTCTTAATGGATAATACTTTTAATGGATAGTACTTTTAATGGAGTTCTATCTGCAACTTATATGCTATTCTGTTTATCTGTTTATGCTTTGTCCATCTGCCTACCTATAATGTTTTATCCATCTGCCTGCCTAGAATGCTTTGTCCATATGTCTGCTTAGAATACTTTATCCATCTGTTTATCTGTAGCTGTAGTTGTTTATATGTTTATGCTTTGTCCATATGCCTAGAATGTTTTGTCCATCTGTTTATTTATAGTTGTTTATCTGTTTATGCTTTGTCCATCTGTTTATCTGTAGCTGTAGCTATTTTTCTGTTGTTGTTTATCAGTTTTGTTGTAGTTGTTTAACAAAAATATGTGTTGTCTAGTTTTTGTTTATTAGTAGTTATTTGGTGGAATGTAAAATGTAATTTGTGATATTTGTTCTTATGGATTTAATCTTAAACAAAGATTAGGTATTTGGGAAATACCCATCGACCCAATTTATTTTTCTCAGAAAAATTGTACGTGTTGGACACAATATATCACAGTATCTTTCCCGAAGTTATTTGGGTTCTGAACATGTAGATTACGAAAGAAAATTGAGATATAGATAACAGGGACGATGTACGTGAGTTAAAGCTACGGGAGTTAAAGAAGCAAAAAAGAACAGCAAGAAATTGCCCAATAAGAAAGAAGAACAATGAGGCCAACAAGAATAATATAAAAAAAAGGCGCTGGAGGCGTGGGCCGACACTAGAGGTGGTAGCCGGAGGCGGGGGTTAAAGTTAGCACCGGAGGTGGAGCTAGTAGCTCGAATTGGCTTTTATAGGCGGCACATCACATAGATGAACTTCGTAAGCAAGTGCCTAAGTCCGAATGCATCATAGCTCGAATTGGCTTCTATAGGCGGCTCAGATAGACGAAAGACGGCTCAGATAGATAAACTTCATAAGCAAGTGTCTAAATGCGTCGCCAGTCCAAATGCATCATAGCTCGAATTGGCTTCTATAGGTAGCTCAGAGAGACGAACTTTGTAAGCAAGTGCTAAATGCATCGACAGTACGAATGCACCTATTGTTCTCATTCTTATCCACCTAGCTCAATGGGCCTTCTTCTGATTTGGTGCTGGTTTACTCTATTTGATTTCTTATCTGGGACCCCACATTCTCTCCCAGCAGAGAGAGAGAGAGCGGTCTTGAAGCTTGCATTGAGTGAGTCTATACTATCTGGCTGATGCACTAGAGCTCCTTTGACCACTCTACTGGAAACTGGAAGTTTTGCGTGGATTACGGCTCTAGACAATATAGACTGACTAATATCTTCGCAAACCGATCCTACCTTGAACCTTTACACCATGCAATCTCTCAGCTTGGATTTGCAGCTTGCTTCCTTCTATGCCACTATCTCCAATATGGTAACTCTCTGATCAACTCTCTGTCCTGTCTTGATCGCTACTCACGGAATAGTGCTCTAATCTTGCTTGCGTACGTATAGCACGCCTTACTTCTATGCTATACCTCAGGACTCTATAGCTTGCTCCTATTCCTTCTATACTTGAGGAAGCTATTGGTTCATCCGATTGGTCTACTTTGGTCGCCGGTGGTTCTACGCTTACTCCCTTATAACGCTTGCTTTCTACTTATTTGAGTTGCTTCCTCCTCATTTTCGGCCTCCTGGCCCAACTGACAACTGCTCTTGACCATGATGGGGTAGGCTACTAGCTTACCGATTCCTGCACGAGATACACTAGTGGGCTATTCTTCTACTAGGTGGTCCCATTGCTAATCCATAGATCTACTCTGGAATCTTTGATGTGTCCTGGGGGCTTCGGCTTTGTCTTTCATAGCATGTGCTGGAATCTTTGATGCATCCTGGTGGGGGCTTCGTCTATTATAGCAAGGCTGTGCTAGAATCTGCTTAGTCTACTTAGTTTACCGATGCTCGCTCTTTGTAGTCCTCGTCCTCCTTCAGCCTTTCCTCCCTTCACGATCTGAGATTGCAACGTCTTTCTTTGCTATCTACTTGGTTAGGTATACTAAATAATCAGAAGGAAGGTGATCCTATGGTAATCCTTCTATAGAGTATTCATAGTAGAGTATGCATTTTTTCTTTAAATGTTTAAAGAAAAAAGTACGCCTTTTGCTGTTATCCCAAATGTATTTTGTAGCAGCTCAAGAGCTTTTTATATTTATACATATATGTCGCCATCTAGTGCAGTTTTGTATCTATTTATATGTTTGTATCATCTTGTGGTTTCTTTTGATATCAAGACTATAGCAGAACCGGATCTGGAAGCAGAGTTGTTGACTGTTAGTTGAAGAGAATTTGGATACATGCGAAACTATTACAAACATTTCTTGGTACACTTCTCTTATTAAGCATTGCATATTGAACTTTGCTTCCTGATCCCGAAATTTAGTCTTTCTTAGGCCAAAGCTTTACCAATTATGTCATGTATTATTTGATGTACAAGATTTGCGGTTTTGTCCTGCCAATTGCATTGACAATGGCCACTGGAACATGGTTCAAATGTGTGCTTTATATAAGTCTGAATGGAACCAAACAGACACATCATATATGTAGCGAGCACGACTTTTTATTTTTAAATGTTGGTATTTGAGTTGATATTTTGGTGGCAAATTAACTTGACTTAAATGGAGTTATTTATCTCTTTTATAGGCTCAAATATGGGAGTCGATGTAAGGAAACTATGCTGCTATTTTTCGGTACGTACACCTCTATTCTTTAACCATTGTATTTCAGTTATAGAATTTTGTATGTGGAGCATCTCAAAATAGTGGAAAGTGTTTTAATTTTGTATGCAAAGTTTTTTTTGTTGCAAAAAGTTTAGATTCCATTGTACTTTGAATACCCATGGAATCTTGTTGGTCTTGAAGTCTCTTATAACATCTGTAGATTCTGAAAGTACCCATAGTTTGTACCATACATTTTTCACTGCCTTCTGAACTTCTAGGATTATTGCATGTACCTCTGCCATGTAATTAGTATAAATTCCCACAACTTTTTTATGTCAAGAACACTGCCATTACAGTCTCTATATATCACACCAATGCCTGAAAAACCTGGGTTACCTTTAGAAGAACCATCACAAGATAATTTGAATTCATTATGACGAGGAAGTTCCCAGAGACAACTTTTAATTTTAATTGTTTTTGGATTCTTTCATGAGAACTTGAGATTTTTGATGATCTAGAAGTCTTGTAAAGTGTTGTGCATGCTGCCTTGGGACAGTTTTGAAGTTCATGCAATGTCTTTAAATATAGCATATTTCATATTCTGCAATGTGGGAGTTGTTTCTTCAAATTTGTGTTTATTCATTGCTATCCAGATTGTACTACAAGTTGAAAGTACGGGAAAGGTTGGTTATTTCAGAAAAGAAAGTTCGTCAACTAGAAGCCCGAGTTCAAGAAGAGCAGCAATTTTTTGCAAATACCAGAAAAGTATGCCCTGACTAATACTGCTTAGTTTGCATGCTCGTCATGATATATGACTAATACTACTTAGTTTGGCCAATATTGTTACTTCACATATCTCTTAGTAGTTCAGACAACAATGGTTTGTGATTTCAGGTTGAACCATAGCTAGATAACCCTGGATTATAGTTATCTTTTTCTTATGCCAAAGAAGAATTTTCATTTTCATCAATCACAAGTGAGCACTAAGATTAAGAGGGCCTGGTTATTGCCTCTATATTTCTATATTACAGTAGAAAACTTATTTTATTCCTAGAGAGATGAGAGTGGAGTTGTTCTAGAGTTCTTTTATAAGTGGACTGCTACCTGTATTAAGAGCAAGGAATTATTTATAACAAGTGCCTGGCTGTCCATTGTAAGAGAAGAGTTGACATCCCCAGTTCCATATCTGCTGTGTAAATTCACATTCTCACACCATATAATATGTTGTTTTTACCTGTTTTTGCATATATAGCATCTTGACACCATCATGAACCCTCTTTTTTGTAGTTCTTGGTCTGTAGTTAGAGCATTGTTGAAGTCTCCATGCAAAGTTTAAAATTCTAGATTGTATAGGAGACTTTCAAACCAGTTTATACCAACATACTTTAGGATATTGGTGTCTCTAATCACATTATATTTGTTCTTATTGTTACCCAAAGTTATTCTCTTAAACCTTGGTTGGACTAAGCTTATCTGGTAGCACGTTCAAGGATAGTCATCAACCGTACTTTTTTGTGTTACTTGCTCTGTTTGGATGATTATGTTCTCTAGCAGTAAAATCTGATATCATAACTTAAATTGCATTAATTAAATTTGATATGTTTATCAGGAAGTAATATCTAGAAAGGTACTGGTTGATGAAGGGTCAAGGCAGTTGGTTGAGGTCGAGAAATCAGCTCTGTGGAGGTTTCTTTGGTGGTCAGGAACATTTCCAGTCCATGTTATAGTTGATTCGAACAGTGAGGATCACTCGGTAAGCACTTGCATTTCCCCCCTGATTAAATAAAGTGAAATTTGCTATATCTGTCATGGATTTGACAATATCATAGTTTGTTCATGAGATGTGACATCTCAACTATATAATGTGATTTGTACCATAATATCAACAAATATATCTCTTTTATGTCTCTGGATATTTAATAACATTTGAGATATCATTAGGTAAGATATTTTGACTTCTAGCAAATTTAATTTCCTCTGGAAAATATTGTTCCTTATGTTATAAGAAACAGTTTCACAACAAACAAACTTGAAGAGTCAAATAATGTTTGAGATATATAGAATGATAGAACACCCTGATTTCAAAATTCTAACAAGTGGAGAAATTACATGTATTTTATGGAGAAATCAATTGTCATAATAACATTATATAGTTTCATTTCTTAAGAACGAACATAGACAACTTATGGGGATCCATAATGTATAATTGTCACGGAGGTGAAATCCTTCAAACAAATAAGTATTTTTCTTCTCCTCTTGTTCTGTATTTTTTTTTCTTTTATGATTGCATCTTATTGTGTACTCATATTTACAGAGCTAATGTTTAATTTGTATGCTTTGACAGGTTTACAAATTGATCTAGATTAGTAAAAATATACAAAGCATTCAAAGGCTGTAAGCATTTTTGCAGTGAAACATCCGAGACACTTCTTTATGGTTGTTTTATTAGTTTTTTTGTGCATTGGTTAAGTTTACCAGTGATTTAACTCTGTAATTCAAATAATGAAGTGATTAAGTTCGAACACATTGTATTGAATAAAAGTAATATGATTTAGCTAAATATTTTACCTTTTGTAGAATATGGTGGTGGTCTTGTAGAGAGGAGGACAGGGCAATGGATTGACAATATTTTATTTTATTTTTTATATTTTTTGTATTTTTCGAGGTATTGACGCCATTTTAAAAATGTCATTGCTGATATATAAAAATGCTACCACGTCATTTCAAATATGACATTAAAAGATTTGAACTACGTCATTTTTTAATGACGTTATTTAGTGACGTCAATAGAATATATTAGTCGGTCGGCCACCAAAATTGGGTATCAATAACGTTATATTTTGAAACTCTTTATACGTCACTTAATTAATGAAGTTAGTGTCTAACTTTCCTTGTAATTTATTTAATGACGTTATAAGTCCCTACCTTTCCACATCATCGCATTCGATGTCATTTGTATAAATGACGTTAAATCTTTTTTACGTCATTTTTTTAATAACGTAAAAACCTGTATTTGTTGTAGTGCTTCACTTTATCCTGAAATGTCAAACACAGATAAACTTAAATAGAATATCTTGAACTTCTTTTAATGCGCTAGCCTGGAAGATTGTTGAAGAGGAGCTGAACAACATGCAAGATAAACATGTTTCGAAATATAAAGAACTTAAAAACCAATGGGATTACAAGAAGAAGCAATGGCAAGTTTTGAGATGATTGATAAACCGGACTGGCCATGGATATGATCATGTATCTGGCACATTTGATTGGCCTGAAGATGATTGGGAAAATATCATTGCGGTAAGTTAATGTAAAAAATGGCATTACTATTTGATTATATAACAATTTATACATGTTTAAACCTCTATTTACATGTTTGTTTACATCTGAATTATGAGGCTAATAAATATAAGATCGCTCATATTCAGTATAGAGATTTACTAAAGAAATTGTTTGATGGTCTATCTACCACTAGGGATTTTGTATGGTCTTCAGGTATGGAAAGTAGACCCTCCACCCAGCAGATAGAGTATGTTCCTTTATCTGATGGTATGAATATTGGCGATACACAATTTTCCCAGTCTTGAGTTGATTATATATGGAAATGTGATATTATTCATTCTGATGATGTCCTTATCAGTCTAGTTAGTCAGCCTACTCTTGGTAGTACTCCTCGTACCCCTGTGTCTCAAGTTGGATCTGTTAAATTAAAAGGGAAAACGATCAACTGCAGCAGTTGAACCATTGGAACCAATGGAGTTGGTCCAATCTCTGATATCTACATTCATTGTCCAATGAGCAGGTTCTACTTCTGCTAGCAATGACAACACCACTTCTAAAGTTCTAAAGGTATATTGCAGGATATGGTCAATTCATATAAGATAGATGAGCTACTATTTTTCAAGGGATTGAAGTTGTTGGGAGGAAAAGATGAGCACAACTACATGGTGATCTTTCTGGGGCTTGAGCTAGAGCGTTGTCTTGGTTCTCTTCAAGCCCTCTTAAGTTGATTGAAACTTATTTGTTTGCGTATTTGTAATAACTCTTAAGACTTATTTGCTTGTTTATTTGTATTAACTTCAAACCAATATTAATATTTATTTGATTTTAGGAACCAATGTATTTGTGTTTACTATATATACAAGTTGTTTTCTATGTATTTGTGTTTGTTATGTATATGTTGTGTTGACGTTGGTCACGAATGGGTGGTGGTGATGGTATTGGTAATGAATAGGTGGGGGTGGCTGTGTATTTGCTTATAAGAGCATCTCCAACAAAGAAGATATGTTATTTAGATTTTGAATATTAGTATCTGGAATAACATACCACTTTGCTCCAACAAATTTCTTTTTAAATTCAGTTTTTTTATTAAAATTGGGACCCACACATGTGAGAGAGAGTAGATTTTTATTAAAAATTAGGACCCACAATGTTCATTTATTAGAGAGAGAAAAGAAAGGAAGAGAAAAAATATTTGTAGGGGACCCAAAAAAGTAGTATGCACATACCACTCTCCAAGTTTCGGATTTGCATACTTTGAAGGGGTATAAGAGTGAGTATGCTGAACACCATACCCCTGTTACATGAGTGAGTTTTTTGTTTTTTTTTACAAAAGTATGTGAAAAGTGTAACAGCATGATTCTCTAAGTTTAGAGGGGTATTTTAGTATTTGTTTATTTTAATCAGATCTAACTAGCCAAGAAAAGGAAACACTCCAAGACATAGTGACCACATCTAAGTTTACTCATGTCAAGTTAGACTCATATCAACTCAGAGACAAAAAAACAAACGATCCCTTAGACTTTAAACTAGTATGCCCGACACACGCCCCGTGCGTGTGCAACCCCTTCGAGACAATCTCCCTCTCTCGTAGTGACAATTTGGGGACTTGCAATGTGCTGGAAACACATGAAAAAGGACGTGTTGTCATTTTTAGGTTTAAAATAAAACAAAATTATAAAATCTAACAAATTCATAGTTTACCTTTGTCATCAACTTTTATCCATGACATCTCCTTGCCCTCTTCCTTCTTACCTCTCTTCTTGCCCTTGTCCTCGCCATTGATGGACGGCTCCTTCCCATCTTTTGTGGACGGTGGATTCTCTTTCCCCTCTTTTGAGGATGGTGAGGGCTTCTCATGCTTAGATAGGAGTGTTAGAGAAGAGGAGAAGGGCCAGTACATGGGACTGATTGGTCTAAAAGAAGGGGAGAGATGGGTAGGGAATCTGTGAGGTAGCTAGAAAAGAGGGAGGGAATCTATGAGGAAGAGAAAAGGGAGGAGAGGAGAATAGGTTTGACCATACTTTTGTAGGTCTAATTCTAAAAATTGCTTTTATGTTGTGACGAGGCGCTGAAAACATGTGAAAAGGGAAAGTTGTCTCTAAACTACAAAACAGTTAGCTAAGTCAGAGTTCATAAAAGGTTACGGCTCCTGAGCCCACGCTGTAGGTTTTCCAAGCTGCGTTAGTAGAATTAGATAGTTTTATCCCCAAGATAACCATGTATTATTATTGTCTATTTCTCAATTATTTATTGTGGCGAGTTTGAGGTATCTCTAACTCTCAAAAGTTTCAAGAATGTGGAGATATGCTTATCCTCAATATGATTATCCCTTCCATGGATTTTATGACAAGGTGGTATCTTCAACAACAACATCTAGTTCTCCCATAACACGTTCGAGATTTATTTCTCCTTCAAAAGGATATTTATCTTGTCAATTTTTAAAGGTTTTTCTTCTTTCCTATGATCTCTATGAAGATCGGCAACCTTGCCGCTTATTTGATAATCCATCAATTAATTGAATGCATAAAAGGCGATACAGAACTGTTGGATTTTCCATCTATATCAGCACTACTCTTTCGGTTCACGAGCACACATGTTAATAGGTCGTATAATTATTATTGGTTGTACCCAATTGTTGCACCAAGTTAAGGTAGGTGGGACCTAGTGTTACTCTTTATTAAGGTTTGAGGGTATAATGAGAAGACTACTCTAACTCTATCATGTTAAATAGAGAGAAAGTCCCTCTTGGAGGCTACAACAAAGAAAACTATCCCATTGAGGTCTGCAGCCAATCCAAGGGAAAACTCTACTCAGGAACATGGTTTTTTCAGAGAGCAGAAGAAGAGGTTAGTATAATCTATTTTCCATATCATATTATTGATCATAGCAATTGTATAATATTCCAACAATTGGTATCAGTCGCTAAGATACAAATTCTATGATCGATTAATAATTGACATGAAGAAAGGAATAAACGACATTGTTGTCACTAGATTTGTTTTCTCTGTACGTTTGGTTGAGTATTTTACGTGGTTTAATTATTCACTGCTATCGATGAGGACAGATATTGAGTTTTAATGCCTCTCTCTATCAATCACTTTTTTATGTCTTTTTCTCCATATCCATCACTCCCCTAAAATTTAGGGTTTATCTATTTTCCCCAATTCAACGATTCAGACTTTTCTATCTCCCCATATTCAGACCTAAAATCAGTTTTGTACACCCCTATAAACTGTGATTTGGCGATCAACAGATGCGTTAGAGAGACCTTTGTTGTGTAATAGATTGCAAAGTTTGTTTTTTTGCTGTTCTTCCCCAATAGCTGTTCTTCCCCAATATCTCGTAAATCTGATTCTATTGCGATTGAGAGACATTGATGGCATCCAATTCAAGTTTTTCTTCAAACCTCTGTTGTTGTTTGTTGCCGACAAGGATTTGTCATTGGATTTTACTTTTCTCTCATGACAATCACTGCAGATGATATGTTCTGTAGACTTGTCCTTTATTTTCTCCACTCTTCTATAGGTTACCCAGTATTTATTTTCTCAACACTATTTTATGGGTTTTCACCGTGGAGTGGCGTTGATGATTGTGGTTGTCGACGCTATCATCTCCGAGTCATTACCATCTTCAATCTTTAATTTGGGATCAAGCGTTGATTTGCCTTTTCTTGAGAGAACATTTATGATGGCAGAGCATTGTGATGGAAATGCCCGGGGAAGTGAAAAAATTGCGTGCAATCGATCACATATTTTCTAAGCGAATAAAGGAGTTTTATTAACTTTTGAAATTACACAAAACTGATCTCTAGGGGTCTTTTGATATTCTCGTTGTTCAAACACCTCAACTGCTAGAGGAATACAGATTATGTGGGGTTCTAGAATTTTTAGAGATACAAAAGCTAGATGAACTATACAGTGATAAAAAAATGGATTTACATTGGATCCTAGACTAGAGGGTTATTGAAGGCTTGCAGGAAAGAAAGGAAACCAATCAATAAAATAATGTTTATGGCCGAAATTTAATGAAATGAAAGCTAATTTTTTTTGTTCATACATTGAATTTGGTCTATTGCTTATGTACTGTGTTTCATATATATATTTTTATTCCATACTTTGTTTACATAAATGTTTAAAACAGTCATGAGTTTTTTTATCGTTGAGACCCGTACTTTATATGTGCATAACTCTGAGTTAGAATATTACGATTTTTTGACTCTCTTAATGGATTATTATACATTAACATGGGTAATTTAAGTAATAAATCATTAATATTTATTATTAATTGGATAATAATATCTGGTATAAACTATAATAAATCATTATGCTGTAGGGATATAATGCCCAAGGATCTCCAATGGGGTTTAAGTGAGATCAAGTAGTTATTATGAAGGCGAGATATAAAATGGGAAAATACACCCAAAGGAGTTTTATCCATAGAGTTGAACGTTTATCATAATTTTGAGCCTATCTTGTAAAGTTTCATTAAGATTATTTTGCACTAATTAAACTTGAAATACTTAGACCACCCAAAGGAGGCTAAGAAACTTCTCATTAATTAGTAGGTCAAGATAGGCTACACGGTACGGAGAGATGAAGATAACCCTCGGCCTAAAGGTGAGGAAGTGTCTCGAGTCAAACTGTATGTGGTCAGTCTAGTCTTGAGCGTGAGTGATCACCAACTAGGGGCAATGTATGCCAAATCACCACCCAAATGAGGGATTCGATGATACATCGCTGTACCCGCATAGTGAAAATTTAATACCTTAAATATTATATACACTCTGGCTCGACCATCCTAACCCCAGGTAGGATCGAGATAAAGACATCAAGTTATAGATCTTTTAAAGATCAAGTTAAACGTGCATAAAATTAATTTTTACACGTCCTAATATAAGTCATTAGTTCATACAGCTATGGACCCTATGATCAAGAACCACCTGACTAATATTGAGACCTTGACGGACTCTAACTACTCCAACTGGAAGCTCAAAATCCATATTGCCCTAGGTTAACTTGATTTTGATTTTGTTATCACTAAAGCCATGCCCGCGGATCTCACGGATACCTCTTATGATGTTGAGAAAGTGGTCTATGCTAAATGGGTCAAAGCCAATAAAATGGCAAATCCCATCATTCGCTCTTCCATTTATCCTATTATGCGGGGCGGTATCACTGAGAGAGGTACCGCAAAGGAACTGTTAGATGTCATTAAGAAACAGTTCGAGGGTTCTGTCAAGGGAAGGCAGTGCAGTAACTTATCTCAGCTTTTATCGCCGAAGCATGACGGCAGTGGAAATGTGCACTCACACATTCTTAAGATCTCAAAGTTAGTTCTTACTTTTAAAGAACTCAGTCTCACTATTGATGATACATTGATTGTTCACTTAGCAGTTTGGTCTCTTCCACAAAGTTTGGAGATGCTCCAAGTTCACTACCAGAATCAAGAGAAGACTTGGGAAATAAATGAGTTGATTGCAACATTGGTTTCTGAGGAAGAACGACAGAAGAAAGGTAAATCAGAATTGGCTCATCTGACTACGTCCATGAAGCACTTGTCCATTAATTCTCAAGGAAAGAAGAAGTTCATGAATCAAGGTTCTACAAAGAAGAACGGTTCCCAGTCTGGCCCAGGGCAGAGTTTTCATTCAGGGAATGGGAACGGGAAGCGGACTGCAACTTCGTCAGCAACTACCTTATCAGTTATAAAATGTTTTTTTTGCAAGAAGAAAGGCCATGTGTAGCATGACTGTCATTCTTATAAAAACTAGCTAAATAATAAAGGAGGGGTTCATCAGCAGGCAGCCGACAAGGCTTAAGGAACAGGTTATCTTTGAGGATGCTTGATGTTTTTCCATTGAGGGTGTTTATATTTTTTGCTTGGTTTTAGACACGGGTGTTACTTAAGATTTGATAAACACTTTTTATGTTCCTTCGATGAGACGATCTCTAGTTTCAGTTTCTCAGTTATATTCTTTCAGTTATTTATTTATTTCATTTTATGGGTTACATCGTCTTATCTCTTGATCATTCTTTTAGGCTTTACTATTATGTTTATCTTCTAAAGCTAGTACTTCTACTTCTAAACTCTCTAGTGTTATGAGCTATCTTCGATGTTATGGCACAAACGACTAGGACATATTTTTAGGACGATGTTAAAGATTACGGTTGCTTGGTCAGATCGAGGAGGCGAGTATTACGGTAAGATCGATTTAGACGGTTAACATTAGTGACCATTTTATTAGTTTCTTGCTGGATCAGGGTATTGTAGCCCAGTACACTACTCCTGAATCATCTATGGGCTTTTTTTTTCATTGGTTTCCCAGAGAGATCGAAAGGTTTCAGGTTTTATTGTCCTTCTCAACCCATGGAGATTGTTGAGTGTGCTCATGCTCATTTTATAGAGGAGGGAGATCCCTTTACTAGTACTATTAATAGAGAGATAATTTTTTTTAGGAGGGTTCAGAGACTCAGAGTCCAACTGCTATTCCGATCAATGCTGTTATGCTTCTGCATTTATCTGATATTGACATTGTGACGAGTACAGTTCCAGACTCCGCTGTAGCTCCTATTATGCTTCCTATCGTTCCACCTCCAATTCAACCTTTTGCTCCTACTCGATATTCCCCTAGATAGAGGCGTTCAACCATTTCTTCAGGTTATCATATTTATTCAGCTGAAAGGGAATTATTTAATTTCGAGGATCTAGTATCTTTTAGTTTGGTTATAGCTAGTTGTTTTGTAGAGTAGTGGCGTGATGCCATAACAGAGGAGATGGATTATATGTCTCACAACTCTGTGTGGGAGTTAACACCTTTACTTGAAGGATCTAAGGTAGTTGAATGCAAATGGATCATTGTATATACGTCAATCAGACTGGGAGACATTTTACATTTATGGTTTTGTACCCGACATTAGTTTTGTTGTTAGGATGTTAGGTATTAAGGTAACAACATAACCCTTCTAATATTCACTAGCAGGTAACCAAGAAGGTTTTTTACTATTTAATAAGGACAAAAGATTACAAAATGGTTTATAGGAGATCGGATAAGCTTATGGTTTTGGGCTACTCTGACTCAAATTTTACTGGAGTCTCTTTGAGGATCGCTATTTTGCGTGGGAGTAGTTATTGTTTTATTTTATTTACTATTACTGCATTAGGATTCTTTATCCATGTGGGAGTTATTCCCAGTTATTATTTTGGTCGACATTCAGAATTAATTTTTGATTATTTAGTTGTTATTATATTTAGATCCGTTGTTATATGTGCACATATTCAGTTTAAATTATGCAATTGTAATAAAGTTTTAAATACGAGTGATTTCATCATATGACAGTTGTCTAAGTATCAAGTGCCTATAGAGAACACTGAAAGGTTTCTCAAGTTTGCTTGGGCTGGATATGAGTGGCTCTACATCCTTTGGCCTTCATTTCAGTATGAGCGATGGTCTTCGCACGACGGTTTGTCTAAGTATTGAAATGACATGTGTCTCGTAAACATATGTTGCAGGACACAAATGGAAATGTACCAACACATCATTAAGGTGTACATTTGTCATTCACACGGTAAACTCCACCAGTAAATAAGTTACACTTGAAAGCTATTGAGGTTACTAGCCTGATGTCCCCGATATGAATTAGGCATGTGCTCAAAGGCCTGACTAAAATTTATCCGTGAACCGTGTTAGCCATCTTTGTAGTCGTAAAGTGACAGTCAAGTTCGATGTAACATTGCCTTCGACAAATTATCATGTGTGGTTTAAAAAAAAACAAAGGATGGCCATCCGTTTTTCATAAAAAATCGTGAATCAGACTAATTTTTTTTTTAAAATCGAGTTAGTGCCGGGTGGGAGATTGTTGGATTTTCCATCTATACCAACACTACTCTTTCGGTTCACGAGCACACATGTTAATAGTTCGTATATGTGTTATTGGCTGTGCCCAATTGTTGCACCAAGTTAAGGTAGGTGAGACCTAGTGTTACTCTTTATTAGGGATGATATAATGGGAAGACTACTCTAACCCTATTAGGTTAAATAAAGATGAAGTCCCTCTTGGAGACTACAACATAGAAAACCATCCCATTGAGGTCTGCAGCCAATCCAAGGGAAGACTCTACTCAGGAACAACGTTTTTTCAGAGAGTAGAAGAAAATGTTAGTATAATCTGTTTTTCATATCATATTATTGATCATAGCAATTGTATAATATTCCAACATGAACAATATGAGGAGAATTGGTAAAAAAAAGGTTTTAGATATAGCATCAACAAAAAGAAGAGAGCATTTTACTATACAATTTGAGTTGTTATGGATTTAAGAGAACTTGGTGTTGGCATGTTATTTTAATTGAATGTTTTTGGGAAATGGTTAACGTAAATTTAATGCACATACCGGAAAGCCCTATTATAGAAAAAACATGAACCAAAATAAATTTTAGAATATCATTAGGCTCTTGGCTCAATGGTGGTTGTGACCCTTGACAAAGAGAGGAGTTGTGGGCTCGAAACCACATGGGATTAGAAGCTCAGGTTAGGGATTCCTATATAAAACCGGCTTGCTTTGGCATTTTTTTTATTTTGATAATATACAGTTTTCAGATACTTCATACTTCATACTTCATATTCTGCATATAAAACAAACTTGATTTTACGATTTAGAATCAGCAATCAAGCTTCAAAAGAATAAATGAATCAAAATAAGTAATTAAAATCAGAAAGAAGAAAAAAGAGAACCCTTACTCTCTGTCAATAAAATGAGTTGAAAAGAGGACTTCGTTCACTCTCTTGGGTGGGCAAAATCAATTTTGGTCTCTTGTTTTTGTCCCCTTTTTCTCCCGCGCAAATTCCCCACAAATTCTCTCCGCATTTGAAAACCAGAGCTGTAGCTCGAGTTGCCAACATACAACAATGCCAACCACCTCTAAACCAACCCAAACCACCACCAACACTCCTCCAATCTCCGATACCGATATCGTGCGCCTCGCCAAACAACATCCCCAAATCTGCGCACCCATACCTCCCTTTCTCCTCTCTCCCTCATCTCACTCAACTCTCCTCTCTTATCTCCACTCTCGCGCTAAATCTTCCTCGCCTTCTCTCTCCGTCACCGAATACATCACCGCTCTCTTCTATTTCATCACTCAAAACCCTAAAAACCCTCATTTCTCATTTCTCATCTCATCTCTTCTCGCCGAGTACATTCGTATCTTTAATTTGCGTAAAATCCCGCACGATCGGAACTCATTGAAGGTAATCAATCTGTTTTGGATTCACATTGATGATTTGCCTAAGGATAAGCTGGTTTCTATTGTGGATTTAATTGTGAATGATTTGTCCCTAATTGTTGAGATCGATGATGCACAACCGCTCAATCTCCTCCCTCGGTTTCTTGAAATAGTTAAATCGAGTGAGGAGATTGATAGAGGTGGGGATTTTGTGGATTCTGTTCTTGACAGAGTGATTGACTCAAATTGGTCTAAAGTGTTGCTTGTAAAGATGGTTTTACTTTTTCGGGAGTTCTCGTTTATCGATAAGGTTAGAGCGAGAGAGGTTTTAGATAAGGTGGTCTTAGGAATGAGGAGTGTGGATTTGCAAGATTTGCCGTCTCTTGTTTATCAGCTTTTGGTTTTGGCGTCAAAGGGGTTTAGTAAGAGAGATGTAATTGAAGGGATTGTAAGTTTCTTTGGGAGGGATTTGGGTTCGAAGGGGACGTCGATAGTTAGGCAAGTTGAAGGAACGGTGCTGCTACATGTGAATTTTGCGGTGAAGCAGGATCCGTCATTGGGACAGGAAGTTTTAGGGCTTCTGAGGTCCGATCTTAGGGCTTTTAACCATTTTACCGTTGTGGTTTTGTTATCGGTATCGAGGGTTCGGAGGTTCAGTGAAAGCTCAATTGGGATTCTTAAAAAAGCTGTGGTTACATCTTATCGAGATCATCAGTTTGCAAGGCAAGGATCAAAGACATTTTAGTTTGTGAATACTGTTTTTTTAGTTTTATCTTCAGTATTTATGTCAATATTATACATTGAGTTCAATCATCTAAGCCAAAATGTTAGCCAAGTTAACAATTTTCATAATAGCGAAGGCAAATATTTTTCCGTCAAAGTGAGTTTGCTATTTTATATAGATAGGTGGTAAAACTTCTCTACCAAAGTAGTTGTCTTTTGGAAGGGCGTTTACTATATAAAGCTTGGCATTTGTTATTTTAGCTGCTGGTTTAGCGAGACGATTGAAGGAGGCTGGTTAGTTACTTCATTTAAAGCAAAAACTTTTGGCTTCTTGATTGGAGTTGTCTGAGTAAAATTTCTAGTTGTGCATGGATAAAAGTTGCGTTCGTAGTTACATTTTTTTCTTTTTCTTTTCAAGGTGGTTTATTATAAATTTGTTATTTAACTTGCAGATGTTGTAAATGGCTCCCAGAAACTCTGAAGGTGGAATGCTTGGAAACAGCTAAACGAGTAGAAAAAGCCGTGATGAGAGCTGTAATGTGTCCTGCTTCTTCTTTTGGATGCATTACTTCTTTTCGAATTCCTGAACAAATTGGAGAAAGTCTATGATGTATAATGTTGAAATTCACTCAACCACTTTATACATGAATGCAGTCTCAACTTATTGGTTGAGATGATTGGGTTGGTGTTCTATGTTTTCCATTCTAGTAATTGAAAATCTACCCCATGATTTTATGGTTCTTAAGAAATTCCATTTCCCTAGTTGTTCTGCTCAGTCGGTTATCCCTTACTGCGGCTTTACAAAAGCTCCTCTTCCCAATGACTCGTATGTGTCTAATTTTTGGCTAACCAAGTGATGGTTGACCTGTTTGGTGATATATTTTCAAGTCTCTGTATAGGGTGGTATGCTGTCAATTGCTGTAATTTAGTTGGCTACATCATAGTATTTTCAGAATAAATTAGTATGCTACCTAACCATGATAATTGTACATGTACTGAATACTCATTAATTTTTTGGTAGATTAATGAGAGCAACTGCGGAAGGGAGCATATTGTACCTAGCATTGTGCAATTAGGGTTTCTATTGCTAGAATCGGCGGAAGAGGACAACATTAAAGAAGGTGGCTATTCTGATGGCTTGATGGGCATTGAAGAGCTTGGTATTGAGATACTGAAGATTCTGTTTGATGTTCATGACATGGCTAGAAATGAGGTACCCATAGTTTAACTATTAGAAAGTGCATAGTATTTAGCATACAAGCTCATTAGAAAATTGTTCATGTGAAAAATGGAGTCTGGTGCTGAACTTTAAAGTAAGTTTTTTATGTTTGAAATGTTCAAACCAATCTAAGTCATCTTCCTCTCGAGCCTCCACGTTAGAGATTTTTCATTAAGTAGAAATTCAGGAAGAAAAAGATATTACTCGTTTACAATACCCTAATCTAGGATATAAGTAGAGAACTCTAAATGCTCTTTAAACATAAACCATCAGAATAGAAACTATCCCAGAGAGATACCAAGTCTACTAGATAGTATTTTATAACCAATCTAGTACATTCGGACTTAACAATGATTAAACCATACACAGTGTAGCAGACTGTTCCTAGGTCCGATGCGTCACACCATATTGTCCGCAATATAGTGTCATATCTCCTTTTCATTGTTTATGAATAATGTTGGCTGCGATCTACTGGTTAGCAATAAATGAATAAAATATAAGGAGAAGCGTGTCTTTCACCACAATCATCTAATGTCTAGGGTTTGATTGTGAGTGTGAATTTTCTAATACATAATAAGGGTGATGAGGTGATGACCCAATAACACTTTGCTATTTGGTAGTTGTAAGATGGGGAATTAAAACCAAGGTTGTTACGTAATACGTAGCGAATCATTATAGAAAAAAACTAATTTGAAGGATCTTAGTCGTCTCTCCAAAATAGTCAACCACAATCTAAGATTGGGGAAATGACTAAGATCCTTTGAATTTTATTTTGATATTGATCCTGATGTAGGCTCAAACTTGGAAGGAATTTAAGATTAACATCTGTTAAGGCTTTGGAGAAAAAGGGATTCAACCTCGGCTATACTTATACTTGTCATTGCTGCGGCAAACCATCACCGTATGACCTACTGCACAAGACTTGAAATGTCGACGTTTGTCAACATCGGCATTATACTTAGTGATGCAACTAAAGAGTAATTGAGAAACATTGATAGACTCTAAACCCTCTTTATTGATAAACTTGAAAAAAGCCTAATAACCCAATAACTGAATAATCCAAAATAACAATAACTCCCATGCAAGCCTAGGGATGGCTTTTATAGAAGTAAGCCCTAATCCCTCTACAACTTGGTTTCCTATTTTATAGGAACCCTCTCTAGCAGTGGAAACCGTGATACATCAACCCCCTCCGCCTATGAATGGAACGAATTTCAAGGAAAAGGTGATCTTCTACCCCCAAATAGATCCTCTCAACCGCTACAACCAAATGCTCCTGGATATGGTCAATGAGCAATATCACATTCTTCTTGGCCACTGGACATTCTCTGCGCATATGACCCGACTTACCGCACTCAAAACAAGTCAGTCCAGCTCCTCCTATACCCAAACTAATAGGTAGGCGCACAACTGATGAGTAAGGTGTGACTATTTTCGCGACTGTTGGTTTATTTCCTGCCCTTTTCTTCAACACTTTGCTTTTTTGGCGAGGTCGACTATCTCGAATAACTTGCTCGCACTATGCATAGCTAATCCTGTCTGTATACTCTCTGAGAGGCCTAATCAAAACCTACCAACTCTCACCTGATTGGATTCTTGCAGACCTACTCGAAAAGACAACAAATAGAACTCATCAGTGTATTCTTCCACCGTCAACTTATCCTGTTTGTGGTTCTGTAATTTGATAAAGTTGTCCTCTTCATAATTTCGAGGAGTGAACTGTGCCCGTAATTCCCGAACCATTCTTCCCCAATCTGTAATTATGCGTAAACCCTTATCTCTTCTATCGTTTTACACATCATCCCACCAATGGAGGGCGCACCCTTTCAGCTTTGTTTCCACATGCTGAACTCGCCTTGGATCCTCTAATTTGTGGTATGTGAATATTTTCTCAATCCGATTAAGCCAATCGAGAAACGTGTCGGGATCGAGTTTACCGTCAAATTCCGGGATATCTAGTTTTACTTCTGAGCTGTAAGTAGAGAGAGCACAGATAAAGGAATTAAATTGGTTTATCGTACCTCTCTCCGTTTGGTATTGCTGACGGCGTCTGTATCCATAATCTTCGCAGCTCTGTCAGTACCCAATTGGACCCTGGAACCCCCGCTTTGGCCACGTCCCCTACCCCTGCCAAATTTATTTGGAGGAATGTACTTGCCGTTGGCGTCCCAGAGAGCCGACTCCCTGTTTCTCTACCCCGATCATCTTCTGAAGAAATATACTCATACCCCTCCCCTGGGTTGCGCCTGGAATTGTTGGAACGATCATAACCATGTTTGGTGATTGGAGATGCCGGTAGAAAGTTTTGTTTGTTGAATGGGACTGCGTTTGGAGCCGAACCGTTGCCTGTGGTTACCCCTACTCTTTTCTGGTGATCAGTGGCGGCCCCGGTGTGGTCCCGATCATGTGGAATGTCGGGGGTGGTCGGAGTTTGCACAGGCACTCCGGAAGGGAGCATCATCGTCTCAAATTTTTGATTGTCGAGGCCCGTATAGTTCTCTTTGGGTTCCCCTTTTGGGCTGGACTCAAACAACACATTCAGGTTATTCAAGCTTGGGCGAAAACCCGACCCACCCACCTGTTGTTGACGTGTCACCGAGTCTTTAGTTACCCGTCATGCACCTGTACTTGTGGGTTGTCCAACCGCTTCGCGATACTCATCAATGGATAAGTGTCCCAACTGCTTGTATGTGTCCGGGAGTACCAAGCTTACTGTGGTTTTTCCTCCATAAGTTATCCGAGTATCCTCGAGATATGCGCTAAGGGCGATCTCGGCTGCGTATCTCACAGAATATGTGGGTCCAGCAGGTTGATCGTGTGTACCTGGTAGTTGTGCATGCATCGTGGTCTCGAGGTTACTTAAAACCTAGGCTCTTGATACCATATATGATGCAACTAAAGAGTAATTGAGAAACATTGATTGACTCTAAACCCTCTTTATTGATAAACTTAAAAAAACTCTAATAACCCAATAACTGAATAACCCAAAATAAGAACTACCTCTCTTGCAACCCACCCTAGGGATGGCTTTTATAGAAGTAAGCTCTAAGCCCTCTGCAACTTGGTTTCCTATTTTACAGGAACCCTCTCCAGCAGTTACTACACGTTCCCACGTTCCTATGTACATTGAAACTAAAAAACAAAAATAAAAGAAATAGAGGGTGTCGTCGACTTCGGCGTGGAGAGAGATACGCCCTCCCTCTAGGTATACGTATACGCATACGCAGTGGAAACTGTAATACATCACTTAGTATTGGTAGGTTCGAGGTATTTTTTGACTGTCTCATGAAGTCTTACAAGTGAATCAGTCATTTTATTAGCAGCAGCATGAAAGTTTGGAAGAGATGGAAAGGAGACAAGACCAAACGTGTGATTGGGAATCTTGCATAAACACTCTTAAACGGTGCAAAACCTCTAGAGCAAATTTTTGAAGACTTATATGCAAATTCAGCATATAAAATCGAAGGCTAGAGCCTCACTTTATAAAATCAAAGGCTAGAGCCTCACTTATCATTGTGACAAGTAACGTTGAAGGATATGGTGACTGTAAGATGTGCAACACCTAGAGCATCCACATATTATTTATTCAAACCAGATTTGTGCGGGAGAGTGAAACTGAATTCTTGAAGAAATATTGGTTTGGATGTACTTTAATGCCTGATGATTTGTGTAAAGCACAAACATTATTCTTGTTGGTATTAGTTGTTATTATTGTGCTAGCGTGTAATGGCCTTGTGATCTCTCACCTTTTTGTCATGGTACTTGTACTCCCTGTTCGTATACGCTTACGATCAGAAAATAAATGGGATATAAATGGTTTTGTTCGAGGAAAACCGACCTCCAAGTTGGTTTAAGTTGAGGTAAGCCTGCCTTCATGATAAAAGCGCCAAGTATTTTCTCTTTAATGATCCTATTCATACATGATTAATTAACACAAACTCTTAAATATAGATGATTCTATCACTTACATTAAAATGCATTAAGAACAACTAACTACCTACCCATTTTCCACTTTCTCCATAACTAAATAAATAACACCATAAAATACTCCCACTCTTAGATAACTACCTAAGTGATACCATAAATCAACTCCTAAATAGGTAAATTACATCATGAAAATCCATATCAATCCATCCTCCTTAAAAGCAACTTTGTCCTTAAGGTTGTAAATTTTTCCTCCTGGACCCCATATAGTAGCGCCTTTTTATATCTTCCATTGCCAAGATAGTTGTAGTTTCGCTATGTCGAAGAAGGCTTGATAGAGGAGCTTGGATTAGGCAATAGTGACGCCCATTCACATGTGGAAGAATGCTCAATTTGCTCTGAAACTTAGACAACAAAACATAATTAGCAATGAGAAGATCAAAAATCATACCAGTCCGTAATATCATCATGCTCCTCTTCGAAAATCAGAAAAAACTTGTCGAGACCATTGGATAAAGATCTCTGGATTTTTGTTCGAATTCTTCTTTCTTTAAAAATATTTTGAAGAATTTGCACAACTACTGGTTGGAAACCTTTTGTTAAAGGGTAGGCATTGGAACAATAACAAAGAAACCAATGAATAGCCTACTGGTGGATTGTTCCGTGGCTTTGAGGCCAGGGGGCGTTGGTTTGGTTTAGAAGAGGGGGGGGGGGGGGGGGGGGTTGTTGAGACTTGACCTTTTTCTGTCTGTTTAGCCCCCACAAAGAGAAAGGGACATGTTAGAGAAGAAAATAACTATATTAGTTAGGGTTTATGAGTGAAATTGAATAAAACTGAGAGAAATCTATTTTTTTTAATGAGTTATTTATTAAAAGTGATAAGCATTTTTCTTTCGCACGTTTGCTTTAACAAATTGGCATGAGAGCCATATCCGTTCTTGGAGAATTTATTTTCCGACTTCTACGATTGGTAAAAATATCGCAAGAAAAGCTACGACAAGCAAGAAGGTAGACGCGACGATGGATGCGGCAAATGCTAGGTTAGATGCAATCGAGATGGCGTTGGGCGAGTTATTGAAGCTCATAAAGGCTATAGGTACCCCAAAACAACCCAACTCTCGCGAAGACTAGAGTGTTGTATTCCTTAAAGTCGACACCCTAGTTAATCACGTTGTCGGTAGGGAAGAGGGTGAACCCTCCTCGATCTCCTTGGAGATGCTCGACGTATAGGGTTTAACCCTGCTAGACTGTTTTCTTTTCAAATCGTTAGCCGAGAAAAAAATGAAGAGAACAACTCCATCGGTGACGGTTTCGGGTTTCGAAGAGAATACGCTGTGATTTACAAAAATATTTTTGCCAGGCTCAGTAATAATGTAAAGTAAGCAAACCCGACATTTTCGGATGAAGATGATGAAGAAAAATACGGAGGACTCCCTGTCCTTGTGACCGTTGCAGAAAATTCAAAATTTGTAATTTATGTTTGGGTAACAATTTTGAAATATCGGCCATAATCTTTGAATTCTTTGTTCCGAGGATTCTTATTAGATCAAGGAGCAACTAATGTCGGCAACGACATGGCACTTATGCTATTCGGTACATCCGGCGATTATTTCAAATTTCGTTGAACACTACACTGCAAGAACACTACACCGCAAGAATGCCTGTTTCCAGGCAATAAAACATCACTTTGGATTGGCAGCGGGTTGAGACAAACTAAGAACTGCCCGTGGCACATTACCCCGACCTTAAAATCCGTGGGCATTTTTTTTATCTGGGGAAGTTGAGTGATGTGTCCATGGTTGTCTCTCTCCCCTGCGTGGCCATTCTATCTCCTCCTCATTAGGAGATTTGATCTTATTTATTTTTAGAATATTTCTTATTATGTTAGGTGATATGTTTAGAATATTTTGAAAACTTATCTTTTACGAATGAAGTAATTCTTCGTTTAAATAGGCAAGGTTTAGTTGGGGTTTTTGGTGGTGTTCTTGGAGAAAAAAATAACTATGTTTAGTTAGGGTTTGTAAGTGAAATTGAATAAAATTGAGAGAAATCTGTTATGTTGTTAGTGAATTCTTTGTTTAAGTGATAAACTTTTGCTTTTGCATGTTTGCTTTAACAGAAGGTTTCTTGGCTTTGAGAAGTAGCCTCGTGAAGAATAGTAAATGAAGGCCGTGCAATGTTACGAGCTAATTTCAATTAAACTACGATTGAATATTCGTGTGGGTCTCCATTTACGAAGAACACAAACCACGACATAAAACTATTGTTCATATGTGCTCAATTTTTTTTGCAAGCATCGATGAGCTTCTTACTCAAAAAATTATTAGGTCTCCCTTCTTGTGGCAAAAAAACACTTACACCTAAGATTGGGGCATTAAAATGTACTTCAAAAAGCTTTTCAAAGCTCGGTAATGCAAGTACAGGGGTAGTGGTAAGTTTTATATGAGAAAATTGAAAATTCTATTAGCATCCTCGGTTCATTCTTTAATGGCACTAATCTTCAATACATCAACGTGTACACCTTCACTAAATTGTTATTTCATGATTTATTTTTCTGCTTATTAAGTTACTAGTGTATGCCCGTGGCTCGCCACAAATGGACGTTATGTTTGACCACACGTTGTGTGTGCCTTTTCGGCACTACAATCAAGAAAGAGAGAGAGAAAGATAAAGTCCTATAAGAGAGCAAGAGGAGAGTTGGGCGGTTAGTATTGCTTGGGAGAAGCAAATGTGAGTTTTAGCTGTGTTTTTAAGTTAAATATGTAGTGTTATGTAAAAATACGGAAGTACCCCTAATATTTTTAATTTATGTCAAGTATACTCTTAACATAATCTCTTTCATACAAACGGCGTTTTTTGTCAAGCAACGATGTTTTGCGCCTAGTGATATGTTTAAAGCCTTGTATTTACGTAAATGCCTTCCTGGTTTGTATAATAGATTATCATAGAATGACTACTACTTTTTTTGTTTTATTGTAGAGATTATGAGTACTCATTACGTATCATTACCAATATTTGCAGATTATTGAGCAATGCAAATTTCGTATACTTTCTCAAAAGCCTCAACAAAGCCTATCAATCATAAAGTAACTTTAAGTTTGTCTCAACGTTTTTGTTGTTGATGTATTATATGGTAAACACTTAACAATAATTTCATGCATCTTGCATGTATTTCTCCCTTCAGGTTTCTCGGCTATCTCGTCCAAAGATACCCTTATCCAATGTTGGAACATGTTGCACGCTTGAAAGATTTGTTGGACTATTTCACCTTCATGCATGAAAAAACTGCCACATCCATTGTTAATGCTTTATTGCCCCTCCTTAGATTCAGTCGCGATCTTCAGGTGCTGCTTCTTACTTCTTTGGGTATATCCTCTATGGTGATCTTGCTTAAATTAAAACTCTAGCAAAGTTTATTGTTTGTTCATGTGTTTTATCTAAAGTCTAAAATCGTCATTAAAATAGTAAGTTTAGGGCTGATGCCATTTTGAAATACGACAGCCTTTGCGGAAAGAAAGGACGGGTAGATGATAGTGTTTTTTTTCTTCTTATTTCCATGGTGCGTTAGATGTACATTACACGTCGCTAAGCACTTTTTTCTAGGATATACTTGAAGAAGAAACCTGTGAGAAAGTATAGTATTTGGGGCCACTTTAAGATTAAACTAAATAGAGAAAGTGTATTGCATATTGTTAACATATTAATACAAATCAAGAAGAGCGACACATAAAGGGAGAGATAATTTGTTAAAGAATTTTATCGAAAGAACATCCAAAAGTGTTTCCTAGAGGACATTGGTACCCTCAATAGAATCATTTATGTTTCTCTTTTATTTTATTTTATTATCAAACTATGATGACAAGATACAACTTGGTTGTATGAAGTGGTATAAGACACGACCAATTTCGGCTGTGGTTACACAACTATCTTCTCTGATTTTGCTCACAACCATTACCTCTTAATCACCGTCTTTCAATCCCAAAATTGGAAAGGCTAATAATTTGCACTTACCACTGTGGTATTGTGCTTGAAGCAAGGTGGGGAACTAAAAAAGACTGTCGGAATCCTTCTTATCAGGCTAACAAAGAATCATGGATCGAATGACTGAATTGTGTAATAAACTTAGTACTTGAGTGGATCAAATAGCTGTCGAATCCACTGAGGAAAGTAACAAAACTTCACGCGATTGGACTCAAAGCATTAAAGCCGACCCAATACCAATGACGGGTTTGAAAATGTTTCTTCTACTCACTTATCCACTTAAACTGGTGAAACTTGATTTTCCACATTTCAATGAGGAAGATCATACCAGTTGGTTGTGACGAGTAGAACAATTCTCTCAATTCTAAAACCCCCCTTGAGCCTGAACTTGACTCACTCGATGCTTTCCATCAGGAAGGTGATGCTCAGCTATGGTTTTGACATTTAAGAAAGAGATGAATATCATCAATTGACTGATTTCAAAGACAACTTCTTTTCTCGATTTGAAGCAGATGGTTTTATGATTTCTTCGGAGCAATTCAAAATTGAAATAAAATTGTGTATGTCAAGGAGTACCAAACTCAACTGGAACAGTTACTTGTTGAAGCTGACCATCTTCTGCAATACCGACAAGTGAGTTGCTTTGTAAGTGGTTTACGTACCTCAATTCAATCAAATGTACAAGCTGCAATACCCAATTTTTATCAGCTATAATAGAATTAGCTCGTTTGTTTGAAGCACAAGATGAAAGGAAATAAACTGAACCAACCATAGCTCAAGATAAATTCATTTAAAGCAATTGGCAACAACATAAAGGAAAGGAAGTGTTAAGGCCTTTGTTTCAATTCTGATGACCAATATAGGCGGGGTCATTAATGCAAGAAACTTTTCATGACCACTTCTTGCATGGAAGAACAAGAGGGCGACGTGTAACAAACCATGGAGGTTGATGTATTACGTATTAAAGTTGCACTTGTGGAGAAGTATCCAATTAAGGGGAATGAATTTCTAAGAGAAGGATACATTGGGTCAACAAGTAGTTTGAGTCTTACTCTTAAAAATTAAATAAGTATGTAGTTTTTATTACAATAGATCCTTAAATGGGTAGTCTTAGTTGTGGTATGTAAATGTGAGTCGTGTTTCCTATTTTTTTATGAGTTGGTAGTTTCTTGTGTATTAAGTGTGTCGGGTGAATAAAATAGGTGTGTTGTAGAAATTTGTCAAAACAAGACGTGAAAGTGTTACTTCGTGGCAGTGGTTTACTCAATAGAACCATATATCCTTATCTTCTGTATGATTATCAAACTGTTACACCAAGATACTCCGCCTTCCCTAGTAGATTGAACAATTATTTGATCTACTCGATTATTGAGTTTATTAAGCAAATCAGTTATTCAATCCATGATTACTTGGGACATGATGAGAGAGATTCCATAGTCTTCTGTAGTTGTTCCACTCGTTGCTACATTCATGTGTTGAGATACCATTATGGTTAGTACTGATTCTTTGTCTTTCCAATTTTTGGGATTTGAAGAGGGTGATTAAGAGGTGGCCGTGATAGAAATCGGGGAAGATGGTGGTGTAACCGCATCCAAAAATAAGTCTTGTTTGATACCACTTATTACAACCAAGTAGTATCTTGTTGTAACAATTTAATAATCAAATACTTCTCCAAGCAACATTTCTCAAACACTTTAAATATATAGTACACAAAAAATTATTAACTCACCTACAAAATAAGAAACACAACCCACGTATAGAGATGAGCATTAAGACTCTTTAAAGACCTATTCAATTAAAATCTATCTATTGACTTATCCAATTTCTTAGGCTACGACTCAATGTGTCCCACTCTTAACATTCCTTTCCTCCTTAGAAGGGCACTTGTCCTCAAGGTCCACTTTAGTACGTAATTTAGCCACTGCCATAGTCCTCTTCCATGTGCACCTCGCCTTTTTATTTCTCCATGCTTGGCGTGATCATGAACAGTTTATAAAATTGACGACCTCTCCTATATTATTCTGAACTATTGCTGGTTTAGTTTTTTTGTTTTCTTCTGATCTCGTGCTTCAAAGAAAGAAGCCAATCCTATTGCGGCCGGTAAGGAATTGGGTTTTGCGGCTTGTAGTCACATAGGCCACTAACAAAGCAAGTCACTTGCTGGTATTGTTAGAAATGACCAACTGTAGCACGTAGGTTTTCCAATTGAGTATGGTATACCTTGACAAACCCATTTTGTTTCAATTTTGTGAGTTCCTGAAGGAATTGTACAGCTACAACTGGTATGCTCAAAATTGAGAAAGAGTGCCGTCTTTGAAATCATCTCAATCGATGATTTCTATATCTTTTTCATTGGGAACTATAATTGAGCATCACCCTCCATATGGAAAGAGGCGAGTGAGGCACTTTTAGGTCCTAGATTTTTTGGAATGGAAATAATTGTTCAACTCGACAAAACAACTCGTAAGATCTTTTTCATATTGAGACCTGGGAAATCCAGTTTCTCTAGATTAGGGGCATATGAGTAAGTAGAATTAACATTTTGAGACCTGCCATTGGTATTGGGTCGCCCTCCATTATTTTAAATCATACTGTGCGTAGTTTTGCCCCTTCCTTAGTGAATTGGAAGACAATTTAAAATTGAGTACTGAGTTTATTGAACAAATCAGCCATCTGATATATGATTACGTACTCAAGTATATTATACAAATCAGCCATTCGATCCATGATTACTTGATGGCCTGATGAGAGGGATTCCATGGTTCTTTCTAGTTGGTTCACACGTTGCGTCATGTGAGATACCACTGTGGTAAGAAGTAAGAACTAATTTATTGGCTTTCCAATTTTGGGATTTGAAGAAGATGATTACGAGGTAAGACGTGACCGAAACCGCGGAAGATGGTGGTGTCAGCGCAACCCACGTATAGAGACCACAACTAAGACTTTCAATTTAAATACTTATTCCAATGAAAATACGTACTGACTTATTCAATACCTAAGGCATGGACTCAAAGTACCTACGTGTCCTGCTCTTGAGAGAGAGATAATTACTACGTTCAAAGGATCTTCTTATGCTCGCTTCTTGCGGAGTGACTCAGAGCTGATTTTGTTCAATCAACTCCAAAGGTATAGACAAGGTGCACGTTCGATAAGTGATCATGTGAGTGAGTTCTATTTTCTTGTAGTAGTGATAACATGGAAGAATTGGAAGCAGAGCTGGTTGCTCAATTTCTCAATGAGCTGAATAGGGTAGCCATGAGAAAATTGTTATGTCATTTCCAGTTCTTCTCCTTACACTGCCATTAACTGTCTACCCATTAACAACACCTATACTTCTGCATCTGCTAATCATTCTACCAACGATGAAATCTGAATAACCAATGACAAGCACGATCAGTCTCAAATAACCAACCACCAAAAACCTTTAATCTGTTTGCCCATTAACAACACCTATACTTCTGCATCTGCTAATCATTCTACCAGCGATGAAATTTGAATAACCAATGACAAGCACGATCAGTCTCAAATAACTAACCACCAACCACCAAAACCTTTAATCTTTATGACTATCCATTCTTGGAGACTTGCTTTGGATGTAACAAATCAATTGAACTTTGTTGAATGTGAATAGAATATTGATGACAATTTGGGGAAGCAAGAAGGTTCTTATGTTCTGGATGATTTCTATGATGCAAATGGGGATGGTATTACTTCTGAGATGGACAGAATAAGTTTATCGTTTATTGGAATTCTTTCTATTGTGCTACAACCCCTTTACCTTCTCAACAGTCGATATAACATCTTTCAAATGAACAATTTGGTTTTAGAAAAAATCTGTGAACTTATCACCAAAAGTGGGGGTAGTGAAAACATCGTCTCCCCTTTTATGGTCAAGAAGTTGAACTTACTAGTCAATTGTCATCCTAAGCCTAAATAATTGGTTGGATTAAGCATAATTGTGCAACCACTGTGATCAGCCAATGCTGTGTTCCATTCTCTCTTAGGATCTATCAAGATGATGTTCTTGATATCTATGCATGTCATTTTTTTCTTAGTTGACTATGGAAAGTTGATGTTCATGCCATCCACCATTGTATGGTGAACACCTACACCTTATCTCACAAGGGTATCAAGCTTGTCTTTGACCTATTCACATTAAGCCTCATCACGATGCTTCTTAAGTGGAGGGGTTAGCATATGTTTTGCACCAAAAGGCATTGGTCGACTTGGGAATTGTTATGTTGAAGTGTTATTTTTGTACCAATGATGCCAGGATACAAATATTGATACAGGAAAATTGGTACGGCTCATCATATCCCAAAATTTCGGACACGAATACGTGTACCCAATCCTTTTATATGTAATACCATATACAGATGTCTATATATTGTTAGTCTGAATAATCCTTGTTAGTCTTAATAATACTATATCCTTTTACTAGGAAAGGAATATCATAGTTTTTATTACTGACATTTTATTACCTTTGTATAAATTCTGCAGGATTATACTATTTTGGTTGTCCGTAAGGCAATGTTTAGAAGAGAAGATAATGTTCGAATCGCTGCTACAAATGCAATCATCACTCTAATTTTGGCAGAAAAGAAATTTACAAGAGATGGGTCAAATTCTTTTTTAGAGTCATCTAGTCAAGCTAGTTCAAGCCAACAGGCTGAAATACCGCGTGCATTGGGAACAAATCTCTTTCAAGAGTTGAGTGGATTGTTGCAGAGATGTCTTTCTCAGCAGGTTTAAACCTTTTATATTCATTTGTGATATCTTCTTTCCAATCGCATTTTTTTCTCACAGTTGGACTTATATACTCAGGCAAAAGTGAAAGAGATTGTTTACCAAGGGCTCATGAAACTTGTGTTGGTGGAGCCGTGCATGTCGGGGCCTGTATTTGATTTTCTCCTGCCTCACTTTCAACGGTTCTTTAGTGAGGTAGCAAGTCTTAATGCGTTTTTTTGCTTAACGTAACTGAGAAGTTCTTAGACCAGTCTAAAATATTCAATTATATTCAGCCGTTCTCTACCCTCTGTACTCTGTATACCCTATATGTTTGTCAAATGGCCTATTGTAACATTTATTTAAGCATCTCCGTTGGTGTGGCTAATTAGTTAAATAAGTAGTAACATTAATCGGTGATGGTCGTATATTTATTCGTAAAGCATAAAGGGGGTTTATTTAATATATCTTTTTGCAGTTTTGCCTTCACCAATTCAACTGCAGGAATAGGCGTAAGTCCCCATATGGTTAAGTTACTCATTTTTTTTAATATTTATAAGCCTACCATTGGTGAACAATAAGGGTTTGGTCAAAATTAATAATTACCCTATCATTGGAGGTAGTCTTAGGAATAGAAAATCTGTATCTCTCCTCTTTTTCAGGTCAGCCAGTAAGAGTTCATTTTGTTCATACTTCAGTCATCAATCTGAGACTAAAATTTGCTAACAGGATGAAGAGATGCACCTTAACCTTAGCTGTTGTGTGAAAGCTGAAAGTGGCAAAATTTCTCATGAGGAACCATTGGATTGTTTAATATCCTGTATTTCTTGGATTCTTCTACTCCAGCCACATAGTAAAACTGATCGCCCCTCAGAGTACTCATTGGCATGTTTCGGTTTCTCCCTTACAGAAGAGATTGAGGTAAATTGATCTGTTCACTGTTCTGAGTTATGTAAATTATTAGAAGTAAAATTTTCATATTATTTCCTGTACATCATTTGAGCATCTCCAGTGGAACGTTAGTAGTCCATTATCTTTTTGCACACCAAAGGCAAGAGATTGTTTGGGTCGGCGCCCACCTAAAAAAAAATGTGCCGTTTACATTCTTGTGCATGTTTTAAAACCTAGCCATTTGAGGACTAAATTGTATTTCAAATAATTTGGACTTTTTATGTCTATTGGGAGGTCTCTTTTGAAAGTGCTCTTATTGTTTCTTGAAATTGAGAAATTCATGCCAGGCAGGAAATGGTTTATCTGGTGAATCATTCTCCAATTCGTTGTTGAAGATACGGTCGCTTTTGAGAACTTCCAATTTAGAAGGTCTGTAAATTTTCTTGCATCTATTATCATATTCTTTGTCTTATCCCCCATCCTTCCAAAAAACCAGAGAACTGTCTCATTATGATCTGGATTGTATCCTTAATTCTTATCTTTTCCTTTCTCTATTAGGACAAATGGGACAATGAAAGTTTCCTAGCTAAAATCTTTGTTTCCGAGTATTTTTAGCTTTATATTGAATGAACTATTTCAATAAAAATACAATGATATTGGATGAAGTTAATGTTGAGTTTAGCTCAAATAAGCAGGTACTGTTCTATTAGATGGACAATTGCAATAGTCAATGTTACCTGCGTCATTGTAATTTTGTTGGTTTTTGTACGCTGGTTTAATATCTTTTCCTTTGGTAGGTTGATCCCAAATTAGGTATTTCTTTCAAGTGAGTGGCGGGTGCTATAAGCTAGTAGTTGTTGTCTTCATAGTAGCCTTTGATCATTTTCCCCCGTGGGTTTTCTTCCTTCATTGAGGTTTCCCACTATATCCTTCAGTTGTTTTTTTGATTGTTTTCTACATACTGTGGTAGTATTCTTTGTTTGTCTTTTCCTCCTCCATTGTACGTTTCTATGTAAATCAATCTGTTGTAGTTTGTGATTGTTTATTTTATTTCTTTACTGATTTGTTTTCATTCATCCCTGTGGTTGTTGCTTAGTCATTTGCTAGAAGACTAAATTCTTTCTTGTAATTGTAGATTTTCTTGAGGAATATTTTCGATCCATACTATTTGGAGTATGAGATTTAATTTTATGTTCATCGGTTTGGATTGCAGAGCTTCATTGTGCACAAACTTCTTGGTTATTAAATTTATGACTGTAGGGCTTTATTGTGCAAAAACTTCCTGCTTATTAGATTTGTTTTCTTTTGCATGTCAGAGCAGAAATTATAGCTCCGAGTCAGGATACAAGTGCTAGGTGTCTTGATGCAGAGAAGAGTAGTTATGTTGCTTCAATCTTTTCAGGAATTATAAAGGCACTGCTAAATGTTGTCGCAACCCAAATAGAGAAAGCAGCAGACACAAGAAAGGTAGATCTTGAAAAGGAACTTATGGAGCTCGTCAATTTGCATAATTCTTTAGAAAAGAATGTTTCTATTACAAAAGTAAGTAATGGTGTCAAAAGGGGTACCCCAAGAGCTACGTCTCATGATACAGCGAATAAATCTGAACAAGAAGTTAAGGACTGCTTTTGTGCACGGTCCTTAAAATTGTCACATGCAAGCAAACCGTTTTTCACAACATCGAGTATCTATCAGTTATTTCTTATGGCGATAAGATTATGTAATATAGACGGATCTAATACAAACGGTGTTTCCCAGAGCCGCAGCCCATCGTCCTCGATAAAAGTATCAGTTCATTGCTTTGAACTTGTATCTTTTACGTTGAAAGTTTCTCTTCGTCAAATAATAAGTTTCGCTTCCCTGGAGAAAGATGACCCACTGAAGAATTTAATATATGGAGATATAAAGTTGTTGGGTGGCCCATTGCTTCAATTGATCTGGTTTCTTAAGTCGGGGCCAAAGCTAGAAATGGATCAAAAGAAAAAAGGTGGAGAGTTGATTCTTGTTGCTTTGACGTGCTTGAAGGAATTGATTAGAGTAAATTTGTATACTCATCTCACAGAACTGCTTCAAGATTTAGTTTCTTCTCAAGATGACGATTGTAGACATCTGTCTGAAATTGATCATTGTTCTAAATATGTACAGCTGTTTTTAGACAAGAAATTAAAGCCGTTGCTTTCTGAGCTTATTGAACTCTTACTTTATCGGGAATCTGAGGTAAGTGTTTTAACTTCTTAAATATGCTAATTTCTCTTTAATCTGAGATAAAAATCCCTGTATCTATATTGGTCTTCTGAAAAATAGATATTTCCTCCACATACACTGCAACTTCCATTTGTCTTAAATATATATTGATAACTACCATATATCTGAGATATAGAAGTTCATGATGCATATTATCATGATGTATCCTAGAATACCGTAAAATCAATAAGTATTTCACCATATAAAGTGAAAATGAACAGTTCACCGTCTATAGTATATTAAGTGATAAGGTAAAATATATGTAGTTATCAGCCACTATACAGTATAAGTCACCAAACATTCAAATTTCTTGGACCGATATGTCTCCCAATAATTTGTTCCATGTTCTTAAATATCAATCAGAATCCCATTTAATTTAGTTTTGTTTTAGGTTGTCTCGGATATGATATTGATGATTGGCAACAAATTGCCAAGCAAACTAAGAAACTCTCATGGAGCTTGGGCCATTGATATCTGCAGAAGCAACACAGTCAAGAATCTCAAGGCTGCAAAAAGTCTGGTTTCACTTGCTATCTATTTAAGCTCTCCCCTTGATCTAATTATATCCCAAAAAATGGCTTCAGAGTTGGTAAAAGTTTTGGGATCAGAGGAGAGTTCACCTGTGGAAAAATCAGGGAACTTTCCAGTTATTAACCATTCAACTGGGAGTGCAATAGCATCCATTTTACTGGAACTGATCGAATCAGTTCTCATTGATGTGGATTGGGTCATAACAAAACTGAAGGGTTTTTCCACTACTAATCATGGAAGGATTGGCATTGACCAGCATAGTAACCACGTAGAGAGGGCACCTGAAATAATGCTGGAAGAAGCACTGTACTCGAGGTCCGAAGCTCTGGTGAATTTGCTATCTTATTTTGCGCAAATGAGCCTCAAAGGTACACTTCACATATATTAAGACATGGTACATTGCTCCAATTACCTATTATTGAACATGTTTTTTTTTCTGCTATGGAATCTTGATTTATCCGGAGGTTTTTTTTAATAGTAATGTATCTATTTTTTGAAACAACTTGATTTTGCATTTTGTGCAAAGAAGAGGATACAATATTAATTGAGAAAAAAATTCCATAGAGGGAGGAATGGCATTCAATCTCTAACATCTAAACAAAGTAAAATTACATCCTAAAGACTTGCGTGTTTTATTTCAAGCAAGGGATATATAAGGGTATATTAGTCTATATCTCAAATTATGGTGGAAAAAACACTAATTAAGCAAAAGTTAGAGTCAATACTAAAATACTCAACATTTTAGGCAATCCTCTCTAAATTAATCTCTGTGCAGACTGCAGTCTCCCTTTCGAGCTTGCTATTTCTCTCTCCCTCCCACTAACCCTTTTTATTATTTCCTTGGCAACCTCTCTCCATCTAATTCGAGCTCCGTACATGACACGAAATTTGTTTCATGGTTAATTTGGGATATGATACGGATACAAGAGATTATTTCAATATTAATGAGTTTTAA
Source organism: Kingdonia uniflora (assembly GCA_014058105.1). Taxonomy (NCBI): domain Eukaryota; kingdom Viridiplantae; phylum Streptophyta; class Magnoliopsida; order Ranunculales; family Circaeasteraceae; genus Kingdonia; species Kingdonia uniflora. Next base: position 717,169 of record JACGCM010000853.1, read on the forward strand.
TTAAGACACATTCAATTAGAACTATAAATGTTAGGGCCCTGAGCCCCCATTGCACCGATATTGTCTCCACCTTGACCACCTAGTGCGGGCTAGGTGTGGGGTTTTATCTGAAAAGGCCTCGGTGCAATTAAAACATCATATCTCCTTATATCCTTGTGTTGGACCACATTTTAACCAATGTGGGACTAACTTTGATCCACCGATCTTAACAATCTCTACCTTGGATAAAACTCCGTTAGTCTTCAACCGTCCGCCACATCCGATACAATTAGATACGCCTACCAACAATCTCCACCTTGGTTTGAGCTCCCGTAGTACACCATCTCACCTAAGATCCATGTGCAATGACTTATTTGCTTCACCCAAATACCGCGTTTTCTCTGCATACCCATGTTCCACCCTTAGCACTGGCCAATCACAGTGGACTATGTTCCCAGCCGATGGTTCGGCTCTGATACCAATTAGATAGGAACTATAGCGGATGCTCTCTTTAACAATCACAATTTATCTAAACTAAAACCCACTTTTACGAAATCACTCTTAATCGCTTAAAAATAAATGTCAAACTATCAGAAAAGTACCAGAGATTCCATGATCATGAAGTTGAAAGTACTAGAGATTCCTAGAGGCATACCATCAGAAAAGCTTCCTTGACCAATTGGGTAGATCAAGAAAACAGCGGTCGCAGTTGCAACAGGAGCTGAATATGCAACAACAATCCACAGACGCATACCCAAGTGAAAACTAAGGTCCCACTCGTGGCCCATGTAACAAGCTACACCAAGTAAGAAGTGTAAAACAATTAGCTCATAAGGACCACCATTGTATAACCATTCATCAACAGATGCTGTTTCCCAGATAGGATAAAAATGCAAACCTGTAGCTGCAGAAGTCAGAATAATGGCACCAGAAATAATATTGTTTCCATAAAGTAGAGACCCAGAAACAGGTTCACGAATCCCATCAATATCTACTGGAGGAGCAGCAATGAAGGCGATAATAAATACAGAAGTTGCGGTCAATAAGGTAGGGATCATCAAAACACCGAACCATCCGATGTAAAGACGATTTTCGGTGCTAGTTATCCAGTTACAAAAATGATCCCACAGGCTTTCGCTTTCGCATCTCTCTAAAATTGCAGTTATGGTAAAATTTGGTTTATTCAATTATCAGGGACTCAAGCACACAAATTATCGATAAATAGATATCGATAATAGAAGGCTTGCTATTCAACAGTATAACATAACTGATATGCCCATGTCAACTAATATAAAATCAATAGATCCATAATCTATCATAATGGTTTATAAATGAATTATAAATTAAGTGAGCGAAAAAACAAAATGAAATGCAAAATATCTATATAGATTTATAATAGATTTATAAAAAAGTTATAGATTAAAAATATCATATAAGTATCAAAATGGGTTGCCTGGGACTTGAACCCGGAACTAGTCGGATGGAGTAGATAATTTCCTTGTTAAAAAGAATAAAAAATTTCTCCCCAAACCGTGCTTGCATTTTTCATTGCACACGGCTTTCTCCATGTATACATCTAAAACTAAGTTCCCTAAAAGGAACTCTCTACAAAAGTAGAATACTCAGTAGACTCAACTACTACTGCATAGTATAAGCATTTCATAACAGAAATAATTAAAAAAATTTGTTTGTTATTTCTTTAACATTTAAAGATTATTCCCTTTTAAATGGCCTGATAACCAATCAGTTATGCTTGGCCAGGTCATTGATACGAATAATATCAAAATACCAAATATGTTCCCTATATAACCTCCGCGAAGAAGAAAAGGAAGCTTTTGGAAAGAAAAAAGAAAGAACTTCCGTAAAGAATTCTCACAGTAATTCCGAACCTAATCTTTTCAAAAAAGAGCGCACAGTACTCTTGTGTTTACGAGCCAACGGTCTAGCACACAAAAGACGAAGTATATATTTTATTTGATACAAACTCTTTTTTTTTAGGATCCACTGTAATAATGAGAGATTTCTGGATATCCTCCAAAATCTATCGATAATATAAGAATCTAATGAATCTGCCCAAGCCGGCTTACTAATAGGATGCCCCAATACGTTACAAAATTTAGCCTTAGCCAAGGATGCAATCAAAGGAATTATTGGAACTATGCTATCAAATTTCTTAATAGCAATATCTATAATAAATGAATTTTCTAGGATTTGAGTCCGTACCACTAAAGGATTTAGTTGTACACGCAAAAAATATCCCAGAAAATAGATGGAATTATTGGATAATTGGTTTATATGAATCCTATCTAGTTGAGACCATAAGTAAAAAACATATTGCCAGTAACTTACAAAGTAATATTTCCATTTTTTCATCAGAAGAGGAGTCCCTGTTAAAACTAGAATTGATTTTCCTTGATATCTAACAAAATGCATGAAAGGATCCCTGAATAACCACGGGTTATTATGAAAATCTTTATGAATAACTACCACAGGATGTTCTATTTTTCCATAGAAATGTGTTCGCTCAAGGAAGGATCTAGAAGATATTGATCGTAAATGAGAAGATTGTTTACGGAGAAACACAAATATGGATTCACATTTATATACATGAGAATTATATAGGAACAAGAATAATCTTTTATTTTCTTTTGAAAAAACGGAAAGGGATTTCTTTTGAGTAATAAGACTAATCCAATTACGATACTCATAGAGAATGTAAAAAGGGGGTATCCTGTATCCAAGATTGAAGAGTTTGAACCAAGAGTTCTAGATGGATGGGGCAGTGTATTAGTATATCTAATACATTATTTAAATGTGATAATTTATCTTATTAAAAAGTAAATATTTAATGAATTGATCGTAAATTATAAGATGTTGCTATTTCTTTCTTTTCTAAGGAAGATATTAATCGTAGTAAGAGTTGAATTTCCACAATGACTGCAAACCCCTATGATATTATTTGAGAATCAAAATTATTCTTATGTCCAACAAATTGATTTTGTTTGGAATTATTAGCCGAAAAAAAAAAAGATTCTGTTTATAGGTTCGAGTAATTAAACGTTTTACAATTAGTGAACTGGATTTATTGTCATTACCAAAATTTTCCATGGATTCATAAAGAACCGCTCTAGTTAAACCATGATCATGAGCAAGTGCATAAATATACTCTTGAAAAAGAAGTAGATATAGGAAGTCTTAGTCGAGATCTATCCATTTCTAAATATCTTTGCAATTTCTCCATTAGAAATTCTATTAGAACCAAAATAAAAAGGGGGATTTCTTGGGTTATCAAATGATACAAAGTGCGATACAGTCAAAACAAAGGTATATAGTAAGAAAAAAATGGGTACCTCGGAGGCAGATAAGCTAATCAATGGATTCTCAATTTTTCCAGGCAATTTGGTTATAAGATACCTAGATGGTTAGAAATCCTTTATTTTTGCAACCCGATCGCTCTTTTGACTTTGGAATAAATAATCTTTATCAATATGCTGTTTCTTCTACACATTCGTCTCTATAGAAATAAAGTTAATAGTTAGGATTTATAAAAAAAAAATGGATAATCCACTTATTTATAGGATACCCTTTTCCCACATCAGCCACTAATATATTTTTAACGTCTAATTAGATGGGGTAATCATTCGAATTACAAACAAAAGCTCGTTGCTTTTTTTATTTCCCTATAATTAGAGCCATAGGGCTCTACCATTTATTCACTTGACCCAACCATGAATTTTGTCCCGCTCTAAGAATTTAAACAATATTTTGTCCTGATCTGGAAAAGATAAAGGATTCTCAGAGTTCTTGATTGATGCGACATGCTGTTTTTTCCATTCATTCCCTTACAGGATCAGTCGTGGTCTTACAAACTCTACCAATGGTATGGACGAATCCGTTGCTTCATCCAAATGTGTAAAAGATTCTAGCTGCACTTAAAAGTCGAGTACTCTACCGTTGAGTTAGCAACCCTAATAACGTAATTACATTATGTAATAATGTGTGTAAATACGATCGGAATCAAAATAATGAAATTGGATTACACCACCCCATTAAAACATTGAACTGACAAGATAACAAATCAAAAACTAAACTTATGAGAGATAAATAGAGCTTTTTATCCACGACCAAATTATATTTGTTCAATACACAATTGTCAATATGAACATTGAAAAAAACTTGTGTCGGATTGGCACTACATGTATAATATATATAGATAATAGATAATATAAAAGTATGAATAGAGAAAAAATATAAGGAAGAAGAGAATCTCAGGTTTATTAAAAATAAAATAAGCAAGTTTGACCCCCTTTTTTTGGTGGAATCTTAATGAAAACTATCCTCACTAGGATAATTCCAAAATTTTATAGATCCTATTAGTCCATCTATTCGCTGAATCCTTTTTATATCAGTCCCATATAATATAGAAAATAGAAAAGAATTTTTTCGTGATTTATATTTCTAATTTATAGAAAAGAATAATATAGGATCGTATGGTAACAAAAAAATAGTAAATAAGTAAATATGATCAAAACAAGAAAAAGGGAAGAAAAAATGACACCAAGCTAGCAAAAGCCCTCCTTTATTTTTAATTGAATTTTGTTTGATTAACGCGAAGTTCTTTAAATACCTCTGCCTTCTTTGAAATATCATGAACGATTCCTGTAGGTTGAGCACCATTTTCAAGGAAATATAGAATATCGGGAACATTTAAATAAGTTTGATTCTTTATCGGATCGTAAAAACCCACTTTACGAAGTTTCTTTTCAGGATCAAACATCAATTGCAACGATTTGATAGATGGCTCATTGGGATAGGTGTAGATGAACAATACCCCCCCCCCCCTCTTTAGAAACGTATAGGAGGTTTTATCCTCGTACGGCTCAAGAAAGAATGATTCTAATTTATGTCTATCTAGGTGATTTGATCATCAAATAATATTCTAAGTGATTTGATCATTTTTGATTTTTTTTTTTTTTGAGGGAAAAAAAGAATAAATCAAAATTACTCATACTCATAACTCAAGTTGGATAATTCTCAAAGAGTTCTAAGGAAGATCCTTAGGCCTAGCCATTTTATTTATTGAGCTGTCTCTAATCCTTTTTTATCTCGTTTAGATTTAATTATTGTTTTGTTGATCATTATAATCCAGTTATTGAGACAATTAAAAAAGTGTTTTCTTGTTTCGGGATCTTTATATTTTGTTTTTGAATCATTAGGTTTAGACATTTCTTCGGTGATCCTTAATCGTTTCAAAATGGCAACAACATACCTTTTGTGATTTTTTCTATTGAAGACTCATATATCATATAAACGATTGATTCCAATGTGATACACTTTTGATCGAAATAGTGTTAACAATTCCAATGGATTTGAAACTTTTTAAATTTCTATTTTGAAGATATACTAACGAAGTTGGAATAATTTATTGATTGACACTAACCCTTTATCCTTTCCTCTGAGATATGAATCAATACTTTCTACTCGAGCTTCATCATGTACTATTTACAACCCCCAAAAAGGGGTTTTAGTAGAACATAACAAACTATGTCGAGCTAAGAACACCCTTATTCCTATAATAAATGGTGGATGTAAAAATCCACAACAAATCATGTCCTTCAAGCCGCACGTTGCTTTCTACCACATCGTTTTAAACGAAGTTTTACCATAACATTCCTCTAGTTTGGAACCGGGATGGAATTGATTCAATATGGAATCATGAATAGTCATTGGCTCACTCGCTACATAGTAATCTATACTTTATTTTCTAGATTGACCATTATATCTTTATCTCGAGAAGTATCAGTAAGGATTTCATTTAAATTACTGAAATTTACCAAAATGCTGTAAAACAAAATACAGATCAAATACAATAAAAAATAAATACAATAACAATACTTATAAAAAACTAACCAAGAAAATCATAATATTATGATTTTTCTTCAATTTCATAATAAGAAGAAAAATCATTATCTATAAAACGTCTACTATAACTCAATAAAAAGTACACTAAAAAAAAACTAAACGGCTTACGATTAATTATACGAAAGAAATATCTTATCCAAGGCATAATATGTTGTATATAATACAACCTATATAGAATATAATAAAAAAGTAGATTACTATTCAGTGAATTACGATTCGTGTTGATTTTTGTTCGAAAAAAAACCGTGAAGCTTAAATAACTTACTCAGAACATCCTTTAAGAGATTACGTGGTAGGATTAAGTTAAATAACCCCTTTTCAAATAAATACTCAGTCTCTTGTTGTTCCTCTAATACTGCCACTTTCAATGTTTCTTCAATTACTCTTTTACATGCAAATGCAATGGTAGCATTGGGTTCGGCAATAATAATATCTCCCAACACACCAAAGCTAGCGGTCACTCCACCAGTTGTAGGAGATGTTAGTAAGGATACATAGAATAACTTTTTATTTGATTGATAATTATATAAAGCGGAAGATATTTTAGCCATTTGCATCAAACTCAAACTTCCTTCTTGCATCCGCGCTCCTCCGGAAGCACATACTATAATAACGGGTAGTGATTCATTAGTAGCATATTCGATTAAATGGGTAATTTTCTCGCATACTACAGATCCCATACTGCCCCTTATGAACTGAAAATCCATAACACCCATTGATATGGGAACACCATTTAGTTCACCTATTCCTGTTTGAACAGCCTCAGTTAACCCTGTCTCTCTTTGATAAGAATCAATACGATCTTTATAAGGCTCCTCCTCCGAATGAAATTCAATGGGGTCTATAGAAACCATGTCTTCGTCCATAGGATACCAACTGTCCGGATCAATCAAAAGTTCAATTCTATTTGAACTATTCATTTTCAAATGATACCCACATTCTTCACAAAAATTTAGTTTTGCCTTAATTTTTTTTTTATAATTTAATCCATAACAATTTTCATATTGAACCCATAAATGGCTTTACTGTATTCTTGTAAATTGTAGAGTTGTATCGAGATCAGAACTCAGGTTGAAATTACTTTCATTTGTGCTAGTTCTTATACTGGAACTCCCGTTGTCAATACTATTTACGTTTTCACTACAGTCTCTACTAATTTCAGAACGAAGATAACTATCAATGCAACTATTGATGTGATTATTCCAATTATCATAGTAATGATCGTCACTCTTTGACCCATCATCATCATTAAGATAACTATCATTTTTATAACTAGAAAAAAAGCCTTCTAGTTCACTCAAAAACGAACTATCGTTGTCAATCTCAAAAATATTATTTTCAATATCAAAATATATGGAATAATTCTCACCATTACTATCTCTAACTAAAATTGATTTAGTTATCCCCGACCCTTCTGAATAAAACCACCATTTTTCCATAGAACTCTCCTGCCTCCTATTTGAATGAAAATAATATAGATGAATAGTCCTTTCCAAATAAGCATATAAATCCAATCAAGTTAGTATTGAAAGAAAATATTCCATTTTGTGAGAATCGGAGTATCACGTTACTATATATGATCGAACCCTTTAACTTATATAAATAAATTTTAAATACAAAAAGTTTCTTCCATGTCGTGTACAAATTATCGTCAAAATATAAATAGTTGTTCTCTCTTATCTCTCCTATGAAGAAAATTTTTCATAGAATTTAGAAAAATAATAAATTTCTATTGCTAGTGCAACACGGAATAAAAAAGACGATATACCGGCCGGGTCGAAGATGTTGTGATTCTTTTATTGATCAATGGTCCGAAACTAAAAGATCGAATATCATAACTACAAAATATAATAAAATAAAATAAAATCTAAAAAAATACACTAATTTCCGGGATCCTTTGGATCCCTTATGGATCTAACTATAGAAGAATTTAAGTTGTTTAGTTTTAGATGTTGTATTTAAGATCTTGTCTATCTAGATCAAGTCTGTATATCTCTGGGTGCCTAAATATCCACCGTAACTTTGAATTTTGCCAGTTAAAGGCTATGCCATCCTAAGGTACTCCTAACTGGAAGGATCTTATCCGTCCATGACTGATATATATCATATATCATTATGCAGAAAAATAGTATAACTATATATTCGGCTCAATCCTTTTTGTATAAGATTAGCAATTTGATTTTCAATTAAGGAAATGAACGATAATTACTGAAAGTACTGAAATACTAATTATTAGATTGCAAAGTATCCATTGCTTCAAATTCGAATTTGATTTCCTTCCATACCTCACAAGCAGCAGCAAGTTCAGGGCTCCATTTGCAAGCCTCACAGATAATTTCATTCCCTTCACGAGCAAGATCACGTCCTTCATTTCGAGCTTGTACACATGCTTCTAGGGCCACTCGATTTGCTATGGCGCCGGGTGCATTGCCCCAAGGGTGTCCTAAAGTTCCTCCACCGAACTGTAGTACGGAATCATCCCCAAAGATCTCGGTCAGAGCAGGCATATGCCAAACGTGAATACCTCCTAAAGCCACGGGTAGAACACCTGGTAGAGAGACCCAGTCTTGAGTGAAATAAATACTGCGAGCTTGGTCTTTTTCAATAAGATCATCACGTAGTAAATCAACAAAACTTAAGGTGATTTCTCTTTCCCCTTCCAGTTTACCTACTACAGTACAGAGTGAATATGATCTCTACCAGACATACGTAGCGCTTTAGCTAATACGCGGAAATAGATACCATGATTCTTCTATCTATCAATAACTGCATGCATTGCGCGGTGAATGTGAAGTAAACCGTTATCTCGGCAATAATGAGACAAGCTAGTATTTGTAGTGAATCCACTTGTTAAGTAGTCTTGCATTACGATAGTAACTCCCAATTCTCTAGCAAATACAACCCTTTTGATCATTTTTTCACATGTCACTGTAGTAGCATTCAAATAATGTCCTTTGATTTCACTTGTTTTGGCCTGTGCTTTATAAATTGCTTCGGCACAAAATAGGAAACGGTCTCTCCAACGCATAAATGGTTGGGAGTTCACGTTCTCATCATCCTTGGTAAAATCAAGTCCACCACGTAGAACTTCATAAACTGCTCTACCGTAGTTCTTAGTAGATAATCCTAATTTCGGTTTAATAGTACATCCCAATAAAGGACGACCATACTTGTTCAATTTATCTCTTTCAACTTGGATACCATGAGGCGGGCCTTGGAAAGTTTTAGCATAAGCAACAGGGATTCACAAATCCTCCCAACGTAGAGTGCGTAGCGCTTTGAGCCCAAATACATTACCTACGATGGAAGTAAACATCTTAGTAACATAACCTTCTTCAAAAAGGTCTAAAGGATAAGCTATATAACAAATATATTGGTTATCTTCTCCAGCAACGGGCTCGATGCCGTAGCATCGTCCTTTGTAACGATCAAGGTTGGTAAGTCTATCGGTCCACACAGTTGTCCATGTACCTGTAGAAGATTCGGCAGCTATCGTGGCCCCTGCTGGAACTCCAGGTTGAGGAGTTACTCGGAATGCTGCCAAGATATCGGTATCTTTGATTTCATAGTCCGGAGTATAATAAGTCAATTTATAATCTTTAACACCCGCTTTGAATCCAACACTTGCTTTAGTCTCTGTCTGCGGTGACATAAGTCCCTCCCTACAAATCATGAATTAAGAATTTTCACAATGACAAGGTCTACTTGACATGGATTAGGCATTCCTAAATCCTTTCAATAAAAATTGTGAACTAATCAGAATGCTTCATTATTAAACCATGATATTTTATTTGCCAAATACATCATTATTGTATACTCTTTGATATCTATGGCGCAACCCAATCTTTTTTTTAGTTTCGAATCCCTTACCCTTTTTTGAATCTAAATATCTTATTGCATAAAGTAAGCATCGTTGGAATTTGAAACGATGAACAATTGGGTTGGTGTATAGCAGGATACAAAAAAGAGAAATTTTATAAAAATGATATAAATATTGTACAGAAAGAAAAAACTACTTGCTTTGTGCGTTACTAAGCCGGTTATTCTATATTGTATTAGCTTAGTCGGGGTTTGGGTTTTTTGCCTGAAGAGGAGTAAAAATGCATATTCAGATAAAATTCACCCACGAAGATTCATGAAGAAGATTGGAAAACGCCGATTGGGGTCCATTGAAATGTGAAATAAAAAAAGATTTTTTAGTTTGAGTTTCATGCCTCGAATGACCTCGAATGATCCTCTGGGCGAGCATAATGAAATGCCATTACTAGTATAAAATTAGGGCTTATCCTTGGTATTACTAGTATAAAAATATATTTTATTATGTAAATATTTTGTTGTCAAGCTTGTTAAGATGAGCATTCCCCGACCCGACATGATAATTCTTGGATCTGTTTCCTGTGAAAGATTGGTATTGCTTAGAAGTAAGATTCCATCTATAATCTATCGATATGACGGGCCACTTTTGTTTCTATTTGTGATAATACATTACCTACTTAACTCAGCGGTTAGAGTATTGCTTTCATACGGCAGGAGTCATTGGTTCAAATCCAATAGTAGGTAGAACTTGTTAGATACCATTAACTCTGGGATCTAATAAGTTTTTCTACCCACCTTCCTTTTTTTTATTTGATTTTTTATCTTTTCTATCCCCCGCCACTCGTATTCTATTATTTCTATTTAATTTATCTTTTTTATATTTTATTTGCTACATGAGAATCCTATTACGGATTACACTTGATTGTAGTCAATGGGTAGAATAAAAAATGGAGAGCTTCTTTTGATTATTCGAACGCACCAACTCGTTACGAAATGACATTGATAGCCTCTACGCGCGTTTTAGCTTGTTTGAGAGCTAAATTAGCCTCAATTGTTTGTCTCTTCCCTTCAACTTCACTCAAGTTAGCTTAAGCTATTTCAAGAGTTTGCTGAGCTTCTTGCGGATCAATATCGCTACCTTTTCCCCCATTATTTACTAAAACGGTGATTTCATTATTGCCTATTCTAGCGAAACCACTCATCAGAACCATTGTTAACCATTGGTCATTAAGGCATATTCTTAAAATACTTATATCTATAGCAGTGGCAATAGGAGCGTGGTTTGGTAAAACACCAATTTGACCAGTATTAGTAGATTAAATGATTTCTTTTACTTCTGAATCCCATATAATTCGGTTAGGAGTTAATACACAAAGATTTAAAGTCATTTCTTCAAGTTGCTCTCCATTTCTATGTTCATAGCCTTCGCGGTAGCTTCATCGATATTACCCACCAAATAAAAGGCCTGCTCAGGAAGAGAATCTAATTCTCCGGAAAGGATCAGTTGAAATCCCCTAATTGTTTTTGTTAGACCAACATATTTCCCCGGAGAACCGGTAAAAACTTCTGCTACAAAGAAGGGTTGTGACAAGAAACGCTCAATTTTTCGCGCTCTTGATACGGTTAAACGGTCTTCTTCGGATACTCGTCCAATCCAAGGATAATTATAATATCCTAAAGTTCTTTGTAACGTTGTAAAGATTGCTTAACTCTTTGCGCAGTTTCATAATGTTCCTCACCAACGATCCGATGGTGGAGCATAGTTGACGTTGAATCTAAAGGATCTACTGCTGGATAGATACCTTTGGCAGCTAGTCCTCTTGATAGGACGGTAGTAGCATCTAAATGTGCAAATGTCGTCGCGGGAGCAAAGTCGGTCAAATCGTCCGCAGGTACATAAACTGCTTGAATAGAAGTTATGGATCCCTTTTTTGTCAAAGTGATTCTTTCTTGCAAAGTACCCATTTCTGTATTAAGAGTAGGTTGATAACCTACAGCAAAAGGCATTCTCCCTAATAAAGCGGATACTTCAGATCTTGCTTGGACGAAACGGAAAATATTGTCGATAAATAGAAGTCGTTTTGTTCATTAGCATCCCGGAAATATTCCGCCATGGGTAGGGCAGTTAAACCAACTCTCATGCGACCTCCCGGTGGTTCATTCATCTGACCATAGACTAGAGCTACTTTTTATTCTGTAATATTTTGTTCATTAATCACTCCGGATTCTTTCATTTCCATGTAAAGATCATTTCCTTCACGAGTACGCTCACCTACTCCGCCAAATACGGATACACCTCCATGAGCTTTGGCAATGTTGTTGATCAATTCCATTATCAGTGCTGTTTTACCTACTCCAGCTCCCCCGAATAGTCCGATTTTCCCCCCACGACTTATAAATTTGATCATAATCAAGTGCTTTTTGGGTCGTCTCGTGCCTTGCAATTGGTGTTTATACCTTACCCCCAAACATATTGAGTCGTCTTACATATAAAGAATTTACTTGTTACTAATAAAGTCCAGCCTCTCTTCTTCTTTAGATCCCTTGTTTAACTCCGATAGTATGATAGATCAGAATCGATGCAAAGGAAATGAATGCATTGCCATACTATTAAGTAAGTGGAATAAATAGAAGATAATATGGATATGCCACATCACTTATTCTACTGGATCTTACGGAGCCTGTTCATGCACGACATGATTCAGGTCTAATCATAGAAAAAATTATCCTAAAGTGAACTAGCCTATCCTCTGTATGGGGTTTACATGGTGGTTGGAATCGAAACACATTTGGTTGTAAATTCCGATGTGGCAGGTAAAATAATAAATCCGCACGGGCCAATCAATAGTTCAAGTCACACACTCCCATAATCCATCTTCTCTTCGGAGAATCTACTTCAACAAAACTATTGATATCAAATACAAATAAATAATACAATATTGCGGGATTGAAGACAAATATCCAAATACATGTCTTTTTTATTTAAATAATCCATTTTGTAGCAATGAAAGACTATTGTTCCTCCCCAAAATGGTATAGGATTTCTTAAAAATTACAAGTATCTACGATCTGCCTTCTCTATCTCTATAAAGGACCAAAAATACCTTGTTTACGTATCATTGGGAAGTGCATTAACATAAATACGACAGTAAGAAGAGGTAATACAAAAGTGTGTAAACTATAAAAACGAGTCAAAGTAGATTGATCTACACTAGCACTTCCGCGTAATAACTCGACCAAGGGTGATCCTATTACAGGAATAGCATCGGGTACCCCTGTCACAATTTTTATTACCCAATAATCAATTTGGTTCCACGGTAAGGAATAACCAATTACACTAAAAGATGCGGTCAATACACCTAGAACCACACCTGTAACCCAAGTCAATTCGCGAGGTTTTTTAAATCCACCGGTGAGATACACACGGAATACATGGAGGATCATCATTAGGACCATCATAGTTGTCGACCATCGATGAACTGATTGGATTAACCAGCCAAAATTCGCTTCAGTCATTATGTATTGAACAGAAGCAAAAGCTTCAGTAACGATCGGACGATAGTAAAAAGTCATGGCAAACCCCATAGCTACTTGTACTAAAAAACAAGTAAGCGTAATTCTTCTTAGACAATAAAATATATTGACATGAGGAGGAACATATTTACTAGTTATATCATCTGCAATCGCTTGAATCTCGAGACGCTCTTCGAACCAATCATATACTTTATTGAGATAGGTAAACCAAAGGATTCCCCCTCTGAGAACCGTATATGAGAATTTCATCTTGTACAGCTCAAGCGTAAACACCTAAATAGTCGCTTCATCCGAAGCTTTTCTTTGTGATGATAATGCCAAAATATCAAGTCAGCTCATTTGTTTTTATTTATGTTAATCGTTACAAGCCTCTTGAATCTTCTTTTTCCCTATTTTTCTTATTTTATTTTTGTGCAATATAGGCTTGTTTTTTTAATTGTTATAGGAATTCTCTTGTTGAGACCCTATGAATGGATTTAAACCTCAGATTCATACTAAAACCACGGTGATTCGATAAAGCCCTCAAGCTAAACCCAAAGGTTCACTGAGTAAGAACCTTCGATCATCACTTATTCAATGAATATATGCAATGACTAAAAATTCAAAGAAACATTTGTCTTTTGGTAAAAAAAAAGCATAAGCAGTATTTTGACGCAAAAAAAAAACTTCGATGAATAATTCTTTGAATTTTTTTTTGAGTCCGGTCGCGAGGTCTGAATAGTAGGTATGAATCAAAGTTTAAACTTTCTTGATTTATTCCATATATTGCGTGCTCCAGATACTAGAATTAATATCCGACGAGGCCGAAACATCTCTATCAAGATCACATACATATTTTCTGTACTATCAATAGGATCAATTATAACAAGTCACACACTCATATTCTAAAAATACCGAAACAAAGGAATTCCACGGTCAAACTACCAGAATGGCCTAGAAATAAGAATCTTGAGTAATTCATTTTGGATTGAAAAGCCAGGACTTCATTGTTCTTATGGACATAATTCATTGAAATTCCATCCAGTAAAACGGAAGAATTATAAATCTCTAAAATAATAGATAGGAATATCGCAAAGAGAGCCATTGCGACACCCATCAAAGGGGTAGTTCCCCATCCAGGAGCTACTTTACGATATTCTGAATTCAATAGTTTTAATAAACTCCCTATGCCAGTTCGTTTTGGACGAGCTCTAAAACTACCCTCAACGGTTTGTGTAGCCATAAATCTTATTGCATTGGTTGAGATCTATTGACTTTGTATACCATTCCATTGTAAATAAATGATCTTATCATAGATCCTTTGTGGTTTGAGATTATATAATAATGGAAACAACAACCCTAGTCGCCATCTTTATATCTGGTTTACTTCCAAGTTTTACCGGGTACGCCTGATATACCGCTTTTGGGCAACTCTCTCAACAACTAAGAAATCTGTTCGAGGAACACGGGGACTAGTTAAAGTAATGTAATGAGCCTTCCAATATTGGGAGGCTCATTACATTACTTCAATTGAGATAATGAAAAATCATTTCTACTTTTTAGTCGGAACCTTAGGTGGTTCTCGAAAAAAGATAGCGAAAAAAATTATTCCTAGAGTCGAGACTAAGAGGAATGTATAAACCAATGCTTCCATAGATTCGATCGTGGTTTACAATTATAGCTTCCACACCTGTTCATTTGGGGATCATCTCCTAGATAAAGAAAGGGCAAGAGTCACAGAAAGGGCAGTGATTTAAATCAAAAAAATTCTTGTACTCTATGTCAAAGTCAAAGTTAAATCACAAAAAGAAAATAGAGGTAAAAAATACTAGAGCAATGTTGTATCAAACTGCTTGTCTCTTTGTAGTAGGATCTCCAATTTTTTGGGATGCCCCAAACTCCACCTGAGCATCAAAATCTGGATCAATACCAGCAAAAACATCTCGGAACAAGGTTCTAGCACCATGCCAAATGTGGCCAAAAAAGAAGAGCAAAGCAAACGAAGCATGTCCAAAAGTGAACCAATCCCTTGGATTACTACGAAAAACACCATCAGATTTCTAAGTGGCACAATCTAATTCAATTTTTTTGCCCAATTAAGCACGTCTAGCATATTTTTTCACAGTAGCGGGATCACTATAACTGACTTTGTTGAGTTCGCCACCATAAAACTCATCAGTTACCCCCACTTGTTCAACACTATACTTTGATTCTGCCCTTCTAAAAGGAACATCGGCTCTCACAATTTTGTCTCCGTCTACCAAAACCACATGAAATGTTTTAAAAAAAGTAGGCATACGACGTACAAAAAGTTCGCGCCCCTCCTTATCTCTAAAGACAGGGTGTCCTAACCATCCAACAGCTATTCCATCCCCGTTGTCCATTAAGCCTGCTCTGAATAATCCCCCTTTGGCTAGATTATTGCCGATGTAATCATAAAAAGCTAATTTTTCGGGGATTTTATAGACAAAGCTTATGGTAAACTCTGATTTTTGGCTAACCCGGTGCTAATCCTTCGATATACTTCTTGCTGGAAGTATCCCTGATCCCATTGATAACGAGTGGGACCAAACAATTCGATGGGGGTAGTTGCTGAGCCATACCACATAGTTTCAGCAACAACAAAAGCTGCAAAAAAGATAGCAACAATACTACTAGAAAGGACGGTTTCAATATTACCCATACGTAATCCTTTGTATAGACGTTAGGGTGGGCGGACACTAAGATGGAATAGGCCCGCTAATATGCCCAATGTCCCCGCTGTAATATGATGAGAGGCTATTTCTCCCGGAACAAAAGGATCAAAACTTTCTACACCCCACGCGGGATTTACTGATTGTACTTTTCCAGTTAGTCCATAAGGATCAGATACCCATATGCCAGGGCCGTATAACCCTGCTACATGAAATGCGCCAAACCCAAAGCAAGCTACCCCTGAGAGAAATAAATGAATTCCAAAAATCTTGGGCAAATCCAAAGATGGTTTTCCTGTGCGTTCATCGGTGAATATTTCGAGATCCCAATACACCCAATGCCAGATAGCTGCCAAGAAGCACAAGCCAAAAAACACAATATGTGCCCTAGCCATGCCTTCGTAACTCCAAATACCCGGATTCGTTAGAGTCCCTCCTGTTATACTCCAACCACCCCAGGAATTGGTTATTCCTAAACGAGTCATGAAGGGTATAACAAACATACCTTGTCTCCACATTGGATCAAGAACGGGGTCAGAGGGATCAAAAATCGCTAATTCGTATAAAACCATCGAACCGGCCCAACTAGAAACTAGAGCTGTATACATTATATGGACAGTAAGCAACCGACCGGGATCATTCAACACGACGGTATGAACACGATACAAGGCAAACCCATGGAAATACCCCTTTATAAAAGAAAAATAGACACTATGTAACTTTATCGCATTTGGGGAAGACTATGCTATGTAACTCCCCTTTTCATTGGATTATATCATACCAAGGGTTAATATTTATTTCATTCCGTTGGTAATAATGGATCAATTCCGTTCCTAGGAACAAAGAGAAGCAGATCTATTCTGTACCCGATAAGTACCAATACGCAATGGGGTATTAGTCCCATTTTCTATGATCGAATGCATAAATACTTGTTCAGAATTTGAATAGCCCAACTCATTCTTAATAATTTGACTTTATTCATTTTGTCTTACTCCAGGAACTTTCCAGTCTATGGCTAAGAGGATAAGATAGAAAAATGGCAGTAATATTAAAACAATAAACTAATTGTTATGTTTCCACATTAAACTGAAATTTCATTCCTTTTTCTTTCATTTTATGCCCATTAGTGTTCCAAAAGTACCTTTTCGGATTCCTGGAGACGAAGAAGCGACTTGGGTTGACTTATAGTGAACTTGTCAGACATATTAAGTCATACGGAATTTCCCCGTTCTCTCCCCCGATCGAGATATCCTCTGTTTTGCCCAATAAATATAGATTGAACCATCAATAATTTGGAGCGTGAAGTGTAATCCATTTTTAGGGGATCTATATGAATATTATCAATTATAATAATAATTTATGGTTTGCTTGGTTGGAGTAATAAAATGAAGTATCCAGGCTACGTTCAGAAAATACCCAATTCATAATATATATATGATTATCACTTGTCTCATAAATGAATCCTATTTTTGCCATATGAGCTATTTCAAACTCCCAATTATTCATTAATAATTAATGAAATAATCGAAGACTCTATATCTAATATTTAGTGGAGACAGGAAATTAAGAAAAAAAAATAATTTATAGCAAAAAGGAGTAGTATTGGAATCATTTGTCTTATATGTGCAAATCGAAATCGGGCAGATCTTTACTCGGAGTAGAGCATAAACCTAAAATAATTGAACATGCCCATTAAGGAACAAGAAAATTACATCGAAATTTGGATAAATTTTAATGAAACAATACATCAATGAGAGGTTAGTTGGCTAAGTAAGGTTTAACGAAATTTTTTTATGGAGAAGCGAGTCAAAACTTATTTTTCATGAAAAATGGAAAAAAAACCCTTTTGTTAGGTTTGTTAGGGATTATAAAAGTCTTGCGATAAAAAAAGAAAGAGGGATAAAATGACCACATTGATTTTTTTCGCTTTTTTTTTGAACCGTATGCATCCACGAAATTATTGATCTTGTAAGAGTATAAAATACCTAAATTTTACGGAAATTATGGAAGTAATTTATAATCGATTCGGTTAGGATCGATCTAAACCAGCCTATTTTGTATATTATTCAGTATGCCAACCATTAAACAACTTATTAGAAACACAAGACAACCAATCAGAAATGTTACAAAATCCCCTGCTCTGCGGGGATGTTCTCAGCGCCGAGGAACATGTACTAGGGTGTATGTGCGACTCGTTCAGATCATGAGCAAAGGATAAAATTTTCCTAGTATCAATGACCCGTACCAATGAATAGGATAAAAGAACTCGATTCACTATCGAAAAAAAGAGAGACCTTTATTGTGTATGAGATTTATGGTTTCCATTGGTACAAATCCAATCACCTCAATTTGAGATGAGAATTAATTCCTCATTTGTAGTAAATGGTTATCCATTAAGTAAGGAAATAGTTTTTTTTAAGCATAAAGATTAGGCTCCTATTCTTGCAAGAACGGACTAACAGGTCAGCTACCTAGCCAACCTTCAGAATTAAATACCATTACTGTATGAGTAGATCTCATTGTGAAAAGACCTATTACTAAAAAATTCATGGGTAGAGTCAAAGAATGTGAACTGTACAAGTTACTAATAAAATTGATTAAATCAGGGAGAGGACTCCGGTGTATAGAGAGGACCTCACCGTTTAAGAAGTAACCATAAAAACAATGGAACCCACCATTTATTACCTTTACTACTATTTTTTATACAGAGGTGAAATGTCAAGAAAAATCGTGGTTTGGAAGGTCATAGTAGCAAAAGCCATTGGAATTCTTATTTTATACATTGGAAGAATCAGTTTTGTTATTAATAGACCAGGAGAGGGGAAAAGAATGGCTGAAAGAAATCAATTAGTTATTCATAAAAGTTTAATTAATTTGCACATTTAGATGCTACTACCGATTTTTAAGTGATTAAAAAATCAATTAGTTATTCATAACAGTTTAATTTGCACATTTACGAAATCTAAACCCTAGGGTTTATGAGTTTTACCCCAAACTCTACATCACTCTCTCTCTAAGACTAACCCTTTATCTTTCAAACCAACTCTCCCCCAGATAAACTAAGCTTAGGCCCTCTTTTATTGGAGAGAGACCTAACACAAATAAAAACCCTAGCTAAACTCTAATTAGGAGATTTTTTTTAATTATAATAAAATAAATAAAATAACTAAAATAGAGATAGTGGTCCTGAGAGGCGGAGAGACGATCGCCTATGTGGGTATTGTGACAGCCAAGCGACCCATCAATAAAACACAACTTATTATTAGATCTAAAACATTCAAACTAAGATCTAAAGCTCTAGGGTTTTAGTTTTCCCCCAAATTTTACATAATTCTTATAAAAGACATTTATACTAAAACCAACGTAAAAATTATAGCTAGAGGAACTCCCCTTTGATCGAGAAATGGGGCTCATCACAAAATAGACACCTAGTCTAATTAGGAAAACAAATAAAACATATTTTTTTATAGAATAATACTTACTAAAACAAATAATTAGCAATAAAAGTAAAATAGAAATATGACTCTTCTAAAGAGAGAGAGAGAGGAGACTAAACCCAAAATAGTCTAGGCTTAAGAGGTCCCACAGACCATGAATGGTGATGTACAATTGTCAAGGCCCTCCTCTACGCACCAATATTGTCCCCTTTCAACCACTGCGGCTCTCGAGAACTGTGGGGTTTTATTCCCTCAGGCCTCGGTGACATGTAGAGTGATCTTAGCTTCAGGACCATGCACCCAACATGATCTTAAGTTATCTGAGACCTAGTGTAGGCTGTCACAGTTCCCCCACGTTTTTGATGAGCCGCCCCTGGCTCTGAATACCATTTTGTCACGACCCCACTTTATGCACAGATATTGTATCCACTTAGCCACTGCGGATCTCCAGCAATGCAGGGTTTTATTTCTCTCAAAAGGCCCCGGTGATGTGTAGAGTAGGATCTTAACTTATGGACCATACACCCGGCAAGATCTTAAGCGATGAGGGACTGAACCACTGATGCAACCATTGCCGTTCTTGGGCACACCAGCTTGTGCGGGGTGTTACAACGACTCCTAGGCCGTGACATATCAGGATAATTCATGGTGAACTTTTTTGATAGTTGAATTTGTTTATTTAACTGAGAACGATATACTAAAACATATTTAGTAGTGCCGATGCACGTTAAGTATAATTGCGGAAAGACATGTCCGTGGCGAGCCACGAGTATAACTAGTCAATCAAAAATCTAAATATAATAATGAAAATAGAATACTTGGTTTAGTAATATTTGATTATATCTTCAGAAATATGCAAAATAGGACCTAACAATCTAAAAATAATAGTAATAGTATATACGGTAAAGTTGATTTATCGTGATTCATGAAGAAATTGTGATCCTCATCCACACTATTAGCATATGGCACGTTAGAATGTATCCTAAATTCTAGTCAAGGAAGTACCATTTACTTTATATTTTCATCCTCGGCACCGTATTTATGCACTACATGTTAAGGCTTTCTCAGGAACTTAGATTCTCAAACTTCAAATGCAGATCCTCAGGTAGAGCAATTGCTAAGATTGAATTCAAGATTATACAAGTATTTAGCTCTAATGACGAAGCTTCGAATTGGCCCAAAAGGTCGTAAACAACTTTTACCCGGGATTAAGTTCCAAAAGCTTACCGAGACAACATGCAAAAAGCTCACAGCTCCCTTATATGATTTTGTGGCTCTCATGCAAAAGGTATGCAATTGAAATTCTTTGTGCTTGAGATATGAGTTAAGTTCTTGTGAATCACTTTTTTTATTCCAAGAAAAGAACCTAATACTAATCATAATCTATGTAACATGGATATGGCATAAATAATAATAATAATAATGTTGACACGTATCTGGCACCAGCACTCGGACACACTTAGCCCACACATACTTTTTGTTTTTTACCGTGTCGGCGTGTCCCACACCCTGTACTTTTACCAGACACTAACACTGGTATCAGTATCAATGTTACATAGTTTTTTGTTGCTGTTGCTAAATTAGAATGAATTTATTGCACAAAAAGAGATTACAAAGCAAGGCAGTGACAAAATAAGCCACCTTAAACATTAGCAAAATCTAAAGTACTCTCTCATGGGTTCCTCAATTTTATCAAGAAATTGAGGTTTCACTAAATTTATCTCCTCAAGACCCTCATGCAGTCTGACTCCTTTCCCTGCCAGTGTATCAGAACTGAAGTTTGCCTCTCTTCATGTTGCACTGAACCTCATATGCTTCATTTTAGAACGTGCTTCATACCACTCTTATCAAGGACCACCAAGGTTTCTTGTTTGAAATGAAAGCCATACGTGCAGTAGCTGAGTCTGATTCAGTCAAATGAAAGTCATACGTGCAGCAGCAGAGTCTGACTCAATCCAAGAAATTAGCTAACCATTGGATGCAGCACATTTGAGTACTTGGATAATTTCTTTACACTCCGATTTGAAAGTTTAATCTTGAAAAACAGAAAAATCCAGTTTCAGACTTTTACTAACCCTGCAATCCCACATAAGATTCTTCACATATTCTTCATGGTCATTGCACAAACAACAGATAGAAGCTAGTTGAAAACCCTTCTTAATATTCTCATCAGTAGAAATAGAGTTATGAAACAATCTCCATGCCCACATTGCAGTTCTAGGATGTATGGCTTTTCTGTAGAGGTACTTAGTCCACCACAGTTTTACTCCTGTATCTCTCACAGAGTTAAAACCTGACTTGGCAGAAAATTTGCCCTGCAACTCAGGCTTCCATATTCTTTGGTCTTTGCTACCCCTGCAAATTTTTATGTCAGTTACATCAATATCCAGTCTCTAAAGAATGGTGAGTAAGTCTTGCGGCATACTCCATATCCCATTAACAATTATATTCCTCACTGTAGCTCTCATCTGTCCCCTGGGGAGATTGTCATTATTAATTAGATCTTTTAGAAACTTACTACTGCATCAATTGTCCCTCCAGAGGTCAATGGTAGTATCATTCCCAATGATCCACCCTGAGTTTTCATTCACCCTGGGCAAAGCCCATTTAATTCCAGACCAGACAGAAGAGCCTTTTGTCTCAGTTGAGACATTGCCAGCCTTGTTTGTAACTTAACCTCATTAGCTTATCCCTATCACCCTCACTGTTTTAAAATTTTCAAGCTAGTTTCATAAGAAGAGATAAGTTGACGTCCTTGAGCTTTCTTATTCCCATACCCCTTTCTAGTTTCTTGTACTGGCTTGCAGACCTTGCCCAAGGCAACAATGCAGGCTTTCTTTATATTAGTGTTACCAGATCAAAGAAAAGTTCTTAAGCTTTTCTCTCCTTTAATAACACTAATAGGTCACTTGTAGATCCTCATGTTATACTGAGATACTACTAAGCACATACTGAATAAGAACTTCTCTACCTTGTAGTGACAACAAACTACCAGCCCAAGTGCTAGCCCTCTTCTTGATAGTCTCCACTAGAGGCATAATTGTAGCCCTTCTATCTCTACCCTTGATCAAAGAAATGTCAAGATACTTCCCAAGAAGTAATCCCTCTCCAAAGCCAAAGAGCTCCTTCACTTTTTCCCTTTTATCTGCTTACATACCACCCCCATATTACTCTGAATGTTTCCTCCTTGTATTAATGCACTTTGTTCTTTTGAAACCACTCTCTCCACCACCCCACTCAGTCATTTTAGGGATTATTTTAATTGTGAAGTTTCCCATACAAATTGGCTTATACTGCTTGAGTTTCCTGCATCCTTTGTTTTTGGCATGATAACTATATAGTTGGAGTAAAACCCTCTTGGCAGGGTAGAGTCCACAAAGAAAGATCCCATACCTTTAATCACATCCATGCTCACAATGCTCCAGCGGTATTGGAAAAACAACCCCGAAATCCATTTGGACCTGATGAGCTGTTAATATCAAGATCAAAGACAATTCTCTTTATTTCTTCTTCATCAGGTATGGCAGTGAATGTCACATTATCTTCCTATGACATTTGCTTGCTCATCAGGTTTACTAAGTTATCACTAGTATAGGCTTGGATCCCAGCAAACTTCTCCTTAGTTAGAGTAAATATCAGGCTTTTGTTTCATTTAGCTCTAGTGATGGCATGGATATATGTAGTTTTTGTCTCCTGCTTTAAGCCATTTCACCCTAGATTTTTGTTTCCAAATCTCTTCATTTTTCTAGGCAACCCTCATCTCTTCACCACACTGGGATATCTCTGCAACAATTTGATCATTTGATACATCATTTCCTAGGGTATCTTGAAGCTTCGTAATTTTTGCATCAATCTCAGAAATAGCTTTCCTACTATTCCCAAAAATGTTTTTATTCTAGTCTTTTAACCCCAGTTTAAGTCTTTTGAGCTTCTTGCATAACAAGAAAATAGGATCTCCATGTACATGCCCCTCCCAGATCTTCATTAAAAACTCCATGATGTCCCCATGTGTAGTCCACATCTTGCAAAACCTAAAAAGAGTGTTACAAGATTTAGGAATTCCCAAGTTCCAGCCAAAAATTGGTGCATGGTCTTAGTTAACTCTTGATAGTATCTTGTAGTTCTATCCACCAAATGTGTTCATCCATTTTTTATTGACAAACATTCTATCCAATTTACACAGGATTCTGTCCCCTCCTATCTGCCCATTACTTCAAGTATATATGCAGGGCCCATTAAGGCACATGCTTGCAGGCAACTACTATCCATAAAGTCTTGAAATTCTGGTGCAACTCTGCACCTTAAGTCACTTTCTGCTCTTTTCACTACTTAGAATCACATTAAAATCCCCAGCATTAAGCCAAGGAAGGTTGCTTGTTCTAATCACTTTTAGTTCCTCCCACAACTGCCTTCTAGCTATATTGGAGCAGTCGGCATGAACAAAAGTGACTTGGACATTTTCATATAATATAGTAATATTTTAGGGGGAAATAGCTAGGATTATTGACTTGACCTTATTTTTTTCTCAAAAATTTAGATATTTGGAATTTTATTACAATTTTCATAATAAATGCCATCAAATGCCATAGAGTTAAGGCCCAAACTCCTCAATTTTCTTAGAGAGGGCCCCGCTTTAGTTCAATTATACATAATAGCTCATGATTAAACTTCTTCGTCATACCTCTTAATGACTTACAGGTATTTTCATTGCCAATACCTCTGCAGTTCCATATTAGTGTTGGCATCATCTTCTCCTTGATTGTTGCCTCCTTGTTTTTGCTCTACCATAGGACCCTTGCCAGCCTTAGGCTTGTTAGCTCTAATGTTTCTCTTGTTCCTAATAATCATCCAACCATCCTCCTCTACATACGGAACATAAGTGTCAAGTTCTTTCTCTTATTTTTCAATTTCCTTAAGGCTTTCAACAACATCTTCATCACCCTTTTCACCTTCACTCTTGTCAGAGTATTCATTAGACTCCTCACTGCCTGATTGATCTGAATTGCATTCTTCAATGTCCACTCTTAAATTTCTATTTGCACTCATTTGCTTCAGTTATGTCTGCCCAATATTTGAACCCTGCTCCTCCTTTGTATTGGTGACTGACGTGTTCTCCCTTCCCTCATACATTTGCTCTTGCTCATTGTCTTGATCAGTCCTCTTGCCTTGACTTACATCCTGCCTAGCTATAGTATTATCCTTACTTTTTTTTTTTTTGTAGAGTTAGCACTATTTACCTTATTCACTACATTTCTTTTAGGACCCAGTCTGACAATAGTGTTATCCCACACCTCAACCCCTTCTATCACAGGTCTTCTTATTCCCTGTAGCTGCATTGCCAACAAGGACACTGTTAACAGGTGTATTGTTCGCCATTATCTATTTTCTTTTGTCTTTATTCTTCTCCCCATTTTCTCCCTTTATTCTCTTCTCTCCAGTCTCATTGTTTTTCTCCTTGTTATTGTTCTTTTTTTTATTTCTATTTTTTTTTCCTTTCACCTTCTTTTGTTGCAATTTTCTCCTCCTGAGTTTCTTTTTGAATGTGTCTACATTCGGACACTAGGTGTCCCACCACCTCACAATGAGAACAAATTTCTGATACCCTTCCAAGTTGAACTTCCTGATAAAATTCATACCCTTCTCCAATCAGGATTTTATTAGGCACTAGTTTTATGAAATCTATATCCACTAAGACACTTGCATAGAAGCCTGTATTTCTTTATAAAGTTCCCACATCAACTTGAACAGGGTTTCCCACTGTTTTAGCTGCAGACATTAGAATGTCCTTCCAACTCCATACCTAGACGTGGGAAATTAACCTACAGCATGGCATTTGAATTCTTTTGTTTCATCACATTAAAATTTGGAGACCATGGGATTAACCCTTAGAAGCTGATTATCAATGTGCTATGGACCCCCACCCCAAAATTTCAATTTACCTTCATCATTTTCCAATAAAATTATAAAGTAACCTTTACCAAGAGGAATGAATTGACAATTACCTTTAATTTTCCAAACCCCCAAAGCTTCTTTTCTGGCATCGACAAGCTCTGTCTTGACTGAATACATCCTGCCATTTAAATTGAATTTAAACCTCTCCATCCCCATTAAAAAGCCACTTTCGTCTATTTTGATTACAGTACATTCTCCTATCAGTCCTGATATCAGAAGTGAGCTCATATCCAAGACCTTAGACTTCAGAACATCTGCAATGTTACATACATGATGGTATTAGAAAACTCAATTTTCAACATCCGCTAAAAAGAACCTTAAGCGCCAGATGCAATGCTGTTTTTCTTCGTGGTTGTTTCATTTGACGTTTTACTCATAAAAAACCCCAAAAATGCCCCATTAATGGGGTTGCATGCTCTGACCAAAAATGTCGTCTGCAGTGGAGTTATTCTTAATGCACTACATTGCAAAGTTCTGATGAAAAACAACATCTGAAATGTAGGTTTTATTTGAAGAGTAAACGTAATTTTAAGTGTTCTACATCCTTCTGAAGTGCATCATTGGATGCTGTCCGATGTTTGGACATTTGCTGTTGTTCTATTAGGCATTCTCCTCATGGGAGACAGAAACAATCAGTTTAGTTAAAAGTACTTTTCTTTCAATTATCAAACTAATTTTTAAGTTGGTTTTACGAAATGCAGAATCAACAAGAAAATGCACAGAGTAAAGGAATTATCAGGAAGATAAAGAGGGAGAACAGATGCATCCCTGATCTAATATTCCAGATTGAAGACTACGAGAAATATCTGATCCAACTTAGCAAGCTAAGCAAAGTTAATTTGTTAAGGAATGCCAAACGCAGCACTGCCAGAGACTTCAAAATAATAGATTCAAAAAAGATAAACATAAAAGAAGATAATGAAACTGGTAGCCTAGCTAACTCTGCTTCAGTACAGAATGAATCAAATGAAGAATCTGGAGGTGAGGAAGTAAATGGGTCTCCAGAGATGGCTATGTCTCCGGAGCGCCGTAATGGTGTAGCTCTCATGGATTCCGAATCAGATAGTGAGGGTCAAAATGTCAATAGTAGAAGCAAGAGAGCAAAGATGAGCAACGTCGTGCAAGATTCAGAAGATGAAGAAATATCTTGATTGGTGATACAAATTCGTTGACTTTTGTTAGTTGCTGGATTTGTACAATTTTTCCTAGTTGCAGATTTAGCAGAAAAGGCACAAATACAACGATGTTGGATGTACAGGTCATCTATCAGAGGAACCACTTTTTTTTGCAAAAAAATCAGAGGAACCACATGTTTTAGAATTATGGGTTAACAAATGTGTACTAATTGTAACGAGTATTTTCACATTATATTATATATATATTTTTCTCATCTTTAATTACTTAGATGAGATTCTTGACTTGAAAGTTCTCATGTATCAGATGCGTTGTGCAATGTTTTCAGGAGTCAGTCTCCATACAGACCTTCTCATCTTTGATTCCCTACCAACTGAGATTCTTAGACCAAAAGTCTAGAATCATGTCTAAGGTTGGGCGAGTAGGGTCAGATGATTGGCTTACTTCATTAGTATTACAAGCCCGGTGGTACCTTCGGCAAATCTCCCAACGCTCCTGGTCCTCTTTTCATGTTATGCTGTGAGAATTGAGATACAGTGGAATTTTTTACTGTACGTGGCAAGAAGAGAGATCAAGGCTGGCAGGGATTACAAGATGCTGCTGGGAATACTGTCGTGCGCCCTAGTTTATAAAGTTTCATTCCAATATTTCCTTCTACCATTTGCCATGTTAAAGGGAACTAGTAGACCGGCTTCAATGACTGCAAATCAAGACGCGGGGTAAGGGGAACTTGTGCACTTTAGGTACACAATTCACTAATGTGCAGAAAGAGAGGTCATAGTAATAATATGCATGTAACAACATTTAGAGACCCCCCCCCCCCTTGAATTTTTGAAGAAGAGACTCATCCCCATTTTGTAATTTCGTCCAAAATACAAAAAAGAAGGAAAAAAAAAAAACCGTAAAATAATGTACGAATTGAAGACTTCATCGACGAAGCTGGATAACCATGTTTCCACAATCATACAACACCATAATCCTATTAAGCACTCTCGAGCTTCTGCCTCTTTGTGCTTACTATCAAAATATTGAGTTCCCAATCCTCTCAACTAACACCCACATTGCTCGTCGAAGCAGCGACATTAGATACAAGTATCTCGCATTCTAGCCTAGCTACATGCAAGACAAGATAAAGCCATATATTGTAGGCTGTAGCACAAGATAGTAAGTAGTAACACATGAGTGACATAACACAAGCACACAACAACACAAGCTTTGGGAGTGTGAGAGTTTTGTAAAACCAATCATATACATAGTCATCCATCACTTGTAAATTAAACCCCAAACAAAAACACAACTGTTTAGTTTCAGAGAGAGAGAGAGAGAGAGAGATGACAGAGGAGACGAAGAGAAGCAACAATGGCGTTGGCGGAGCTACCTTCTCAAAGCCATCATCAGACGAGCGAAAGCCTTCGACATCTACAAAGAAAGTGATCATCAAGAGTGCAGATATGAAGGATGATTTGCAGAAAGAAGCCATCGATTGCGCTATCTCCGTAAGTTCTTTCCAACCCTTGTCGTCATTACATTTATCCCAAATTTGAGATCTCTATTATTAGCATTGTAATTGTTGTTATTGAATCATTCAATTGTTTGATAAAACCAGGCATTTGAGAAGTACAATGTGGAGAAAGATGTGGCTGAACATATCAAGAAGGAGTTTGATAAGAAGCATGGACCGACTTGGCATTGCATTGTTGGTCGCAATTTCGGTAAACCCATTACCCCAATTTCTAAATACTGTAGTATTACTATTAGTGAAGGCATTTTGTTTATCAGTAATGAACTTGATGATTTACTTGAAAAAAAAAACAAGATCTTCGAATCCATTTACATTGGATTGGCAGCTAAAATGCTCAAATTTTAGATTAGAATGTTGTCAGTGGTTTAGGTTTTAGTGATTGCACCTCGTCTGATCAGTGTCATGGACTCAAATGATAGAAATAAAATTTTGGTTGAATTGATTTGGGCCGGGGTTAATTGAGGTGTGTTCATATAGTTTTTTGTATGTAATAAGGGGCCAAATATCTTTTTTAGGCAACTACAACTATATCATTATACAAAAGCCTTAGTAGGGGATGAAATTCTTACAAGAGATACGTTTTATAGAACCATCAGATATCTATCCTTGATTGGAGATGTTGAAGCTTAAGAATTCGACGCAATAGTTTGGCGCACGAACTATTTCAGAATCCTCCTTTTTTGCACAATTCTGAGCTCAAATCGATCCAAATTTGTTATCCCTCACCTAATCTTCCAATTTCTTTAGAGGTTTCAATGTTTCCTTGGATGAGATTCATCAAATTCTGATGAAATTATGAGATCGAGTGCTGGAAAAGTTTGGAGCTTGATATCTCAATCATTAATGGCGATGAATTCAAGCTCTCAAATGGAGTCATAGAAGAGATAGAACAACCAAACAAGCTCTGTTTTGCTAACAAACCTAAATCTAGCAAATCCAAACAAATCTTTAACAACGACGGGGAAGATTCAAGCACAATAGTATGAAGCAAGCACTTCAATGCAAATTAAAACAGTTGTTGATGAATAAAGGCCAAAATTTGATGCAACAGAGCAATTTCAGAGTAAAACTGAAACTCTAGAAACTTCGAACAGAAACCTGGAAATTGTAATGACTTGTGCTCTGATTGTTACAAGAAAGGATTCAAATCAAAAACGAGTAGAGAAGCACAAAGAATCAAAGAAGAACAAAATTGAGTAATAGTTACAGAAACTCAATCATCAAAGGTTGTAAAAGATGATTTTATTCAAGTTAGCTATGCTTCAATTGTATGT
Source organism: Kingdonia uniflora (assembly GCA_014058105.1). NCBI lineage: Eukaryota > Viridiplantae > Streptophyta > Magnoliopsida > Ranunculales > Circaeasteraceae > Kingdonia > Kingdonia uniflora. Next base: position 746,411 of record JACGCM010000853.1, read on the forward strand.
AGGTACAATTACTCTGCGTAAAGGAACCTACAAATTAAAATATTATATTCTTTTTTTTAGTATGAATGAGGGGAAATTTGTTGCGAGAGGCCCTAAGGAGGTGATTGATGAAGAGATAACCTTATGGAAGGAAAACTGTCACACGGTTCTTTGTAGGCTCAGGACTACTACATAGTCAGTGACAGGATCAGAGCTTTATGGGGAATAAAAGGCCCTCTCTTTTTGACTATGAAGGATTCTATCTACAATTTTACCTTTGGAGATCTTAAGAAGGGACAAGGTCTTAGAAGAGGGCCCTTTGCACACTGCTGGGAAGTGTTTTTTTTTGTACAAAAGGGGGATCCATACTGTTAAAAACTACGTGCGCGGAAGCTAAATCAATCTCAATTAAAACTAAGGTGGTGTTTGTTTCTTAAATTCCAACTACTGAATTTGTTTGCTGAAAAAAAATTTAGCTTGCTTCAAGTGCTGAATTTGAAGTGTTGAAAATTTTTTGAGCAGCAAAAAGAGGCAAAAAGAACATCACATAAGATCTCTCAATTGCATAAAATAAAATGTTGAAGACCTAGGGTTCTTAGATTTATCCCAAACTTTACATCTATCTCTAAGGCTAGGAGAGCACAAATAAACTAAGTTTAGGCATATGAGAGCACAAATAGAAACCCTAGCTAGACTTTAATTAGGAGACTTCTCTTAATTATAATGCAAATCAAATAAACTAATTAAAATTAACTAAAATAGAGATAGTGGCCATGCAAGGTGGAGAGACAGCAGCATACGTGGGTATTGTGACGACCACGCGACTTATCAACTCTCCCCGTCTTGGAAAAATTCTTCTACGAATTTTGAACTAATTAAAATTAACTAAAATAGAGATAGTGGCCATGCAAGGTGGAGAGACAACAACATACGTGGGTATTATGACGACCACGCGACTTATCAACTCTCCCCGTCTTTGAAAAATTCATCTGCGAATTTTGAAAACAGAAGAAACAACTTTGAACATAGGATAACTACAATTTTTCCCATGATACTTGCCGTACCCGTTTTGTTTGCCCGCAAATAGAGAAATTATTGTTTCGTCAAAAACACCGTGCATAACTTCATTTTGAATCCCTAAAAACTAATTAAAATCTTGACTTGAACAGTCTTCAAACCCTTGCAAAAATGAATCACTAAACTCTGAATTAACTACCTCTTCTGGAGACTCATCAAAGATTGGATGTTTATCCCAATCAAGTAATGGAAAGGAATTGCGAAATTCAACTTTTAGTGGGTTGCCTCTGATTAACGTGGTGTTGCCTCTGATTAACGTGTTGGTCTTCTTCGGTTGGACTTCATGATGATCAGAATCGTCAATCGGGTAAACTTTTTGCATCAAGATCGTGACCCTATCGTGGGACTTTGATCGAGAAACTTTTCAACACGTCTTCGTCTTCCCCACCTATAACATCAATCGCACGGTGACCCTCCATCTCCGCGGTCTCATTGTAGTGGTTCACCTTCAAGCCTACTCCATCGAATCTTATCGAATCCTCCATCACAGCACCCGCCTCAATCTTCTTCTATCCTACTTCTACCTCATCTTCAATGGTGTCAGCAAATCTTCCGTCATTATCGGAACTTACAAGGGCACACAATTTGGCAAACATCACCTCAAGTTGTTTATACATTATCTTGTTGGATGCGGTAAACTCCTTGTGAGATTCCATAAGCAACTTGGTAGACTCGTCTACCGTTTTCAATTGCTCACCTTGCATTTGTTTTTTTGGCGTTTTATTCCTCATTGTTCGTTGAGAGAGAAATTTTTTTTCCGCAGAATCTTTTTAGCAACGCAGAAATCACTGTAGCAGATGCCGAAATAACTGTAGCAGTCGGCGTAAAAAAAAACCCGCAGAATCTTGCTAGCTATGGTACAAAGTTGTTAAAAATTGCGTGCCCATAAGCTAAATTAATCTGAATTAAAACTTAGATCTCTCAATTGCATAAAATAAAAGGTCGAAGACCTAGGGTTTTTAGATTTACCCCAAACTTTACATCTCTCTAAGGCTAAGCCTTTTTCTCTCACTCAAACCAACCTTAAGAAGTAAACTAAGTTTAGGCTCTCTTTTATAGAAGAAGAGACCTAACACAAATATAAACTTGCTAGACCCTAATTAGGAGACTTCTCCTAATTATAATGCAAATCAAATGAAGTAATTAGAAATAACTAAAATAGAGTGACCATGCAAGGTGGAGAGACAACCGCCTACGTGGGTATTGTGACGACCACGCGACTTATCACATACAGTTCACCAGATGCAGGCATCTAGAAGCATTTCTAATTTGGGTAAAATTTCTAAATTTGCCAAAACTGTATTGGACTTACAAGGTTTTAAGATATGTAGCTCGTTCTATTGGCAAGCCTTTATCCTTCAATAAAACAACTGAGAATCAATCAAAGAATTCATTTGCAAAAGTTTGTATAGAGATAGCACTTGTTCATACTTCACCTTCATCAATCCTGATTGATAGAGGAGATGGTACTTTGATATAGGTTTATGATTGAATATCCGTGAAGACCACCTGAGAGATCTACTGTAAGAAATCAAAATTATAAGATATAGAGAGATGATCAAACTTCTGGAAAAGGTGAGGAAAAAGGAGAATGGGAAACTGCCTAGTCAATTATTTTTATAAGAAATGGAGGTACATCTAGTCCTTAAAATAGTAGTCCTCGTACACCAATGGATAACTCAAGGATGAAACAAATGAGTTCTCCTAACCGTGATATAAGTGTTAGTGATAGAAACTAATATTGCGGAAGCGATCTCAAACGAAAATAAAACTAAATTAAACTTTTAATAATCTCTTTCAATTGATTTCTCTACAAAATATCTCTACTAATCTCATAAACTCTCTCAATACTCACCAATAACTAATTAACCCTACTCTCCACAACCCTTCTTTATAGGAAGAGTATCCTTTATTCTCTCCTACGAATTAGGCATCAACAGATATCCTACTATTTAAATTATATAACTAAAATAAAACATGAATAACTAAAATAGAAAGTGCCCTCAAGACATACATGGAAACGACCCTCCACGAGATATCGACTCTCCCCTTCTAAGAAGAGATCGACCATGAACTCGGGCGAGAAAATCTTCACATCATGAAACCAAAAGTGTATGCCAATAGAATTTGGCAGACAACCACGAAATTTGCCGTAACTAGCTAATGTACCCAATGGATGGGGTAACACATCCTCTTGAAGACCATGTCGCTTCATTGTAGTAACAAATCGTAGATGCACTTGTAATTTCAAAACTTGTAGAACCAAGAGTTTGGAAGAACGAGCTAGAAACTCCTCCCAATATGGATCAACGAACGACTGTGTTTTCGGAGTACCCATACCTGTCGGATTCATCCCCAACTTGGTGGGTCTCACATCCCTTGCATTACCTGGTGTAGGGCTGGTTGAGGTGGTGATACGCTCTACTTTCATCAAGCTTGGGCTGAGCTTTGCTAGCTGTCCCCATTGAGGCTGACTGCTTGGGCCCTCCGCTAGGCTCGGGCCTGTTTGCTTTTGTTGCAAAACAAAGATCATGTGAGGTGCAACTTAACCCTTCTTCCTCCCCAATGATCCCCTGCAACTTCTTTCTCTCACCCCACCATTTATCCTTCTTCTTCTTCCTTTCTTTTCTTATTTCTTTCTTTCCTTCCGAGAGTCCATCTCTCCGTAAACACTCTCCCATCATTGTACTTGCGATGAAGGCCGGAGAACTCAAGCTCGGGGTTGTGGAAATTTTCACGACGGTAACCGGTGTCTCTGAACTGTTTGTCCCTAACGGCGAGTTCTTGGTGATTGTTGTGGGTGAAAAACCCGTCTAAGACGTTTGTGATGATGGGTGCAACGTTGGGTATGGAAAGTTGTCTCCGTGATAGAGTGGACTTGGCATGGGTTCGTATCCCTTGTCGGGGCTGCTTGAGCCTGGGCCCGGATTTACTGGATCGCGCCTGGATCAAAATCAAAGAAAATGGGTGGCTCGTGTAGTGCAAGTGCAATACTTAAGCTGCCAGACCGCGTGTGTGTTGGTTGAGTGCGATCTGCACGTCTAACAACCCCGTCTCTACCAATGACTGGTTCGTCTCTCCCGACTCTTTCAATCTCTGTCACCATGCTTGGCCAGAATCCTGCAACTTCCTATCGTCTTTTTGGTTACCCACGACACTGGTGGCCATTGTTTGAATATCCAATATCGTTTTTTGAATTTTCGTACTCCTTTCATGGAATTTGATATAACTTTCATTGTCTTCTACTTGCAAATTTGACTGCGGAACGTCGAGATTCACCATTGGACATCCCTCTAACCCCAATGCTTGATTTCTATGAATCTTCTCACCGTTGTACTCTCCTTTGCATTCATCGTCTTTCTCGCGAAACCAATCATCGTCGTTGTACTTCTCTTCTTCGATTTCATCATCAATGACATCTGCAAATCTGCCGTCACCATCAAAACTCGCGAGGGCACGCAACAACGCAACCATTGCATCCATCTTTTGATCGATTCTCTTGTAAATCATATCCATTTTAAAAACAAAAAAAACAAAAATTCAAGGAAAGTAACCTTGCTATGATACCAAATTTGATAGAAACTAATATTGCGGAAGCGATCTCAAACGAAAATAAAACTAAATTGAACTGTTATTAATCTCTCTCAATTAACCTCTCTACAAAATATCTCTACTAATCTCATAAATTCTCTCAATACTCCCTAAGAACTAACTAACTCTACTCTCCGCAACTCTTTATAGGAAGAGTATCATTTATTCTCTCCTACTAATTAGTCATCATAAAGTATCCTACTAATTAAATATAATAACTAAAATAAAGCATACATAACTAAAATAGAAAGTGCCCGCAAGACGTGCGTGGAAACGACCCTCCACGACCTATCAGTTAGAGAAACTTATAAGGGTATTTACCTATGATTAGGTTTTCCTATTATTATAAGTATGATGGCTTGGTTTTAATAGATATATTTTGCAATGCAATAGCTGTCTTTGGCATCGTAACTCTATCATGGCATCAGAGCCTCTTTCTCTCTCTCCATAATACTTAGTATCGTATCTCCCCATCGCAGAATCTCTTTACCATTAACAACAATATCGATTTCACCAAGTGTAATCAGCTTCTTTGAGTGGGATAGATTGTGCATATGACGAAGATCGATTAGGGTTTGTTGAATTCGTACCGGTAATTTTGTTTCTTTTCTTTACAATTCATATTAGAGCTTCGATTTTTAAATTCTTCATAGGATTTTGGTACAACATCAAGCAACAAAATCATTTCGGGAAGAATTGGTTAGGCTTGATTCGCATCGGACCAACAATCAGTTTGGGTAGAGGTTTCCCTCTTTCTTTTTTGATTTAGGTCTTGAAATCTTATTTGAAGAATAAGTTATCGGCATCTGCAAACGAATTCTCTGTACTCTATCTTGATTTTAGGTTGTTGTTAATCTTATATTTGATATGGTTGGAACTTGGGAAGACACGCTTCAAGCAATTCATGAAAAGCTAACAGGTGATAATTATGTTTATTGGGCATATGTTATGAAGAATTTTTTGATTGGTAGAGTGGGGTTATGTATCTGGGGCTATAAGATAGTTCAATATGATACTAAGGCGGCAGATTATGCATTGTTATTGGTTACTTGGGCGATGAATAATTCCAAGATTATTAATTGGATTAATAACTCTGTTGATCAATCTATTGACATGCATCTAGCAAAGTTCGAAACAACAAAACAGATTTGAGATTATTGGAAGTTGTATGTTCAATCCAATTTTGCGAAAATGTATCAATTGGAATCTAACATTCGGGTTGTTCGACAAGGAGACAAGAGTATACAAGATTTTTATTACTGGTCTCTGGACCAGTTAGCACTCATAGAGCCTACTGAACTTAGTGTAGTGGAGTTGTATATTAAGTTTAGAGATGAGAAAAGATTAGTTCCGTTTTTGATGGCTCTTCGAGATGACTTTGAGGTCCTTCGTGGTTCTATTCTCCATCACAATCATCTCCCCGAGAAAAGATTAGTTCCGTTTTTGATGGCTCTTCGAGATGACTTTGAGGTCCTTGGTCCTTCGTGGTTCTATTCTCTATCACAATCATCTCCCCTCAATTGACACAATTGTTAGTGAGTTGTTAGCTAAAGAAGTGCGTCTCAAATCCCTAACAAACAATGGTGTTCTTCCCAGTCATAGTGTTTTAGCAGTTCTGTCTAGATCGTCGTACAATATGCAATATAGATCGCAAATGCAGCTTTTGTAGACAAAAAGGTCACTGGAAGTCATTATGTCCTAAGTTGGTGAAGAATAAAGGGTTGCAACAACAAATCTCCCAGGTTCAGCAGATCTCGCCGCAAATTCCTTATTCGACTGCAATTGTCTCATCTGATCCTGGGAGGTCATCTAGTGCAACATTGTCTCAAATTGTAGAACAATAATAGAAATTTATGTCAACCTTGGAGGCATTTTCTGGTTTGGTTGTCAAGTCTACTTCATCACATTCAATACCAGAAGCTGATTGGGACATGCCATAGAGATGACATCGTAATGGCAAAGAATTTCATCGTATCGCATTGCATAGCGTAGCATAGCAGTTACAGTAGAATTGGTAGCAATATGATAATAAATGGTAATCACATCGCATCGGATTCTCATCGCATCGGAATCACATCTCATCGCATAGCTGTTGAAGTAGCAATCGCATTATTGGCATTACTTTTGTTTATTTGGGCAAACTCTCGATGTTTCAATCGTAAGTTTGAGGGGAGCTGTTAGAGATACGTATAAGGGTATTTTTGGGTATTTACCTTTGATTAAGTTTTCCTATTATTATAAGTATGATGGCTTGGTTGTAATAGATATATTTTGCAATGGAATAGCAGTCTTTGGCGTCGTAATTCTTTCTATAAGCAGCAATACAAGCAAATACAAAGTTATAAGTGTAGAACCAGAAAGTATGAGTACAATTACACCTAATAGAAATATGGGTGTAGATTGTCAAACTTATGCTACACAAGCAATAAAGGAGCAGGAAAAGGAAAAAAAAATGCATGGGAAAGCAGGAAAATTTGAAAAATACCTCTACACCAGCTAGTTCTCCTATGAGCAAAGGGGGAAAACTCTCCAAACATCGGAGAAGTTCTGCCAAAAATAGGAGAAATCAATGTAGAAAAATGCGACAAAGGCAGAGTTGGAGTATTCAGGATAATGGGGAACCGAAAATATATAATTATTGTCAATAATCCTTGTATGGAATGTTAGAGGCCTTAATAGGTCTCAAATGCAGAGGAAGATTAGAAATAGTAGCAAGTTGCATAAATTTTCCATGGTTGGCCTTATAAAAAATAAAGTGAAAGAAATCAACATTGGCAAAGTACACAAATCTGTAACAACTACTTAGGAGAGACTCGCTAACTATGACGATGCTTCAAATGGGAGAATCTTATTATTATGGGATGCTGAAGTACTCCAAATTCAATTACTCTCAAAGTTTTCACGATCTATCACAGTGAAGGTAAACTATCACAACATAATATCTGTTATGTAACACTAGTACAGTTATATGATTTAGTACCACAGGTGAACACCACAATGCAGTGCCATCACAACCATTAGGTTTCACTCAATGTTTTCGTACTATAACTATAGTAGTTCAGGGAATAATGGTGCAAGCGACTGAGATTTTGGTGATTCTGCTCGAATACAAAATCGTGGTATATTGTAACTCGGATCAAACGTGGTTGGAGCAAATTGTGTGAGGGTCACAATTGAATACCTTCGATAGGTGATTTGGTACCAAGGAAGTCTTGACCTCTTTTTAGCGCAGCTTATGAAATGTATTCTGAACGCGGATGAGGATTTGATGGCAAAATTCACTTTAAAGTTGGGAAATGAACTGTTAAAAATTAGGTTTCCACGGAGAAGAAGCGAGATTCGACTATCTTCTCATTAGAATAGTAGAATTAGAAATGACTAGATATTCCCCCATAAGAAAGTTTAAAAGACTATTATACCCCCATACTACAGAATGATCAAGACACTAAACTAAGTTCTTAGCAGTCCCCCTCAAACTCATGATGACACTGCAAGTAACGTTTTGTTCCTGATAAGAAAGCGGAAGCATTGCACATAAACCAGGACCTGAAACGAGTCAAAATTTAGAAGTCACTTCTGATATCATCCGTCAGAAGCAAGATTCTAGCTAACCAGATGTGAAAGCAGGTGCTAGCTAACTAGATATAGCCAGATAAGATTTACCGCCATGTTGAAAAAAAAACCAAAAATCGATTAAGCTGTTTTTCTAATTTAATAATGGGGGTCTTGGCGACTATTCAATACAGCTGCTGCAGGTTTGTTTTAATCGAACATCATAATCTCTCTTTTTCTCTTTTGGGATCCAGATTCATGATTTTACATCATCTCTGTTCGAATTTTTTTTTTGGAGAGAATTGTATGCATTTGTTCTATAGTGGCATGCCTTAAGGGTATTTTTTGAAATTTGATTGGTGAAATTGAGTTGAGATTTGATGTTTGAGGTTAAATCGTTTGGTGAAAATGAGTTTGACATATAATTTTGGTACTTTGTCTGGATCTGTAAGTAACTCAATATGTGTCTGTCTATATCTGTTAATAGCGGTTACTTAACATCTATTAGGTTGGCGTTAGTTACATTGGATGACACCTGGTTTATGGCGGTAGGTATCATAACTGACTTCTGGGTTTTGATTTATATTGGGTCTTGATTTTATACTCCTTTTCAATCTCTTTTTGTCACTTGCACTACTATGAGTTTGGCGCAGTACTATAATGAGTTTGACAGGGTCTTAGAGAAGGCAGCTCATTTCTATCATCATGTTGCTTAATGGCATAATTTTTTTTTCTTTTGGTCTTTCTTACGGGCTAATATGGCTATTAGTGTGTAGCCTAACACTATTGTTCTAATTAAAACTTAATTTAATCTCATTTCTTCTCCAATGTAGCTTAATTCTTCATAGTTGCCTCTACCAAGACTTAAGTGAGTTTTGCTGTGAAATCCTCATTAACCATTAAAGTACATGTCACAAACTGGCATTCAAAGACATCAAGACTTCCATGGTACCTAATCACCTATCCAAGGTAGTCAATTGTGATTGTTGCGACCCTTGCACAATTTACATCAAACTTGTAAAATCTGAGGTGCAAGACCTAACAATTGTTTATTGTTTTTCCGCATCATGCATTTTTAGGAAGAGCTCTTGAAACTTATCAAACTGTACAGTTGGTTGAAACAAGACTTGGTTTGTCCGTCCTTGTATAAAAATCTGAGTTCTTATTTTTTGGGGAGTCTTCCGTTTTAATTCTCTTTTGGAAAGGAAGCTGGGGTTCAGGCAGACCCTAACCTGCTATATTTATAGAAAAGGATATTACAATCTAGGGTATTTACAGTTTAATAAATCAGCTGCACAAATCCTTATAAGTTCAAAAGGAAATTCTTGATGAAAAATTGAGTATCTTTGAGGCTATGAAATTAGCAGCCTGGTTTCCACGTCTCCAGTTAAATTTACAGATGCAGTTTACTGTAATTTTTCAATTCTGAATCTGTCTTATCTCTGCCATACATCTCCAAGGTGGTTTCCGAATGTCATTTATGATGTTTTTGCTATATAGAGAGTCTGTGATGATCTCAATCTCCTTGAAACCAAGAAGTTTTGCTAACTGCACTCCTTTATGAATGGAAAATATCTCAATTTCACCAGCTTCCAATTGGAATCTACTATAAGCTAGAATAGACATCCCATTCAAAGTTCTGAAAATGCCACCATATTTTGCCTTATCTGCTTTGCTACCTTCACAATTCAGTATAACTAGATGCCGTGGATCTGGGTTCCATGACACCCATTTGATAGGCTTAAGAGATCTTAGACTTAGTTTGATCCCCCAGTCTTGATGAGTTCCCTTCATTATATGTAACTCCCAAACTTGAAATTAAACTCTCCACATTTAAAAGAGATTTCATACTATAAGTTTGGTTATAGGCTCCTCATGTCTACTCTCATTCTGAAAAATTCTTTTATTTCTTTCTTGCCTTATATCGTAGACTGTAGAGGGATGAACAATCTTTAGAATTTTGGAAGTTTTAGCATTTGGCTTAAGGTCTTGAAGCCATTGGATTTCAGCATTCCACCTCATAGGAGATCTGCATATTTTTAGTGCAGCTAGAATCTCTTTCCAAATCTTAGAAAATGGGCATTCAAAGAAGAGATGCTCCCTATTTTTTTTCTTCTTCCCCACACATTTGACAGTAAGAAGAATCAATTTTTCCAAAATTCATAAAAAAATCTCATCTTCAATTTGTTGTGAAAAGTAAGCCAAAGTATAAATGTTTGTGTAGGCAGAGAATTAAGATCCCAACAAAGTGAGGTCCATACTGGTTGAGTTTGAGTGTATCTTAGAGCATTCCAAACTGACTTTGTGGAAAAGTTCAATTACTTGAAAGCTTCCATACCATATGATCTTACTGTAAATCAGGAGTAGGACTATTCAGATTATGTGCCCAAATAACTTTCAAATCGTCTGCTCTAAATCTTCTGATTGGTGAAGTTCAGTTTCCAGAACTGTCAATGAGCATGTCCACTGTAGCAGATTGGGTTAAACCAGATAATAGAGCAATGTTGTGTCTGTGAAGTCCAGTTTCCAGAACTGTCAATGAGCATGTCCACTGGAGCAGATTGAGTTAAACCAGATAATAGAGCAATGTTGTGTCTGAAGTTTTAAGTTTAAAACTCCCACATCTAGCCATGGATCCTGCCATATACAAGTTCTTTTACCATTACCTATTATCATCTTGCAGTTCCTCAAAGCATACTCTCTTTTCTTCATGACAGACCTCTAAGCCTATGAGCAATCATTTGGTACTTCAGTAGTCCAAAATGATATATTTTTTAAGTTGTTGGACTTTACCCAATTATACCAAGGGCTGTTTGTAGCTGAAACCAGATTCCAAAGAGTTATAATCATCATTGCATTGTTGAAGTCTTTTAACTATTTGATTCCCAGACCACCCTCTTTTTTTTTGGATGGCATATCTCAGACCAAGCAACTCAAGAGATACACTGTTTGTTTTCTCCGCCACTCCAAAGTCACTCTAAACATTTGCTCTATCTTGTTGATTACACTCTTAGGAAAATCAAAGCAACCAACCCAATATGTGGAATAAGAGCTTAAAACACTTCTAATTAATCCAAGTTTCCCCCTAGAAGACATGAACTTATTTTCCAATTTTAAATATTTTTATGAATCTTCTCAATAAGGGATTCACACTCTTTATGACGTGAATACTACGAACGCGGAAACGAGATTTATAAGAAAATCACGTTGTATTTGAGAGTTAGGGAAACTAGGGTTTCAACTAAACAAATCAAATTACTTTAATCAAAATCAACTGAGAAACAAATAACCTAGACCTCCCCTTTTATAGAATACAAGGGGGGTTAGAATTAGGAACCCTAATTCTAATTGAAATAATATTCTACTTAAATTGGGAAACTGCTAATAATTCACATTGGACCTCTCCAACAAAGCTTTAAGCTAAAGCATAAAACATAAAACATCAAAAGTATTAAATAAACATAGGTCATACGGTGGGTGGACGACCCTATGAGGGATGTGTCACATCACTTTATCTGTTAACTCGGAAACTAACAAAGAAAGGCCAAGATACCTTATAGGGAGATTTTCCACCTTGCACTGTAAGATTCCATTTATTTCTGCAGCATCTAAAAAGAGTAGAGCTAGAGTAGAAAACTGGGCTTTTATTAGTGTTAGATTTTCAGACCTGAGATCCTGGAGAAGCTGTTTATGATTTGAATAGTGCTCCTTGCAGATGTATAAGTAAACTTTGAGAGAAAAAGTCATTAGCAAACATTAAGTGAGAAATATTGTCTTTTCTGCATGTTGGAACGGAATTGATTGTATTTGATGAAGCTGCCTTGCTCAACATTGTAGAGAGTTCTTACATGACTGACAAAGAGGTAAGGGACAGAGGGTGCCTTTGTCTCATCCCTTTGTAGTGGAGAAAAATCCTAGTAATCTCCCATTTATATCCACCTTGAATTTTGGAGTAATGCAAGCCCCGATCCAGTGTATGAAGTTGAGAGGAAACTTCATACCATGTAGTGTGTTGAGAATGTAGTCCCAGTTAACAATCAAAAGCTTTGTGTAGGTCTATCTTTAGCAACATTCTAGCAACTCCTTCCTTTCAAACCTTTTTGCTAATTCATGAGCAAGCAAGATATTGTCTTGAATGTACCTTCCTTTAATAGACACTGCTAACTTGTATTAATAAAAATTCCCACCATTACCCTCATTCTAATTGCCAGAAAATTTAAAGGACATTGCATAGTGATATAGGTCCAAATTCTGCAAAGGTTATAGGGTCTTTGACCTTGGGGATCAGTTTGATAATTGTTATGTTTATCTTTTTAAGGAGCTTAGATGACCTGAAGAAACTTCTTAATGCTTTAACCAGATCTTTCCTCAAATTGACCAAAACTTCTTGTAAAAGAAGACATTAAAGCCATCAATGCCTGGGCTGCATCCTCCTTTTCTTTGAAAACCATGCCATTGATTTCTTCCTCAGTGAATTATTTTGCTAGCTCATATTGTTGTTCATCAGATAGAGTATTAAGAGAGGCTTCGAAGGGGGAAAGAGTTGTATTTTACATCTTGAATGTCCTTTGTAGAAGTCAATAGTTGACCTTCAGAGTTGTTGATTGAGAGAATAAGATTTTTGCCTTTTCTTATCTTCATCATACTAAGAAAATAGTGAATTTTAGAATCACCAACTTTCAACCAGCTGCATCTAGCTTGCTGTTTTATTTGCATCTCCTCAGTGTATAAAAGAGATGTGAGTTTGTTTCTTATGTCTTTCTCTTCCTTAAACTTTTTGTCACTGGCCTGGATTCTTAAAGCTTGGGCTTTAAATCTTAAGCTATTAAATCTGCTTAGTATTCCAAAGACTTCATTCTTCCAAACTTTGATGTCCGACTTCAGGATTTTTAGCTTTTGGGTTAGCACATACATAGGACCTACAATCTTAGTATTCCATGCCTTTTCCACAACATTAACAAAAGTGGGCCCGACGAACTTCCGGATTCCAAAAAAGGATAAACTAATTTTTTTTATAACAAAAGTGGAGTGAGAAGCCCAAACATTAGAAAATCTAAATGCTAGCAGTATTTCTGGGAACTTAAGTGACAATAGTAATTTGGATTGGGGAATGGTCTGAGATGCCATATGGTAGAAAATTTGCATCAGACCCTGAAAATTCACTCATCCATTGGGAGTTTACAAGAGCTCTATCCAACTTTGTAAAGATTCTATCTCCTGCTCTTGGTCGTTTCTCCATGTGTGCCTTTGGCCCTTCCATTTGAGATCTAAAAGGTACGTCTGTTGAATAAAATTTCTTAATGGTAATAATTCTGACCAAGTTAAATCATCATCACCCTTCTTCTCACTTGCAAATGCCGTGGAGTTAAAATCATCGATATAAGCCACGACAAGTTAATCTTAGGAGAAAGATCAACAAGGACTCCAAAAAATGTTCCTCTCTCTCACAGTTTTTGAAGCATAGACACAAGATATTGATTGAACTCAACAATGTAGTAGAAAATGTATTTACCTGAGAACTTGCTGAATGAAGAGTGATTGAAAATTTATCAGCATCCCATAATATAAGAGAGCTCCGTTCCAAAGCATAATTATAATTGTTCAGACTGCTCCAGATGGGTGCTATGCTATTCTTAATTTTGCCAAAATTGTCTTCTTTGACCCTAGTCTCTAACAAGCAAATAAGGCCCAAGTTGCAAGTCTTAATGTAGTTTCTTATTTCCCTTGGCATCTGGGGCCTGCTCAGCCCTCTAAAATTTGAAGTTATTATTTAAGACATCGTTAGAGGGTTTTTGGGTTCCATCTGTTTCCTTTGGCTTGTTCTTGTCAACTAGTGTACTGTTTTCCGTTTGTTTCTCTTTTTTATCCACTTGCTTTATCTTCTTCTTCATGTTTCTTCTTTGTTGAATAGATAGAGCAGGGTATGAATATTCTGATCTTAGTCTTTCAATAGTAGCTATCCTAGAAGCTTGACCTATTGATACCATAAAACCCCATTTACTTAGTGTGTTCTCTTTTCTGACCTACCCTTCGAATTTCTCTCTTTTTTGATATCCTGCAGTAATACGTAGTTATAATAATCAGAATTTTTCCCGACTAATCCCTGGGCCCGTGCAGTGTTCCAGAAACCATATTCAAGCCGTAATAAGCTGAGCGGGATTGAAAAAAAAATCAATAGGTTTCATGGAGGCCTTACACATTAGATACCAATGATATAGTCATACAATCAGTAACTAGGTTTTTATCCAAGGACACTGTTCAAACACAACTACTTTAAATGGATTTTTTAGTTTCACAGATTATGAGGTAGGAAAAGTAGCAATGGAGGGATATTTTTAGATGTAATAGGAGTTCATGGAAAGGACAACTACTTATTGCCGGGCGTTTAATTTCGTCCTGGGCATCACTAGCTATCTTGGGCACGTGTGGTTTTTTAGTGCTGAGCATTTTCTTTCTTTCTGGGTGCGTTTTGCTTTCTAGTGCTGGATTTTCTTTCTAGCAGTACGTCCTAATCGCTCTTTCTATAGACATTACCACTGCCAAAATGCAAGGACCATTGATTTCTTGCTGGCCCTAAGCGCTTGTGAAAGCCTAACCGCTTTACGCCAACAGTAACAGATGCAGATAACGCCATAAAGGAGTATCAGCTAAGATGGTGTAATCAGGAGGATAGTTTTTTACTTGTTTGGAAATCATATCATCTGACGTATATGAAATTCTTTATTACGTATCAAATGATAATTATCTCGGTTCTCTCTCGCCTCGGAATCTGTAAAAACTCAAACGAATTTCATCCCTACACAATCATCAGTAACTCTTCTGGTTGTAGGCAACCATGTCAACCACTACACAACCAGCTTCTTAGAAATTTATGACGTGGAAAGGGAGACGGAACTTGTATATCCATGCAGGGACAAATGAATGATGGTATATTGTTGGGAATATTCTTGATCTTAGAGATCTGGCAGGTACACCAAAATTATCCACTCTTAATATGCTCTTTAACATGCTATGTTTTTCCTGATTGATGAAGACGTTTTAAAAATAAATAACCTCTTTAATAGAAGGATCCAATAATAAACTCCAAATACGCAAATAACGGCAGAAGGGCTTGTGTTATCTCAAAATTCAGCCTTTAGATGAAAATCATTCATTACACAATTCTGAAAATACCACAGTTACCGTCCCATGCATAGGGCATGATACTCTCACTGAAACATAGAAAACATCTTGATAAAGAGTATACGCAGAAGCAAAACGTATGACACGTTAACAATTAAATCACTAATTGTTAACAATGAGCAAATGGTAGGTGGGAGATGACGGAAATGCCACATATGACATCTACACTTAAAGAATGAGTAAATGGTCAGAATTTCCACCATATACTATGTATGTGTTGGCGCTCTTAAGTCCTACTTAGCCATGTGATTTTGTAGCTGTAAGGATTTCTTATAGGACATGGTGAATTTGGGTTGGCATAATTTAAACTTACTAATATTTTTCTTTGCAGTTTAGTTACAAAATAAAGTTTTAATATTATACTACGTGGAAGTCTTTTTGAAATAACGATATTTCCATTACTACTGCATTACTACTGCAGTATGAGGAGATCTTATGTACTTTTTCTTTCTGATAGATCATGCCTCGTGGGTCGTCTACCCACGAGGCCAAGTACCTTTTATATTTTCTCTATATATAAATGTTATGGGTTATTTATTTATTAGTTCTCTTGTTAGAGTTTTTGGGTGAACTCTTAAAAACCCTTGAATTCAATTTGAATAGTTAATTTGTGTTTCCGTAACGTAATTAGTAATAACTTGGTACCAGAGCTATGACCAATCTTAGGTTTACCTTCTACATTCGTGCAATTCTTGAGATTGCAAGGTTGGAGGCGAGAGTTATGATGGAGGAATCGAATAAATTCGATGGAGATAACTTGGAGATAAAACACTATGAAGAGACGACAGAGAGAAAGATTCACCGTGTGATTGACCTAGTAGGTGGGAAAGACAAAAACGTGTTTGAGAGTTATCGATCGAAGTCTCACGAGGAGGTTGCGACATTGATGCAAGAGGTTCACATGATCAACGATTCCAACTGTCAGGAAGCCCATCTAAAGAAGACCAACCCCAATCCAAAACCTTTGCCTAGATTTCGAAGAACGATCGGAGAGGGGGTGATTACACTGCCAATTATGGAGAGAGGGTCACTGGTGACTATTGTGATCAAAATTCGCGAGAGAGGTCCTCATCACTGTCGAAATTGGTAAAATACGCGATTTAAGGCGTAAAGGAGGACCAAAAAATTGGGGAAGATGACGTGGGCTTGGCACATAGGCAGGGTACGGGCATGCCACGACATGGTCATTACATGGAGGAATGAGCCAGGGTATCAGATAGGGTGTGCAGGGCACAGGTTAGGGTGTATTGGGCACGTGTCAGGACATGCCTTCGGCAAGGCAGGGCACGAAACAGTGTGCAGCAGGCACAAAGAAAATTGGCACAAGGCATCGAGCAGGGCATGCCATTGAGTGGCTCGAGCGTGCCACTGCAGCAACGTACGCTAATGAAGGACGCGGGCCACGAGGTCACCAAGAAAGAGGGGTCGTGGTCCCACAGTACTACGTTGACACACCAAGTTCCCTGTATGTTTTTAGGCAGTCGCTAACCGGGGAAGGCCGTAGCCGACTTGAGGCGGGCGTGTCTCCAACAGAGGGATCGTGGATTCCGATGGGGCCGACGACAAATTTAGTTGACATGGGGCGATACCTGAAAAGGTTATTGCATTGGATCCTTTACCACACCAGCGAGTCAGGCGGGGAGCGCCACGGGGAGCGTTTACTTTGTGTGGGTCACTGACAAAGAGTGATGTCAGGAATTGGAAGAAACATGCGCTTTTTTGTACACGAATAAAGGCTCAGGGGATGGGACTGGATACTATTATAGATGGAGGGTTCATAGATAACCTCATTTCTGAGAGCATAGTGGATAAACTACGTGTCAATCTGGTGTCTCACCCCAAGGTTGTCACGTTGAGTTGGCTACAAAAAGACGGTCAACAATGGGACATATCAGTGTTATACTGTACGCGTGTAAAGATTAAGATGGGAGAATATGAAGAGTCCATCTTATGTACCGTTATCAAGATAGATGTTTGCCATTTACTCTTGGGGAGACCTTGGCAGTGTGAGAGGAACGTTATTCATATCGGGCAGCTTAATGTCTATGTATTCATGTGGAAAGGTATACGACAAAGATGAGTGGGCCTGCCGCCAGGAGAGACTCTAGTTTGTAAGTCAAGTAGTTTCCTAATAGAGGGAAATAGACAGGGACTTGCTTACGCTTTGGTCTGTGCGATGTCTACTGCTCCTACTACAATTCCTGGCAAGTTACGGCCGCTTCTTGATCGGTTTCCAGACGTCTTCCATGAGCTAGATCCACCAGAGTTAGCTCCGTTACGAGATATTCAACGCATTATAGATTTGATTCTAGGGGCGCATCTGCCTAATTTGCCCCATTATCGCATGTACTCACCAGCTGAGCATGCAGAGTTACAGAGACAGGTAACCGAGTTATGTGCTAAAGGGGTTTAGAGGGAGAACATGTCACCCGCGGCAGTTCCAACATTCTTAGTCCCCAAAAAGGACGGGAGTTACCACATGTGTGTTGATTGTCGGGCAGTTAACAAAATCACAGTGAAGTACAAATTTTCCATTCCTCGTTTAGAGGATATTATAGATGATCTCTAAGGCGCCAGGTTTTTCTTCAAATTTTATCTTAAAAGCGGGTACCACCAGATTCGCATACGGCCAGGGCATGAGTAGAAGACGGCTTTTAAAACCAAAGATGCTCTATATAAGTGGTTAGTGATGCCTTTTAGGCTGTCTAATGCTCTGTCCACACATTCATGTGTTTGATGACAGAGGTTCTACGTGACTGTATTGCAAAGAGGTTTGCAGTGGTCTACTTCGATGATATTCTTATACACGGCCGCACCCAAGAGGAACATCTAATTCATATGGAGAGAGTTTTAGAGGCCTTACCTCAGCACCGGTTATTTCTTCAGTTAAAGAAGTGTTCTTTCCTCGTTAATTTCGTGCAGTTTTTGGGGTATGATATCTCGTCCGAATGGATCATGGTTGATGACGAGAAGGTGAATACGATCAGGAATTGGCCAACCCTACCACGACGACACAGGTACGGAGTTTCATGGGTTTGCTACATTCTACAGGATGGGATCAACAGTATTATGTCACCGATCACTGCCCTTACGGGAAACATGCCTTTCGATTGATCAAACAGAAGCGGTTACGACAGACACATGTAAGACTGGGATTGTGTTACGCTTTCACAGTCTAGGAGGCCAGTGGCTTACTTCAGTGAGAAGTTATCTGGGCCACAATTGAACTACGACATGCATGATATCGAGCTACTCGCGGTAGTATGGTCTTTGCGGCATTGGCGACATTACTTGGTTTACCGGGAGTTCGTCATTCATTCTGATCATGGCGCACTACGGTACATGCATAGCGAGCAGAGGACTTCGACAGACAGGCAGGTAGGCAAAGTGGTTAAGTTACCTCCAAAGTTTTGACTTCCATATTTAACACATTAAGGGTAAGGGAAACGGGTTTGTTGACAAAATCAGTAGGATAACTCACCTCTTGGTTGCACTTCGCTCTTCAGTATTTGGGTTTTCTGAGTTACGTGCCTTACCTTTCTGATGTGTATTTTAGGACGATTTATGAGTCATGTAGGCAACACCAAGGTTATCATGACGATTACACTATTCAGGATGGGTATTTATTTAAGGGTACACCCCTTTGTGTCCCGATTTCTTCTATGCAAGAATGTTTGATTGCAGATATTCACGCTGGGGGGCTTGAGGGACATTTCGGGTGATCAAGACCATGACACTAATTAATGCGGGAGAGGTACTTCTGGGACATTATGCGCGGGGATGGTAATGCCTTTATTCTGAGATTTTATTCTTGCGCGATTGTTAAAGGGAGAGAGAGCAGAACACTGGCCTTTACAAACCATTACTGAATCCTTTTAGCCCTTGGAGAGATGTTTCGAGGATACTATGTTTTTGTGGTAGTTGATCAATTCTCTAAAATGGCGTATTTTATACCATGCACCAAGATGAAAGATGCGGCTCATGTGGCTTGGCTGTTCTTTCGGGAGGTGGTACGTTTACATGGGGTTCCGCAGTCGATTAGTTCTGATAGGGATCGACGGTTTATGAAGCATTTTTTAAGGACGTTATGGAGACTACTCGCTGCAAGCTTCGTTTTTCCACAGCTTTTCACCCTTAGACGGATGGACAGACGGATGTGGTTAACTGGAGTTTGGGTGAACTCCCATAATGTATTACAAAGGATAGACCTACTGAGTGGGATTTTGCCCTTTCACATGCCGAGTTTGCTTTCAAATGTTTTGTCAACAGTTCGACGAGACTATCTCCCTTTCAGATCGTAACGGGCTATTCACCAAATATTACGTTGGATTTGGCACATATTCCCCATTTGGTATCTACTTCTGACAGTGCTGACAGTGCTGCATGACAGTGCTGCAGAGTTTTCTTAGTCCATTCGGGCAATACATAAGAAAGTTCGGTGACATTTAACAGATGTTTACGCAGGGGTAAAGGAGAGGGTTGATCGGCATAGACAAGAGGTTATATTTTCACTAGGGGACCTGGTTATGCTTTATATTAAGAAGGGACGACGCACAGGCGTGGCGTCTAAACTTCTCTTACATAAATCAGGACCTTATCGCATAATTCAACGCATTGGCGACAATGCATATGAGCTTGACATTCTGGGAACACGCTCTAAGGTTGTCAATGCCAAACTTCTTACACAGTTTAATTGTGATATTCCATCACATCCAGTGACACCTTCACCTGACGTTGAGTTAACTGGCGAGATTGATGAGATATTGGATAGCCGTTTAGACACAGTAGGACACGTAGAGTTTTTGATACGATGGGTTGGTCGTTCAGAGGAGAATGATTCATGGATTTCGGGGGAGTCGATTGCACGGATAAATCCGACATTTTACAATGATTATATATGGCTACAGAATTCGTGGTCGAATTCTTTTTAGGAGGGGAGAGTTGATAGATGATGCCTCGTGGATCGTCTACCCATGAGTTCATATTTTATCTATATATATAGATGTTAGGGGTTCATTATTTCTTACTTCTCTTGTTAGAGTTTTTGGGTGAACTCTTAAAGACCCTAGAATTCAATTTGAGTAGTTAATTTGTGCTTCCACAATGTAATTAGTAACACTTTCTCTTAGTATGCATGTTTTTTCTCATACTTTAGTTAGTATCGAGTAGTTAAGAGTCGCACAATTAAACATCTTTAAATGTATGCATGTATATTTTAACAGTTGCAACCACTATGTCATACAATCTTCTTTTACTTTTACAGGTTCTTACGTGACTCATGAGACAAACCATTTCGTCTACTTCTATTTAGATCAAAAAGCAATCTTGTTATTTAAGTCGGGTTGATGATGAAGCCAGCAATAGTGATGAGGCGAGTTCGTGGTTAGGATGCTAAAGCTGCTACCTGTGTGTATTAATTAAGAACCTTGAGACGTTAAATGTCTAGAAGGAAATTCTTGAACTTAATGTGTATATTTCTGTCAAAATCTGTTTTTCATGACATGAAATTGTATGCCCTGAACTAGAATTTCTATCAGTTGAGTATCAATTAATTGACTTTTGTTACATCCGCATTTTGTAAGATTTTTGCCATTGGATGCCGATACTTTGATTTTCATTGAATAGCCAAAATTACATAGATGGAAGTAATTAAGTATTGCTTTCAGTCTGATTAATTGCAGGAAGATGTTGATCCTAGACACGTGTTAGAGCATTTGTAGTCGACTCTTCAAATATTAGTCACCAAATTTGGCTTTATTGACTAATAAAAATCAAATATTTTTTTTTACTACATCTGACTCCTCAAAAAGTACTTGTTAAATGTCACATGCCAACTTTTCTATAAAATCCTTGATTTTTGGATAGATTTTGTTTTATTAAATTTAGTTTGAAGAGTGAAAAAAAAGTCAAATTTGATGAACAAATATGACTTGGCAATTTGACTTTAATTTGGAGAGTTGGATGTAGGTGATTTATAGAGATTTAGCTCTCCAAATTTGACTTTAAGCCAATATAGAGAGTCGACTACAAATCTTTAAGGTTAGTTTATTTTGTTACTATCAAATGATAGACTATAAATAGATTCTAGAAAATCTAGAAATTTAAGGCAGATATGGATAAGTTTTTGTACTTCAATTTCAGTTAATTAGCTTTAGTATCTTGCGAGCATCATCAGCAACTAGAATAAACTTTGGTTTTAAGGAAAATGGGTCAGAAAATGACGAGAATACGGCGCGGAAGCGGAGCCGTTTCAATTTTACGCTAATTAGTAATAAAACTAAAGACAAAATAAATTAAATTAACATAACTTTAATCTCAAACTTGAGTTCAACTTCAACAACCAAAAAACCATTACATCACATCCTTGCATTTATTCCCCGAAGCCTTAATTATCTAATTATAATCTCTCCTCAAAGATATCCTACTAACCCAATAAGAAACAAAATATTAAAACAACTCCAGTAGTCATCTAACTAAAATAGGCTATGTTCCACGCGGGTGAGAGACGACCATGTGGCCCGTGTCACATCAAATCCCTTTCTCTTAGAAAATTTCATCTACGAAATTAGCGAGGTGGAACTCTTCTTGAAATCTTGAAGTCTTCCGTGGAATTTTTCGTACCCAAATATTGTAACTGAGAGCGAGGGTATGATCCTAAGTCGACCAACTTCTAAAAGTGAAGAAAGTATTGTGATCCTCTTCTCGAAACTCGTGAAGAAATCCTCCCAAAACGAATCAACTAGGCCATGTTTGTTTGTTTATTTTTGGGTGAGAAGAGGTAGGAGATTTTGAGGTTAGAAAATTAGAAAAAACTCGCGTGCGTTTGACTAAAGGTTAGAACTTGTACTTAAAATCCTGATTTCTAACTTTAACTCCTCACTAGTCTGTTTGGCTGAACCATCTAATTTGACCACAAATTAAAAGTTTCTCCACAAAAACATCAAAAATACATATAAACCACATTTTCCTTTCTAATTCATCATATATTAATGAGAGCGAGAGAGAGAGTGAGAGTTGTATGAGGGTTGGAGAGAGAGGTGGGAGAGAGAGGGGATAGAAATAGAGGTAAGAGGGAGAGGTAGAGAGAGAGAGAGTTACATGAGGGTGGGAGAGAGAGGTGGGAGAGTGAGGGGATAGAAAGAAAGGTAAAAGGGAGAGGTAGAGAGATAAGGGAGAGAGAGAGAGAGAGTTGTATGAGGGTGGGAAAGAGAGGGGATAGAGAGAGAGAGAGAGGTGAGAGGGAGAGGTAAAGAGATACGGGAGAGAGGGAGAGGGAGAGAAAGAGTTATATGAGGGTGGGATAGAGAGGGGATAGAGAGAGAGGTGGGAGAGGTAGGAGAGAGGGGGGATATAGAGAGAGGTGAGATAGAGAGAGAGAAAGAGAGAGTGAGTGTGTGAGAGAGATAAGGAGAGGGAGAGAGAGGAGGGAGAGAGAGGGGGGGGGGGGGGAACGTTGGGTGAGTTTTTATTTGGCTTATTTGGGGTAGGAGTAGTTTTTCATTTGGCATATTTGAGTATTTTGGGTTTGAAACGACCAAAATATCCCCAATTAAACTGGTCACGGGTGTAGGAAACTTCTAGTTTGGCTTTGACTGGTCGTTTTGGCGCTAACCAAACTTATAGTCTTTATTTTTTCCGGAGAGAATGCCTACATGTCAAAGGTGAGAAGTTTCCAAAAAACAAACATGGCCCTGGTGGTTGTTCGATCGTGTTTTGAGCCTTTTTTGGCTCGCGCACTGCTGGAACATACCCTTTATTGTTGTTAAATCATTAATGTTGCAGAACTTGTGTGCGTATTTATTCTGGAAGCCTTCATGATGTCACTGAATCTTCGAACCCCAAATTCTAGGACTACTCCCAATTCCATGTCGCTGCTGAAGATAGTTCCCGGCTGGACAAAAATCGAGTTTTGTTTGATCCAGTAAGCGTATAACCAAAATCAGTTTTGGCACTTAGATCGTGCTCATTGCTGGAGCTGGATCGGGTCGTTGCTGGTCCGTGGGTCAGTGAAGATGAGGTGCTGGTGATGTCTGCATAAATATTTTGCATACATTCATATTTGGGGAAAGTCGTTGGTAGGAAGTGCGCTGGCAACCCATTTGAATTTAAATTTGAGTTTTGCACTTGGTAAAGCACGTGCTCAACACGTGTTAGAGTCTGAGTAGGGTACAGTAGACCATGCAACACCCGATCACTCTCTCTTCTTTCTTCATCACGAACGGTTTCAATTGCAGTCGCGTCTGTACTGATTAGGGATTCGTTTTTGGTCACAAACTCGGTCAAAACTTCGGTCTGGTGAATCTCTTGGATGACGGTGAAGGTTTGGGTGGTTCCTCCTGCTTGGTTCGTCTCTCTCGCCATGACTCTCTCCGTAACTATGGTTGAATAAAAAAATCGATTTTCCACCATCTCCACCTGCTCTCTTCTTCTTCGTTCCTCTCCACCGAGAGTTTGGCTTCTTTCCAAGTTCGCAATCTGCAATAAAATCTTCATGACCGTTGAGTCTTGCACCTTGAGTTTGGATTTTTTCTGCGGTTGTCTCTCTCCTTTTCGTCGAACCTGCAATAACAGCTCTGTTATTGGCAACCGTGCCGGTGGTTGCTGAGATGACGGTTGGGCTGCTTTTGGCAAGGTTATCATCGGATTTGTTGATAATCGGCGGTAAGTTCACCGACTTTGGCCCAGATAGAGCCTGTTGGGTAGGGCATAAAAATCCTCTTGAACGCTTCAATTAATCTACTGAATATGCTAGATAACTTGGCGATGTTTTCCTTGGTGGCTTTGATCATTGCGGCATTGGTCTTCTTTCGTGCCATTGCAAATCGAATCAACACCATCCCGGGATCTAGAAATCGCTCCGATACTAAATATGACGAGAATACGATGCGGAAGCGAACCGTTTCAATTCTATGCCAATTAATAACAAAATTAAGACAACAAATTAAATTAATATAACTTTAATCTCAAAATTTGAGTTCAACTTCAACAACCCTCCCTGCATTTATTCTTCAAAGCCCTAATTATCTTCATAGAATCTCTCCCCGAAAGATCTCTTTGATAACTACAAGAAAAAACACATATAATAGCGTTGAAAAACTTCTATGAAAAGCTACGATAGCGTTTATCGTCCGCTCTATTCTCCCATTCTATTCTTTTTACAATAATATTTTTTTGAACGCCATTAAATAATAACATTTGAGAAACGCTATCAATTTATTTTAAATGACGTTTAGAGAACGCCATAGTTGACTTTCCATAACATTTTTCTAATGATATATATTATCTTTTCCATAGCATTTGTCTAATGCTATATATTGTCTTTTCCATAGTATTTGTCTAACGCTATCTATTATCTTTTCCATAACATTTTTCTAACGCCATCTATTATCTTTTCCATAACAATTGTCTAATGTTATCTATTATCTGTAACATAACATCTTCAATTGCTATCTTTGCTCAACAAATTAGTAGTACAAAACAGTTACAATGTTCAATAAACGCTATCATTAGCACTCTCAGAGTCTTACAATATATATATATACTTATATTAAATAAATAAGAAAAATGCCATTCATATATAATAATAGCTCATTTTATTCATGATTAAACAAAGAAAGATCCAAGTACAATTGATCCGTAAAAATTCAAAAAGAATAAAAATTAAAAACATAGATATAAAAAACAAAAAAGGAAAGAATGGTGGCTTCAAAAGCGAAGAGTTCATAGGGAAGGACGGAGTCAAAGTCATACTGAGTTGAAAAGAAGTTGGGGGTCAAGGATAGCAAGACCTGCAAGAAGAAAGTAACATAACAAATAAATAAAAAACTTGCGAGGAAAGCATCCAAAGATGTACAAAAGTTTAAGAAACTCACCTCATAGATGAAACTCAACATAATTATGAGGTTCTCGATCTTCATCTCAATTCAATTAGCGCCAAAGAAAATCCCACGATGATCAAAGACAGGAAATGTACGCTGCACATGGTGGCAAATATTAGGAAATTGAGACTTTTATACGATTTGAAAATTTTATATCGGGTTTGCTAAGAGAAGAGGCAACACATAACCTTAACCACTACCATAGAAACAACACCTTTGATGTCTCTAGAGAAACCCTTAATCATCTCTACCATAAATGTCTAACTTCCCTTATACAATGTTTATAAAACACAACAATTACGGATGAGAACAAACAGGATCGAGGCATTTTACAGATTGAGATAACACGAGAAGTTAGTGTTGAGACCTCATTTCAAACCTTGAGTTAAACAGATGAATAAATTTGGTTCAATTTTTTTAAGAAACACGATTCATTTATCATACCCTAGATCTTAGGGAAAAGGCTTTCTCGATGCAGATGATAGATTTATATTTGCACACATCGAAATGGCTAGGCACCATTTCGATATTTATACTAGAACATTTTTGATGTGTTTAATATGATTTACACTGTTGTACATGTGTGCACTAAGTATTACCATCCCTCAAATATTTTTGGTTATTCTTAAATTTATATGTGCCTTTGCCAAAGATGCTTGCTTGAGAAGGTATGCTATCTTTAATTTCAAACATTTATTTATTCTATTTTCATGTTTTTTCCCTCAAACTTCTTTAATCATTGTTTTTGTGATTTATTTACTAAATGGCTTTCGCTGTGGATTATTCATAGCTATTACTGCTTTGGTTGTGCTTCTTGTGAATACTCATAGTTTATATGGCCTTTATTGAGCAGATTTTTCTTTTTGGTTAGCAATTACTCCTTTAAACTACAGTAACCCTTTTATCTCTCATTCCCTTCAAACTCAAGATATAGGTTTTCATTATTTGTTATGTTATATTTTTGGTGAGCTATGTTAGTTGGTGGTGACTATTGATGCCAAACCAAGCCAAGTTAAGCACTGAGATGCTTGTGATCTTTCTAGATGCGTGTTCCACTTCATTTTAGTAGTTTTTATGAATACAATAGTACTTGTGAACTTATTCAACATTTTTTGTTGTTGTTATATATAGGTTTAAAACCATAGCAAGCCGGTGGACCTTGCTGGAAAATACTATACCACATGGTCTTTGCTCTTGCTCCGTCTCTCCTCTCCAGGTATTTGATGCATTCATGCTGCTGAACATGATCCTTTAGCTTAAGTATTTGTTAAGGTGAAAAAATAGTGTGTGAATTTTATGGGTCTAGATGTGACCAAAAAGTTTATACAGAGTACTGAGCTTTTAAGGGCACAAATTATGAAAGGTAAGGAATCCTATATTGATTTGGAGAACCGGTTTTCACAATACAAGGCTAAAAATGATGCTAAGCTTGATAGTTTGAGGGACATGGTAACATCTCTTAGATCATTTCAACGTGTGCGACATCTACTGTTAATGTTGATAGATCACGGGTATGGATTAATTTTGCAGCTTTTCTTTTAATTTTTTTTTCTTACTAATATCACTACCGCATGCTTTTTATTGTTAGATGTCTACATCTCTTTTACGAGAAGAGGCAGTTGCTCATTTTTTGAACTTGTACCAGCATATTGTGGCCCCTGGGAGGGTGTTAGTAATTCCTGGTTACCAGGAAAGCGAGGAGGCAGAATATGAGGTTATTGTTGATATAATTTTTGAGAAAAATTCTCCAGTCTTTGGTCAACGTGGGGTTTTCTTTGACGAACTATTAATTGGCACGAAGATCAAGTACCCGAGGATTCTTCTGCGTTTTGTCTATTAGGTAAATGTTCTTATAAACTCTTGTATTTTTTTTTGAAATTCCTCTTGTTATCCATTTAACAACTAAAGTTTCAAAGGGTTTGACCTTTATAATTTATTTGTTATGCTAATTTTCTTGCAAGGTGCTTCCCATCTTTTTGAAGGCTTTTATAATGAATTGATGGCGCTCCCTATTTTTGGATCCGCTACTACTTTTGAGGTTATTGTTTGAACACCGCTGTATTAATCCTTTGCTTTTGAAGCCACCGCGCTTTCTTTTTTTATTTCTCAATCCATGGTTTTTTTGGATTTATTATAGGGAACATGTATATAGCTCGTAATCAGTGTACCTGGATTTCTTTGGCCAATATTCATAAATGAAACAAGTTATTGAATTGTGTGTCTTTGTTTATATATGTTAAATGATATATACAATAGGTGCAGTTTGTTTTTCTGAATTGTGTAGGTTTTGGTTTTTTTTAAACAAATAAAAATTAAATTACCACGGACTAAAGCAGTGGTAAATATCCTAATTATACTAATGATATTATCCGTGGTAAAAAAATTGCCACGGATTTACTTTGTATCGGTCAAAATAGAACAACGACAGAGAAACTCTATGACAATAATATTAACTACAGACAAAAATAGTGGTACATATGATATTATATCACTGATTATATCCGTGGTAAAAAAATTGCCACAGATTTACTCCATATCAATATAAATTAGATAACCACAGAAAAACTCCGTAGTAAAAATATTACCATGGATTTACTCCGTATCAATATAAATTAGATAACCACAGTAAAACTCCGTGGCAAAAAAATTGCCACGGATTTACTCCGTATCAATATAAATTAGATAACCACAAATAAACTCTGTGGCAAAAATATTGTCACGCACCTTTAACTATAGACCTCCACTACAAACTTTATCCGTGGCAAAATGATTATTACAACAGATAAGGACCATGGTAATTTAGTAAAATTGGTGTAGTGTGAGCAAAATAATGTCAAGCAATCATGATTGAACGAAGAACATAAAATTCTGATTCAAAAAGCTTCAAAATTCTTTATGGAACTATGATCTTTCAAATATTTAGTTTCTTACAGGGGCAATACTAACATTATTGCTTTCGAAGATGCTAAAGGTAGTTGATAGTACTTATATGATCTAAACGGTCCCTAAGAAAAATTAAGGAAATTCTGAGCATAAGAACAATAGTTAAAGTTGCAAAAACATAAATAACGAACCTTATCAGCTACTGCTTGTAGCGTAACATGATTACCCCATTCACCAGATCTGTGTGATGTAGGAAATTAGTCCTCTGAATAGAAGTTCTCTATCCTAATATTAAAGTTAGGGTTTTCAATCATTACCAGCTTCACCAAAGATGTGAAAGCTTACTAATTTTATTCAAAATTAATGACCCTTTAGAAATACTTACTTGGCCATTTTCTTGTAATAGTATTTGTATATCATGGGTATATAGCCTTCGTATTGATATCGGTAGTCTTTAAGCTGGAAGAACAAGATACAAAAAAATAAGAAGTATAAGTAAATTTATATACGAGATATTATGAAACCCCATCAGACCACAACCCTCCTCGGTCCTTAATAATCTTTTCCAAAAAGCAAGGGAAGGCACATATACACATACCTTATTACGATACCCGGTGATGGTGTTGAAAGGCGTTTGGTAGGCACTATACCTTATGTGGTTCGCGAAGAATCGGTTTTATTGAATGGATGGCTACATTGGGTGGCATGGATTAAGGAAGAATCTGCGGAGGGCGAGTCCACTGTGACGCAAATAATTTTGTTAAATTTAGATTCAAAGGAGAGATCCGAGAAGTCCAATTTATGGATATAAACTTCCCCTTCAATTACAAGCGTTCTGTCTATCGCTTGGAAGCACTAGGTGGTTGTTTAACATTTGTAGATTGCTCTCTTGGGGACCGAAAGGTAGACATTTGGATACGGAAATATAACCTAAAGAATTTATGGACAAAATAGTTTTATGCAATTACGTTACCTGGGCTATTTTGTCATGGCCATGATAACTATACAGTGAAGCCCTTGTGCTTTCTGAACAACGGACAATTGCTGCTACAGGTAGATGATGACCTCTGCTTGTTATCATACAATCCCACAACCGGTGAAGTTAAACGCTTGGGAATTGCTGGACTTCAGAAGGAGCTGAAAGTTATTAAGCTAAGAGCATGTCCCTTTCGTAGTACTCTTATACTTGTCTGTCTATATTATGTACAAATTATGCCTCATCGATGAACATGAAGGGAGATCAAAGCAGGGGGAAAATTTGGTATGGAGCAAAAGGTAGAAGACACCATTAAAAAAACAATTTTAATTTTTGGCATAATTTGTACATAATATTGACAGACAAGTATAAGGAAGATGTTTTAGTCTTAGGGAATTGTTGCACATATCTGGAAAATTCTTTAAAGTACAATATAGAGATTGTTTAATACTTTCTACTTGCTTTAATGTCGTAAGAAACCCGTCAATTGGTTACATTTTCTCCATATTACAGTTAAAACGTGGCACTAAGTTGAAGTATATAGCAGAACATGAATCTATTTCATTCAAGGGTACAAGGTTATGAGACTTATGTAGTTACATCTTCATTCGGGATTTTTGTTGAGATTCCAGTAAGTGTACTAGCCACTGAAGCTAGTGCTTTAATAGCTCAAGGTAAATCCAAGCTCCCCAGAAATGGAATTGTATAATATCCGTATTTTTCGTGGTTCTTAGGGAGCCTGGAAGATTTATCTATCTTATTATGTTCCTTGAGGATTTCAGTTGCTGGCCAGTATTTTAACTCAATATCCATGCACCTCATATTTTGGTCACTTAGTGTAAATGATAAGATAGATAATGAGTTGCATTTCTACAAATAAGCTACATGCATTATCTACCTTCCCATGTAAGCACATCCCCACCATCATAGTATTGTAACTCAATATGCTTTCACTTATCCCTCTATGGTGCATCTCCTCTTTAAGCTTTAGACCATCTTCAAACATATTGTTCTTAAAATACCCAAAAATCAATACATTATAGATGTACTCAATCTGGCGAAAACCCTTGCACAACATTTTGAACCATAAATTCCGAGCATCCCCAACTCAGCCAATCTAATAAAGACCATCAATCAAAGAGTTATACATAATCATAGTAGGATCATACCCTATCTCCTTTAAATCATTAAATAGTCAAAAACATTCATCTTCCATTCTATTCCTACCAAACCCGTGAAGAATTTCCTGATAAGTAATAGTATCAAGAAGACGATCCTTCACGATCATAACATGTAAAAGTGTAGAAACTTTATTAAAATCCTTTATTTTGCAATACCCAAATATTAATTTTGTTAAAGCAATAACATCTCGAGCAAACCCAGATTGTAAAAAATCCCTTAGAAGATTATACCCTTCTTCAAAGTTTCCATCCTTTTAATAAGCACGAATTAGAAACCCAACCGTATCGACATCACAAGCAACACCCAAATCCATCATACTATCATATAATTCCCTAACAATATCTATCATTCCAACATTAAAGTCCCCCTATAATTGTAGAATTCCATACCTGAAGAAACGACGTAAACTCCATATCTCTCAACTGTGTAAAACCCGGTAGAGCTTCAACCACAGCTGCGTTGCAATAAAGGCATTTGATCAAATGCTCCAATGAAGACGTGTTGCTGAACGACAAAAGGAGTAAAATTAGGTTTAATCAAATCAAATTGCAATAATCAGCCAAACAAAAGTAGAAACTAATAAATCAAGCAAACCCTCTGTAATAATTGTTCTTCGTACCTCAAACTATTGTAGATCAAATCGAACCCCTTTATAGATCAGCTGAAATAAGCCCTATGTAGATAATCAAATCAAATCCAACCCCTTTGATGCTGCAACACCTGTGTGTACAAGATCGACTTCAATCATCAATTCCACAAATTGAAACCCTAAAATTAGAAACAAAGGGATTAGAGATCCCTAAGATGTCAAAATGAGAACAAGAAATCAGTCACAATTAGAACAAATCAGAGATTAGGGCATATAAACTTATAATTCTCAAGATCGCTTCTACTGAGAGAGAGGGAGAGAGAGAGAGAGAGAGAGAGAGAGAGAGAGAGAGAGAGAGAGAAGAGAAGAAGAAGTTGTCCTTCAAATTAGTAAAGAAGATATGATTTATTTTATCAAAGGCAGATAGAGATGGAGCTTGATTTGGGAGAGATGAGGGAGAGAGCTCAGAGAGAAAAAACTGTGTAGTGCAAAAATAGTATCGAACCCTGGCTATGTATTATGAGAAAAATATAGGCTACAATAGCATTCATGTAAAATATGCTATGAATGTTAATTTTTAATAGCATTCAATATATATGCTATGAAATTTGTGCTATTTAAAGTACTTTTTCTTGTAGTGGATCCTGCTAGCCCAACAATATAGGAAACAAAATATTAAATCAACTTTAGTAGTTATCTAACTAAAATAGGCTATGTTTCATGCGGACGAGAGATGACCATGTGACCCGTGTAACATCAGAAACAAAACCTCCCATTAGAAACTTTCGAGCATAATCAAGCTCCGTTCGATTCGCACTGCAACCTCATTCATATATCCATTATCCCATTCAAATCCTCGCTAGAGGTCATGGAGAATACCAATTCATGGACTCCACGCAAGTATGTTAGCATGGTATATTATCTTATTTTTGTTTTATATATTGTGAAAACCTCTACTCAAACCTAAATCCCATGGTTTAAGGGCGCGAACTCCCCTATATGAGATTACGCCCCTACATTTGGCACCGTCTGTGCTATACCTACTATCCTCAATCCTTTTTCTTTACCCCTATACCCATATCTGATGGCCCCTACCCTCTGTTCCACCTCTGCCATTGTCGGCACCTCTACCGGCGGTATCACCACCCAATTAGCTCTTATAAGCCAACAGTTTGCTCAAGCAGAAGAGTGTCACACCAACCAACTGTGCCTCGAGCGGTAAGATCACTGTCAAGAGCTCGAAGTTGAATGGTAGCGTCGTTTGGACGACAACGATAAACAACACCAAGCCCTCGATGAGCTCTGCCACATAGTTTGGGAACTCTAACAGGTATAAACTCAAGATTCCCCTATGCGTTCCCAAGCCCCTGCGCATTCACGCATATTCACCCGCGTACTCCTTGGCCCCCACCCCTATTCTGAAGTGCCACCGGTCAACCTTGGTGCCAAAGGTACCCCTAATAACATACCTGCAGGTTCGATACACCTCAACGTCCCCATTATAGTAGACTCGTTCGATTCAGCGCTCCGAACATCCCAAAACCCATAAGACATTCTGCTCAGGAACGCCTGGGAGAACGCAGTGCCAAGTACACCCCCTAACCCGCAACCTTACCACCTGTGAACTCAATGTTCTCCCCCTCGAGCAACATATCTCACCCAATAAGAGCTCGACTAGAAAATCAACGCCGTCATGCGCATTAGTGCCAGCCCTACTCTGAACTCTTGGACTCGCCTTTACAATCCAATATGCCCAAAGCTTCTCGCTGTCGAGGTGCCTCTAAGCTTTCGCACCCTTAAAATCTACAAATATCGCAATACCGATCCTCAATCCCATGTACTTGAGTTTCAAAACGCCCTAAGCTTGTACTCTTCAACGGATTACATCCTTTGTCGAATGTTCCCTACCAGCCTTATCGACAGCCCCCTCAAGTGGTATCATAGCCTCCCCAATGGATCCATTCAAAAATTCGAACAACTATCCAATTTGTTTATCTCTTATTTTGCCTTCAATAAAGATCTTGAAGTCTGAGTAGTTACCCTCATCAACTTTTGAAAGACACCTATCGAAATGCTCGAAAACTTTACCAAGCATTTCCTCGATGAATTGTGCAAGGTCGAGAACCTCGACTGGGAGAACGCCGTATTAGCTTACTCAAACACCCTGTCAGACCACAGCCGCATTAAAGAGTATATCATCCTCTAAAAGCCCCGAAACCTCGAAGAGATGTTGTCCAAAGTAAATGGCTACATCGACCTCGAACGGCTCCGCGAAACTAATCGCCAGGGACAAACCTCTACCACCAACCACAATAGACCTCGACAACCGAATACAACCTTGGTCGCTCCCGTATATAACGAGACCGAAAACCAAAAATGTATCCACTTCGATGCTCAACCCTCTGAGACTTGCAAAAAGTGCCCCATGCCAGTCCTACCCAAACTTACCATTCCCGTCAGTACACTACTAATAATCATCCAGGCTGATGACCCTATTTGGTGGACCCCCTTCCCCATCAAAGTCAAGAAGGATGAACCATACTGTAAGAACCACAAATGTAACTGTCATCCACTGACAAGTGTTACGCGTTGCACCGTTCACTTGAGATGATCCTCAAAGCTGGCTGCCTGCATTAGTATGTCGTCGACTTCTCCGGTTACCTCGATGGGTCGTACCGCAAGCCCTAGCCAACCCTAAATACCAAACCAGCCAAAGTACACATCTTCCAAGTTCACATGATCGAAGTAAACAACATCAACAGTGGTCACACCTGAAGTAAAAGGAAGAGGGTCGAAGACTATTGTAAACTTACCTAACCACAAAAATTTCTAGTCCTCCTACTCGAATCGAGCCATCACCTTCGACCCGAAGGTATATCCTTCATCGACTATGACATCTCCCACGTTTGTTTCCCTCATTCAGATCCCTTAGTCATCATGATTAAAGTCGAGCACCTTATTCTCCACATGATGCTCGTCGATACTGGAAGTGTAACCGATGCGCTTTTCTTTCAGACAATCCAAGCTATGTAAAAGACCGATCTAATCACCCCCTCAAACATCAAACTGAAAGTCTTCAATGGCTCAATAGGGGTTATCGTCGACCGAATAAATCTTCCAGTCATCGCGGGCCCTATGGTTCTTCCTTCAAACCAGTTTCCTTATCATTGACAAAAACTTCAAATACCTCAGGATTCTAGGCCGCAATTGGTCTCATGCTATGAAGGCCATACCTTTGACCTACCATCAAGTCCTGCGTTTTACTACCCCATGCAGTATGTGGGACATGAAAGGCTCTCAGTGATTAGCTCGATCCTGCGAGTATCCTAAAATCGATCTTTCACGGAAACTGGTGAAGCCATAACAATCACTACAACCGTCCTTCCCCAACCCTTCGACCTCATCCACCTACACATCGACCATCGAACCCGTAGTATACATCGAATTCGGCGGCCCTGGTCAAGGCACATTTATTGGCAGCTTCTTGGCTACCGATGAACAACTCGAACTTACCACTTTCCTTCGATCCAACAAAGATGTCTTCGCCTGGACATTCCACGAGATGCTCGGGGTTGACCCCACCTTCACCTGCCACCGACTTGACCTTATCCCAAAATTAACACCTGTCAAGCAAAAGAAATGCACTTTAGCCCCAAGGATTCGAGACACAGTGAACCTCGAGGTCGAAAAGCTTTTAGCCGCTAGATTTATATGCGAAGTCAAGTACGCCGATTTGATCTTGAACATCGTTGCTGTGCCCAAAAAGAATTGCAAGATCCAAATCTGCGTGGACTTCACTAATCTCAACAAGCACACGACGAAGGATAGCTTCACTCTCCCGATCATTTCAGTGCTTCTCGATGCCACAGCTGGCCACAAACGCCTCTCTATGATGGATGCGGCCTCAGGTTACATTCAAGTACCCCTTCTCCCTGACGATCAACTTAGAACTTCTTTCATTACCGAACAAGGACTCTACTATTTTAATGTAGTGCCCTTCGGGTTTAAAAATACGGGCGCAACTTACCGGTGCCTCGTTACTACAATGTTCAAACCCCTGCTTGGCAAGTTAATCAAAGTCTACATCGATGGCATGCTCTGCAAAGCCTCCACAAATATACCCATATATAAGACCTGGCCAAAGTTTTCTCCATCCTTCAGTCATACCAAATGAAATTAAACCCAGATAAATGCCTGTTCGGTGTCTCATCCAAAAAATTCCTGGACCATCTCATTAGTAAACGCTGCATCAAAATTGGCCCTACACAAATTCGAGCCCTCATTAATATGCCTTCTCCCCGAATAAATAATGATGTCCAGAAGGTAGTAGGCAAAATAGCATCCCTTAACCACTTTATTTCAAAAATCTTCTGACTGCTACGCCTGGTTATTCTCCCTACTACGCGAACAAGGCATCCATAAAACCAAGAAGAAAACCCCCCTCGTTAATTGGACACCCAAATGCGAACAGGCCTTCCTCAAAATTAAGACTTACCTTGGACAACCACCTGTCATGAGCACCCCGGTCGAAGGTGAAATACTTTCCCTCTATCTCACAGTTACCGACAAGTCTATTAGCTTGGTACTTATCCGAACAGAAGCAGGCATTGATAAACCTGTCTACTTCAT
Organism: Kingdonia uniflora; assembly: GCA_014058105.1. Classification (NCBI taxonomy): domain Eukaryota; kingdom Viridiplantae; phylum Streptophyta; class Magnoliopsida; order Ranunculales; family Circaeasteraceae; genus Kingdonia; species Kingdonia uniflora. Next base: position 781,929 of record JACGCM010000853.1, read on the forward strand.
CAACAAAACTCTAATACCAGTCGAAACACGATATAACAAACTCGAACGACTTCACCTTACCCTCGTCTACACTTCTCAAAAACTTAAGCCCTACTTCCAAGCATACCATATATGTGTCATCACTAACTATCCCCTTCGAGACGTCCTTGCCAAGAAAGATAAATCCCGAAGGGTGCAGCAATGGTCTATCTACCTTGGTGAACACGATATCACTTTTGAGAAATAGGTCTCCCACAAAGGCCAGTCAGTCATCGATTTCGTTGTCGACCTCCCGGTCGAAGATATCGAGTGGGAAGAACATGAAGACGACCTTCCTGAAGATCAGCCCGAATATAAGGACCCCGAGAACCCTAACACAGGATGGTGTCTTTCACAGATGGATCTACAAGCCCAAACGGTTCTAGGATAGGCATCGTACTGGTCATATCGTCAAACGACCACATCAAAAAGGCAATAAAACTAAACTTCGAATGTACCAACAATGAGGCCAAGTATGAAGCATTGATACATAGTCTTGATCTAACCCTCGAACTCGGAGTCCGCAAACTAGCTATCTTCACCGACTCACAACTCGTCCAGCGACAATATACCAGTGAGAGCCAGGCGAACGGTCGTATAGCTGAGTATGCAGCGCTCGTCCGCCAATGCATGAATTATTTCCCTGAGAAATTATCGATCACACATTACCCTCGAGGCATGAATAGACACGCTGACGCCCTCGCCTATATTGCAGCCATGCTAGGCCAGCCTGAACCTCAAAAACTTAATATCGAAGTACTCGAACGCCCAAGTATCGACTAGATGGAAATCAATACCATTAATACTGGGGGAAAAAGTCTCGATCTCGATGACTGATGCACACCTTTCCTCGCGTACTTCAGCCACTCCACCTTACCTGATGACCCGAAAGCAAAACAATCCTTATTAGAAAATTACCGAAGGTACACCATAATTAAAGGTAGCTCGCACTGCAAATTACCAAATGGAGTACACCTCAAATACATATCTTAACAAAAAGTTGTAACTATCATTATTGAGCTACATGAAGAGAATTGTGGGTCCTACACTGCTGGCCGATCAATGGCTCTTGAAGTAATAACATAAGGATTATTTTAGCCGAATATGAAGAAAAAGGACAAAGAGTATGCAAAGCACTGTGACAAATGTCAGTATCACGCCCATGACATCAAAAGCCCCTAGCCAGAGCTCCGCTGCAGCCAAGTCGTTTGGCCCTTTAAAAGATGGGCCATCGATCTAGTGGGCCCTTTCCCAAAGGCCTTGGGACGCAGATAATACATCCTAGTTGCCACATATTATTTTATTAAGAGGGTCGAAGCTGTACCCTTATGTCGATCTAGAGAAGAAGAGGTCACTAAATTCCACTTAGAAAATATCATTACATGCTTCGGCTGCCCACATTTGATTCGATGCGAAAATTGACCACAATTCGTCGGGAACAAGGTTCGAACATTTCTCAAAAAATATAACATCATCCTCTCTCCATCCTCATCGTATTACCCGTAGGGGAATGGCCAGGTCGAAGTAATCAACAAAACTATTATCGATGGTCTTAAAAAGCTCGTCGACGAGAAGAAGGGGTACTAGGTTCAAGAGTTACAACATGTACTTTGGGCTTACCGTACCACACTAAGAAAATTGATGGGCTGTACTCCTTTCCTCTTGGCCTATGGTACCGAAGAAATCTTACCCACCCAGCTCAAGGTCCCAACACGCTACCCCGATCTACCAAATGAAGACAATGAGTTTAAACTCGGATGTAGCATGCTATGGATCGATGAAACCAGAGACCGCGCCTTAGCTTACCTCGGGCGTTACTAGATCGCCTTTTAGAGATCATACAATAAAAGGGTTCGACCATGAAGTTTCGATATAGGCGACTTGGTACTTCGCCGAGTCACCCCCTCCTCGAGGCCATGCAATACCAGCAAGCTAGCCGAATCTTGGGATGAACCATATGTGGTGTACGACAAAGCAGAAAAATGATTGTATTACCTTATGAGTAAAGATGAGGAACCTTTACCCAACCCATGGAGCATTTGACCCATTGGCAGTGGCTTTTCCCTTTCCCTTTTGGGCCTATCGAATTGCCTCTTGGGCACTTGAGCCTCGCCCCCTTACCTCGTCCAGTGGCACTGTAGCCCCATGATGAGTCCTCAGTACATAGCTAAACTTTGGCCTTGTCAAGGTGTTGTAATCCATCTCGCTTACTACTTCAGGAAGGGCAACCTTTTTTCTCCTCTTCAAAGGCCCAGCTGCGGTCGAAGCTTCTTTTAACAGAGTGACCGTCTTCTTCCATCTCTTCCTCAAAATCTTCAATTTTTGAAATACTTTGTTTATTCGCTCCTCACTCTTGTCAATCAGATTATCGATATAGAACTAAGGGTTTTTTAATGTTCTACTCATAGGATATGTAATAAACAAATCGAAAGTTATGCAATATCTGAAGTAACGCAGCACAAGATACTTGAACATGTACTTAACTGCATTGAACAACCTATGTGTCAGAGAAAGATCTACCTCCCCATCTGCATACTCAAAATTACCTTTCATAACCACTAAATCCTTATCCCACCCGCGACCAGTCGAACAGAGGTCAAACAGCCAAGGCTTCTCGGGGTGACACTGATTATGGTATGTTCCTACCTTCTTATTCCCCTTCCTCGAGTAGAACGACACCACGTCGAGCCACTCGATCACAGGCCTCCCTTTGTGTACCAACTCTTTATTTATGCCTTTGATAACCCTCATCACCTCCTAGAAGTTACCATTCATCTTTCACGGTGCCATGTCCCAAAAATTTAGAACCTCCTTCACCTTCGAAGGGGCAGCTGCATTCCCAGTCGAATCTGCCCCTATAATGCCATTATCCCCTCATTGGGTGCGTCCATAAATAAATACTCTGACCCTAATGGCACCAGATCAATCCCTTCCCCCGCTAGATCATGTTTTGACATGAATCGATCAAGCCTGGTTTACTTCTGCAATGAGACTTTTCTTTTAAATGTATTCTCCTCCCCTATCTCCTCACTACTTCCCTCACTCTCATTCACCTCCTCCCTATCCCCATCCTCCCTCACATTCCCCATATGGTCGACCCCAGCCTCCTCAACCTCCACCTCCTCTTCCTCATCTTTATCCCTTTCCTCAACTATCTGAGCTCTCCGTCGACTCCTCCTCACCAAACTAACATCAGGATCAATCACTGCTAAAGATACGTCAGTTACGATATGCAGCTCTTTGACATCACTACTCCCCTCCCCTCGACCAGAGGTACTCGGTTCATTTATAACATCATCGTCCTCATTTATTAGCCTCAACCTCGAAGCTTCGCGGGTACGCATTATACCCTACATAAGAAGAGGGATGAAATTAGCCTAATATATTAGATGATAAACCTTCGAATTTATATGTTACTATTGCCTACCCCACTATCAATCATCGGTCGTGCCAAAGTATGATTATTGTACTCTCAATCGACTACCAACTACTCTACTCCCACACCTACCACCACCAAGAAATTAAACTTTGAGGGATTTTTCAGTCTGATCCCTCAACCTTACCATAACTACACCATTAATGACCTAGCAGCAAACCTTACTTTTAACAACAAAAGAGAGAAGAGAGAACAATGACACAACATAACAGTCAAAAGACCTACCTGTCCGGTGAAGATTACAGTACCAATGAAGAATCACAGCAACAATGGCATCCACACTTCGTAATAACAATGGCATCCACACTTCGTAATAACAATGGCTTTCTTCCTTCCTCTCCTCAGCAACAATGGTTGGCTGTTTTCTCTGCTTGATTAATTTTTCTAGCAATTTTCTCTCTCCTCTTAAATACAGCCCACTAAACTGTCTCATTTTCCCCAAACTGCTATCATAACCACTACCCCTATTACCTCTCCTACTTCCCTCCACATTTTTAGCTAATTGTATATTTTTGTATAAACACCCCTACTAAATACGAACGTGTGACAGACACCTTCACTAGTTATGGAATTCCCCTTTACCTTTTGAACCCTCAAATCCCTTTTAATACCACATTTGTCCAAATGCATATTCTGCCCACAATCTTTGACTACCTATAACCATCAACGACAAACCTCTAAAAAATTGTCATATCCTGCCACGAAGACTTCACCTAACCGCAACGTGGCATACACATCATACCCATGGCTGACATGCCATGATTATTATCTGCCCAACACACTGCTCAATGCACGATGTCCCATCTGACAACTCAGCAATTACGGCTGTCAGGTCCATGTAGTCGAAGCAAAACAGGCCTCGACCAATTCATTTATACACCTTCTTTGATTGCTTGAACCATCTCGTTAAGATCGACCTACTCTATATGCTCAAACATTTTTAACCCTCGACCATGGCACAATATTATCTACTCTCTCAACAATCTTCGACCAAATAATTTATTATTCGAGATCTTTCTAGTATTTTGACATCTAACATAAGCTTTGTTTTCCCTATAAGAATACTAACCGCGCCTATGTTATCATCGATCAAGTTATCTACCTACGAGTACTTTCAAATAAAATTGAACACTTTGATAGTAGTACGAAGTAGTATGTTTCCATTTTATTCAACAAAAAAGGAGAAAAAAAGAAGAACAACAATTGCATTCAGTATTCCCACCCACAATCAAGAACCCCGCACCCTACTTACATACAGGGCAGTACTTCTAGGACCATGGACAACTCTTGCTACCATCTTTGGCCTCCATTAGCTGCTACGCCAATATTCACAGCGCAAAAGAGCATGCCGTCATGCTCTGCAGGTGCTACTAGAACATCGTCCACCAAAAGGTGAACGACTCGGTCTCCTCCCACTCCCTACCAGTCAATTCCTCATAGTGCAGGTCCACCAAGTTCGGTAGTGGTGACCCCATGTCCCTGCGACCGAAGTATATTTTCTTCAGCTCCACGTACTTTGCCTCTATATGGGCCTCCTTCTCATCCATCTTCATGGCGTTTAAGGAAGAAGATGAACATAACAGCTTATGGAAGAAGATGAATATAACTTACAATGATCTTATCCCTCAAACACTATATATACCGTGTTTAAGGAAGCATTAATACCCCCTAATCAGCATAGTCACCATAAATTCCCTTTGAACTTGACACATTCACGCCAGTCAACCATATAACTTCCCACGCATAATAGTATTTTTCAGTACGCGCCATCTACAACAATTTTTAAGGCATCAGCTGAGAGGGGGTGAATGTAGTAGCCTCCTCGTATCGAATACTAAAAGGCTACATCAAAGCCTACCGAAGACTCGAAGCCCAGGGAGCCCTCAAAACAGCCAAGGGCATATGATCTATCCAAAGCCTTCCGAGAGTAACCGAATACTCGAAGGCCACATCAAAACTTATTGAAGACTCGAAGCTTACTGCAAGATTCGAAGCCGAAGGCAGTCGTGCATCATACAGAGCCCAACACAAGTTCCAAGAAGACTTCAACCATATCGGTGCATGGTCGAAGGTAGACAAACCTGACAGCCAGCTCACCAGACAATCTAGCATAACAAGCCGCTAGACAGCTATAGTGACAAAACCGACCTTACATACAGGATAGCTACCCCAAAAGGGTGTACATGTAATATGTTTTCTCCATGGTGACTCATCCTTTCATTTCTCCTATAAATAGGAAGGAAGAGGCATCATTGGGGGGTGGGGTTAGGGAACTTCAGCACAAAACCTCCCATAAGATAATAAACTTTTGAGCATATTCAAGTTCTGTTCGATTTGAATTGTAACCTCACTCATATATCCATTATCCCATTCAAATCCTCGCTAGAGGTCGTGGAGAATACTAATTCATGGACTTCATGCAAGTATGTTAGCACGGTATATTATATTATTTATGTCTTATATATTTGTGAAAACCTCTAGTCGAACCTAAATCCCATGGTGTAAGATTGCGAATTCCCTTCTACAAGATTACGACCCTATAACTAATATTCTTATGATCCCGTGAGAAGTGAAAGCACATTGGTCTCCTAAATGTTGGCAAGAACTTGATATGTAGCTTGTGTTGGATGAACAACATCCCAGAAAACATATCTTGAGGCGTAAGGAGATGTTGGAACCACTCCATTACAAAGAGGACCCATCTCAATCGTCACCATTCCACAACATCCTCGCGATGTTTCACGAAAATCATATCTCCTGGGGTTTATGATCATGTCCATTAATGGATTGTAGATGTTAACATATACAATTTTTACACCTGGTAGAGTTGTCTGTAATTTGTTGATAAGAGCTTGAAGCTTGGTGTTGTAGGCCAGTGAGTCTGTGTATTTTGTTGGGTAACACATACACGCTGAACCATGTGAGAGTATGGCATAAAGCTGGCTGGGGTAACCTAGAACGGAAGACAGCCAATTGGAGGAAGAGCAGTTCTAGATAGTTTCTGCGCTCTCATGCTGTGTAGCCCCTGCAAGAGAACAACAAATAAAATTACATCTTGATGCACAAAATTTAGTAGAAAAGGCAAGTTTGGCTTTGAAATATTTCACGTTAATCTACAAATAAAAGGTTCATGTAAGGTGTTTCTATTAATGACCTAATTGAAACTTGTAAAATAGGAATCCGTAAACATGAAGACCTAGTTTGATAATTGCATAATCAACTTAACCTAGTTTGATAATTACATGACCTAATCGAAAGGTTCATGTAATATCGTAACTCTACGTACCTCGACAAAAGTCTCTAGGTTTTGTAGCAAGAAATCTTGGTAACCAGAAATTGAAAATTGCCATCTTCTAGCTCCAGGTAACCCATAAAAATTCCAAATCAAATCGTTAGTCCCAGCGTTAATAGTAAACAACGCGTTTCCTACTCTTGATTAGCTCTTTGCAATTCGAAACGCCTTTGGATGTGGCCCAAACATCATCGAAAGTGCCTTAATTGTGTATTTATAAGTAAAACATTTATCATAGCACCCGTTCCCGAAGATGCAAAGTTAACACCAGTGAGTAGGTCCTGATTAGAAACTTGTGGGGGTTGTGCATAATCATTCGAATGGGCCTCATAGCCATTCGATTGAGTTTCAGTATTTTGCCTAAAAATTGATACAGTTACGGTCTTCTCTTTGCGGCTTATGGGCGTTCGAACGACTATGATGCCTATTCGAATGAGACTTAGTTTTTTGCCTAAAAACTTACCTAGTTTTAAAATTCGTTTGGTTTGCTTGAATACGTTCAAACGATATTTATAGTTGTTCGAGCGACAATGCAAAGATTTTTTTTTGAGGTCGTTTAGACTATTGGTTCAGCCTTGAGATTTGCATTGATGTATTAAGTTTACCCACTATATAAGGGAGACTTAGGGTTATTTCTTAGCTACCCTTAGTGAGATCTTTGTGTGAAGAATCTTTTTGGAGAAAACCTTTAGAGATCTCAAATTGGTTTATGATTGTAACCTTGGATTATTGAATTAAACTCTCTCTCTATATTGTGTCGACGTAGGCAATTTTCCGAACCATGGTAAATGTGTGTTATCCTTTGATCATGTGTATTCCTTTAGATTATTCATAGCTAATTAGATTGAATCGGTGGTCAGCTTCTGCGACACGGCTCAAAAATTGGTATTAAAGTGAGGTTGTAGCCTCGGTAGTTCTCAAAATTTGAGCTAACGACTTATCACAATTTTTCTTTATTTTCAATTTTAATTATTGTATGAAAATTGGGGGAACAATGGTAAAAGAAGATGAACCAAGTTCCTCGACGGCGCCTAAACGGAATAACACAACGATTATTTTTAACAATGCCAAAATTGAAGTTGAGAAATTTAATGACACAAATAACTTTGACATGTGGCGATGTGAATTTATTGATGCCCTTAGTCAACAAAATTTAGATGAGGTGTTGGAAGACAAACCCGATGAAGTACAAAAGAGTGTTTAGATGAAGTGGTCAAATTCGGTCATGCCTAGCTTAAGATATAAAGTACTTTGTGATGAATTAAACCTCGACGAAAGAGATTTGGAGGATTCTTGAGGATAAGTATTTGGTGAAGAACATCCAAAATCAACCCCATTTGAAGATGAAGCTTTATCGCTTCACGATGAGACAAGGGATTTCTATGTCCGAGCATTTGAGCTATTTTACCAAGTTACTTGCCGACTTGGTGAATCTAGAAGAGGTTGCTAGTGATGAGGACAAAGCTCTATTATTTTTGAACTCACTTTCTAAAGAGTACAAACACTTCATTACGACGATTACCTATGGGAAAAGTTCTTTCCAATACTCGTATGTCAGTATGGAAGTAGTGAATCATAACTACCGAAAGAAGGATAAATGTGAGTATGAGAAGTCAACGTCTTAGGTGTTGATAACAAGAGGGAAAGGTCTTCAGACATGAAGAAGTTGAGTGGTAACAACTCTCGATCAAAGTCAAAAGGTCGCGGTGTAAATTACAGCAATTTGGGTAAAGACCAATGTGCATTTTGTAAAGATAAAAGTCATTGGAAGAATAAGTGTCTTACGCTTCTAAAGAAGACAAAATGTGGGAAAATAGGATCTTCAGTAAATGTTGCTCAAGAACATGATGCTCAAGAACGTGAGGGAAATGGAGATAATGATTCTGACTTTTCTTTAACTATATCATCTAGTGCATGTATTATTGATTCCAAAGAATGGATTTTAGATTTAGGTTCATATTTGCCCCGAAAAGGGTTATTTTTCTAGTTTCAAATGGCTAGAAGGTAGAGCCGTGTTATTGAGAAATGACGATTCCTGTCGCATATTGGGGAGGTTTGGTATATTCCGACGATGAAGAAAAATATTATCTCAATGGTTTTACTTGAAGCGAAAGACTTCAAGGTCGTGTCAAAAAATGATGTGAAGAAGGTTCTTAAGGGAGCAATGGTGGTTTTGAAGGGTAAAAGAGGAAGCAATAACTTGCACTATTTAGATGGTACGGCTGTTCTTGGAGAGGTTTCTATTGCGTAAAGTGTGGAGACTACTTCTAGAGATACCACTAGACTATGGCATGTACATTTGGCGCATGCATGAGAGAAGTACTTCAGAGTTCTTATGAGCCAAAGGCTATTGAAAGGTGGTAAGGCGTGCAAGTTAGATTTATGTGAACATTGTATTCTGAGCAAGCAGACAAGGCTAAAGTTTGGCACAACTATCTATCATACTGGTGGAATCATTGACTATATTTATTTAGATGTTTGGGGACACCCCAAGAATGTATCACTTGGGGGGTAAATATTATTTTGTGTCGTTTGTTGATAATTATTCTAGGCGTGTGTGGGTATATACCATGAGGAGGAATGATGAAGTCCTAGAAATATTCATAAGGTGGAAAAAGTTGATAGAAACTCAAACTAGCAGAAAGATCAAGTTGCTCCGTTCGGATAATAGTGGGGAGTATACAAGTGATCCGTTCTTGTAAGTATGTCAGGATGAGGGGATTGTTCGATACTTCACGGTTAGAGAGACACCGTAACAAAATAGGGTAGCGGAGCACATGAATCGTACTTTGTTGGAGTAAGTACGGTGTATGTTGTCTAATTCTAGGTTGGGCAAAACATTTTGGGTTGAGGCTTTGACATTTGCATGCTATCTCGTTAATAGGTTGCATTTGGCTGCAATTGAAGGTAAAATTCCAATGGAAGCTTGGTTGGGGGAACCTGCTACCACTACTAGAAAATGGGGCAAAGGCTACCGCCAATATTTATTTTAGCCACGCAACCAACAATAACCATAGTTAAATCCACTTAACTGTGGCTAAAAGCATACCCGTGCTTCCACTTGGTGGTTAACCCCATCTCATCTTTAATTACTTTACTTTGCCAACTTTTTTTTCTTCCCCAATTTTTGTCTACAATGTCACTTTGGAGATGGAACAAGGTTTATTTATGTTGGCCGTGGGGGGGGGGGGGGGGGGACATATCAATTTATTTTTTAAAGTAACAAAGGCAAATCAAGACTGGGATAACAACTTATCCTCTATGTGAGCAATTACTTGAACAACATGTCATGTGTCTCCAGGCCTTTAATTGACTAACAGTTCTACAAATCTCATCAAATTCTACGATTTCCTGGTAATCATTTTTTAGTGACAATAAACATTTCACCCTTTTTTATTAATTGTCAAAATTTAGCTGTTCTTTTCTTGTTAAGTGGTTTTGCAAGTGCGATATGGTTCACACCTTCGAGGCCGTCATGGTCGGCCACAAAACTCAATAGGTCTTTAAGACCCTCGATGGTATCTTTTATCTCCCTTTCTCCCTTTATTTGTTTATATCTCATTTTTTTAACGGTTTGGTATGTTAAAATAGGTGGGCAGAAAGATACGGGGGAAGTTTGTAAGTTTTGTACTCCAGCAAGAGGTGGAAAGTGGGTAGATTGAGCAAACCTTAAAGGGTCTTAGTTCTTAGGTAATTAAGAAGGGACATGGGGAGATAATAGCTATTAAAGACTGAATTGGAACATTAGGTGATTAAGTAATCAAGTCCTAAAGGCTCTTTACTGATGTCTTTGTTTGAGACTAGTTATTCAAGAAATCTCAGGGAGAATCACTCAGCATATATATGGATGGGCATTAGAATATTTTTGGATTTTGAGATTACGAAAGTGGTACGATGGGTATCGGTGATCAAACTAGTAGTTTATGGTAGTAATTTTATTATATTATTATTGTTGCGTAAACTCCAGTCCGTATAGGGTCGTATAAGTAGTTACTTATAAGAGCATCCACAATAGCTAGGTCGATTCTGACATGGCAGGGTGAATTTCAAATTTACCCTCAAATCCACCCCAAATCCTTTTAAGCAACTAGGTGAATTGCTTACGTGGCATACACCAAATTCACCCTGAGGGTGGATTTTCCACCCTGTGGGTGGATTTGGGGTGAATTCACGCCGCGCAGTTCAGAAAGGCGCGTAGCCATTGCGCGCGGTTCAGAAGGGCGCGCATTCACATAGCCTTTAAGATTATAACACGTGGCTCCCATCCAGTGGCTCTCATTGCGCGTAATTCTAAAGTACGCGCAGACTCAAGGGACAAGATTAAAGCACGTGGACGGCTGAGATTGCAAGAATTTCAAACGGCTAGTTTTGCTGCGCGGCTCAGAAGTGCGCGGCAAAAGCCTGTATGAAAAATATCCTTGGTTCCCCATTATTTCACCTTGGTTTTTCCCTGATCAAACTTCTTCAACAAGATGCTCAACAGCTATAAACGGCTAGTTTTTTTCCTCTATTTATAAACCCTATTCATCTTCTACTTTCTTCTACAATCAACTCATTCATCTTATATCTCAAAAATCAACTTTCTTAATTTTTTATCAATTGTGCTGAATCATGTCTGACGAAATCATTGCTGACCTACTCAGGCCTGACATATCACTCTCATCTTGGGAGTTATCATCTTCATCATCGTCTAGTGACGAAGAGCTATTCTGACGTCAAATTGAGTTGTTGCACGAGTATAGAAAGATTATGATTATGATGGGAGAAGCAGAAGAAAAAGAGCACGAGGCAACATCATCACGAAGGCGGGGAGGTAGTAAAGGGGGATGGATTGACAAGCGGAAAAGCCGTGAGCATAAATTGGGGGAGGTTAGCCTTAACCGAGATTACTTCGGTGATAACCCATGATTCAAAGGTATCTCATGTCGTCGTCAATTCCGTATGAGGGAAGGTGTGTATCAACGTATTTATGATCAAATACTTTCTTCGAACCCCTATTTTATTCAAAGAAAAAATGCCGCTAAGACTATGTGGTTATCCTTGCACCAAAAGATAACGTGCACACTTCGCATGTTATGTTACGGTACGAGCGCAAACGCCCAAGATGAATACCTTCGGATTGGGGAGTCTATGGCTATTTTGTGCTTGAAAGAATTTTATAATACTATTATAACACAATTAAAAGCTCAATACCTTAAATCTCCCAATGAAGACGATACATTACATTTGTTAGAAGTGAATTAATCGCGAGGCTTCCCAGGGATGTTCGGTAGTTTAGATTGTATGCATTAGAAATTGAAGAATTGTCCTACCAGGTGGGCAGGACAATATACCGGGTATAAGAAAATCTCGACGGTAATTTTTGAAGCGGTTGCATCCCAAGATCTTTGGATATGGTACGTATTCTTTGGGGTGCCCGGTTCTAAAAATGACGTGAACGTCTTGCATCAAGGGTGGCTTTTCAATAACTTGTCTAATGGAGTTACGCCGCCATGCAATTATAATATAGGCACGGTACCGCACACTATGGGTTATTACTTAGCGAATAGAGTCTATCCAAAATGGCAAACACTTGTTCAAACCTTAAGAAATCCGTCCAATGATGCTGAAAGACATTTTTGAAGATGCAAGAAGCATACCAGAAAGGCGTAGAACATGCTTTTTGGGTATTACAAGCTAGGTGTCAAATATTGGCATACGGTGCACGATTTTGGAAACCTAGTGATCTAGGAAATGTTATGTACGCATGTATAATCTTGTACAATATGATCGTCGAAGATGAACGTCATACTTACATCCGACAAATGGACATTGATCCTGAGTTTTAAAAATCCATGGATACTTGGAAGGAGGACTTAAATCCAAGACACGCGATCAACACTATGGCATAGTACATCTAGAAGGTTCTAAAATTAGAAATAAAGGAGTTGATTTCCAATTACGAGATAAACTTGTCGCGCATTTCTGGAGTCGAAATGGAGCAGAGTAATTTTAGTCTTCATCATTGTTTGTTTATTTTCTAAAGTAATGTATTTTGTTTCCAAGTTTAATGTTGAAGTTGTAATGTATTTTGTTTCCAAGTCTTCATCATTGTAACACTTTAAGGAAACAAAGTTTGCTGCTTCTGTTTATTGATTTTGTATCAATTTTAAGGATTACGAACCATTAATAATAATTTTATTAAAATAATAAAATTACCTAGATCTTAATAACTACTATTAACGCTAAGGATTACATCAATCTTCATCACTAGAAACGTCGTCATCACCTAGACACTGCTCCTTCAACTTCTTTGAATATTTATTAATCTGCTTCTTTATCCAACGCCTTTATACCGGTAGTAGGTTATTTGGGTCCGTTATCATCACCTTAAACATATGCGCATCGTCGAAGGCTTTTATTCAAGTTAGCTCCGCTTCACGCCTCCTTTGAATCTCAGCCTCTCTAGCTAACTTTAGTTCTTCTCGTTTTCTAGCTTTAACCTCCTTTTCTTCTTTCTTCTGCTCGTCTCTCTAATTCCATGACTTCATCATGTTGGACATTATCTCAAGCATCCTCTTCCCCCCAAAACCTATACTTGACTTTGCCGCTTCTTTTGTCTTGTATTTTTTTTGGCTGTCCGGTCGTACATCCTCACAAGAATATAGTGGTGCATCCACGTAGATAGAATCATCCAGAATTTTGATATTTGGAGTACCAGATGTAGGTGTTTCAGGATCGGTATTGGTAGAGTTATCTGGGTTATGGTTAATATTTGACTTCCTAGCGACTTTGCGGCCGGGATGGCCGATGTGATGAATTTGTGACCATTTTGGGCAAGTTTCCAAAACTTTGTATGCTTTTCCAAGTGTAAATGGTTTGCGTTACAGTTAAAAAAAATGTATCGTATGCCATACGTTCCTAGAAATCAAGTTAGAAAATTCTTTAGAGTATGATTTACCTTTGAACATTAATAAAATGAGAAAAATAAATGAAATACTTACGAAGTCATCCGTTCCAATACCGGTATGATGTCGGCTCTCAATATCTTGAATGATACCTCTAAAAATTGAACATTTCTTTTTGAGCCGCCCCTTATACACATAATTGACGCCGTTGTACGATTGCCACATTGATTGGTCAACATAAAAAAAGTTGAATTGATCACGCACCTTGAACCAAAATGTAGAGGCTTTTTGGTTGTTCGCGGTAGTAAGGTTTTGAAACCCTTGAGACCAAGCGCGTGCAAGATTCACGAAGTCATCGGACGACCAATTTTTAGAGTTTGAGTATTGTTCTTTGTCGTCATGAACTTCTTCTGAAGCCTCACGTACATCCTCCACTATAATAGGTGTCGATACTGTCTTTCTTTTAGACTTTGCCTTCCCACGCGTATTTCTTCTCGTGAGAGCTGGATTGAGTTCCTCAGCCTCAGCTACATCCTCAACTATAATAGGTGTCAATGCCGTCTTTCTTGTTGACTTTGCCTTCCCGCGCGTATTACTTCTTGTGAGAACTGGATTGAGTTCCTTGGAGATGACTGGAGAGATAACCGGAGATGCAACCGATGATGTATTAAGATTTAAATCATTTAAACCCCATGTACCTTGGATCGGCGTGGTACTTAAATTTCTACCAGCGAAATAAGTTTGAGATGAATAATATGGATTTCCTGGTTGAGGGTATGAGCCCGTATGCCCATCAAATTGAGGGTAATATCCTTGGTTTGGGTAATAAGGGTAATATCCATGGGTTTGAGATTGAAATTGATTGTTGGGTGGCGGGAATAGTTGGCGAACATGGTAATTCTGACCTTGAGAAGCGTTAGGTATTTACGACTAATCAATTGTGCCAAATTGATGAGGAAATACGTTTCCTTGTTGGTTTATATTGGAGGATTGAGGGTGGTTTTGAGAATTAGATTAGAGGCTTGAGGAAGGCACAATAGTTTTATTTGTAAGGTAAGGAGGGAGGAGATAATAGAAGATTAGAAGGGAGGAGAGTGTAGGAGATGAATAAAATTTAAAGATGAAAAAAACTAGCCGTTGATATAGTCGTTAATAAGTGTCCAAAAAAAAAACTAGCCGTTAATATAGCCGTTAACAAGTGTCCAAAATAAAATATAATCGTTAATATGGCCGTTGAGTAACTTGTACAACAAGTTTCTGAAAACAAAACTTACCGTTAATATGGCCGTTGAGTAACTTGTACAACAATTTTCCATAAAGAAGTACTAGCCTAAGGTTTAACATAATGAAACATTAGTTTGGCGGCTGCAATAAGAGTGAGGTCAACCAGACTTGATACTTCTCACTTCACTTCAGTCTCATATTAATCAAGCAATATTAATACTAGTCACTGATGATTGATTAACTTGGACAATAAGTTTCCAAAACATAAATCTTAAAAAAGAAAATAATATTAAAACTCTGAATAAAATATAGTTTAAATAATATTAATACACAACATAGTTTAAACAAAACATAAATTAAAGTTCTAAATAAAACATAGCCTAAATGGGAGGACCTCTCTTCGTTTGGCGGGCACGTCTGCCACGTACGGGACCCTTGTCATGGCTACATTGCACAACCGGCTCTGTCTGATAGGAAATGGAGATCTCAGCTAGTCTCTCTGAGGTCTCTCGGAAGATCTCATCCCTCTGCATCAGCTGTTCCTCTAACTCGGTCCTATGATCAACGTATTGCCTCGAGTCTTCATATGCCACATACTGTAATCCTTGGTTTTGATGCCACAACTCATCCGTACTATACGTAGGTGAACACGGGTATGGTACCTGCATCACCGGGATCGGTATCTGTCTACGTTGATCATTCGATCCCACCACATCCATGAACCATCCCATATCACGTGGATCGCCGGTCGTCTGAACACTATAGTCTTGCACCTGTGAAGGCGTAGCTAAACTTGACGTAGGTGGCAAGTGTACATTGGGCCTCACTAGATTACGCCCGATCGACCAATTATTTCCCGTCCTCTTTACTAAACTGTAACCAATATTGGGATTTGGATGAATGGTACGCCAATATGTCATGTAACCTACGTCGGGAGCATGATAATCGCGACCATCAAAGAAGTCCTCATCCTTCAGATTTTGATTTAATTCTCGATCGTACCTTAGGAATTCCATAATCTCCTGAGGGGGGTCATAGGGCACACTATTACACCCGGTCATCTGATGCATACACCGGTCTCTTAAATACTAAAGTATACCGTGGTTATATGGGACTGACACCCATAAAACCCTTTGGGTGCTCAGCGTTAATGCAACTCTTACCTCTGGATGGATCAATTGCCTAAACCTGTGCCATGGTTGCCAATTTATGTTGGTTCTGTCCTTCTATTCTATCATATCTCTGATCACAACAAAAGAGTGATGGATTTCAGACCCCGTACTCGCCCTTTCATCTTTCAGCCCAGAAATACAAGGATAAATATGGTTAAAGTTCTGTACCTTAACTAGATACATTCAAACCTGACAATACTCGAAGAACCAGATTTCTAACACCGTATAAAATCCAGTGATCGATTTCTTCACCTTCCCGTCCCTTAGAAATGAGACTTCATCAATCCCTTGATACAAAATTTCCATAATCGGCATACCCCTGTCAAAACCCGATGCAGCAAGAATATCACAGTCTGCCAAGGCTGTAAGATATCCCGCCCGAAGGGATGTGGCACCATTTAAGAAGAAGAGATTACCCATCATATAGGTAATAAATGCCCGTGCATGCACGATATCCATTTTTGAGTCGCAATTGTGGAGACGTGGATTCAAAGGCTCTTTTCACTTTTTTAAATAGGAAAGAGTGATGTTACCGTAACTCATGTCAGAGCTTGTGATTTCCAGGAACATCTTTTTTACTTCCTCTAACTTAGAGTACCTCTCGTCGTACGGGAGTTTGCGACCCCTTCCAAAAGATATGCCTGTTAGCATGACAAAGTCTAACGGTGTGAAACCCAGTTCCCCGTAAGGGAAGTAAAAATTATGGGTGGAAGGCCACCACCGCTCCATGAGAGCATGAATGAGACGGTTATCCGAGTTTCCCGCATTAATCGAGCAAAACTCTACAAAATCCATATCGCCGACCAATTTCTTCAACGTCGGGTACACAACAATCCATCGGTGCCACTTCAGTACCTTATCCAATGATACCCTACACTGTAATTCATCTCGGTTCTGATAAAAAAAATACATTAACACGCTAGAAGTTCATTCGGGCATTTCATTGAACACATTGCAATATAGGTTAATAACAGATAAAATATACATATAACTTACTAGAATTTCCTCTGATCCAACTGAAATATGGACCCAACCGTCCGGGAGGATATCTACTCGGTTCAACTCATCGTACGATGGGGTGGGATCGATATCATCCGTCAATTGATCTGGCCAAACATTTGTTACATCGGCGTTCCCCCTTCATTTTACTTCCGCGTTAGAGCTACGTGTAGTTTTGGAAGCATTTTTCCTCGGTCGCAAACTAGACTCTCCCGACATTTTTAAGTGATTAACAGAGGAAATGGGTTGGGTTGGGAAACTTGTGGAGTAAGGTTGGGTATGCCAAGCTTAATGCCTTGGATATACTTAATGCCTAGGATATGTACTTGTTAATGCACTTGTAATGCCTAGGATATGCACTTGTGGAGTAAGTTGATGTTCAAATACACTTGAAAGAAAGTATAAAAAATTAAGCCAAAAAATGCAGGGTGAAGCCGCGCGGCATAAATTTTTTTCAAATAATCCACGTGTCACATTCTTATTGGCCAAGCTTGCCGCGTGGTTTAGAACTGCGTTGGAGAGTGTAAGGCTGAGATTAAAACACGTGGACTCATCTTGGACGTTCATTTTTTGCGCGCGGTTCAGAAATGCGTTTGACAAATTAATCTTGGGGTGGATTCGCAACTGCTGTGGGGTGGATTGGATTCACCCTGCTTTTGGGCGAATCCATCCACCCAACTGCTGTGGATGCTCTAAGGGTGACTAAATGGGAGGTCCATAACACTACTAGTACTGCCTTTGAATATTGATTGTATAATAATTGCTATTTTGTAAACCAGGGTCGTGTAAGTAGTTATTGATCATGTTCCTGTAATTCTATGTTGGACGATTTGACTTGCTTCTATGATCATTGTCCTTTTCTATTTTTTAATTGATAGGTTGAGGCTGTAGAAGAAAGAATCTATATAGACATTGTTATGCTCTTAGAATCATAAATATATAGTTGCATTCTGAATATAGCAGTAGTCTAAAGGAGTTATGATATATACAGGTCTCTCGAAGGTCTAGTGAATTCTGGTGTTATTGCCTTGAATTGGAGGTCTTTCTCCCAACATAAATAAACTTTCTCATTACTATAAACTCAAGGCCAAGTTTGTATAATGAAGGTCTTTCCAGAAAAAAAATCTACTTAGGTCGATGCTTAAAGAAGTTGGTACATTGAAAAGTCTTAACTTGTTGGATGGGGGGATTAATTAATTATTGGGTCGGAGTCCTCTCTAGATTGGTAATTTGACCTGCATTATGAAAATATATGTACGTTTTGTTCACGGATGTGAAATAATTAATATATAAAATTTAGTTCGTCCAAGCATTTCTGACATTTTTTTCCAGACACCTATCTAATGGATCGACTCGAATATTGCTAGAAGAGCTTGGGAATTTACAAATCCTTGTTGAATTTTTGCTTGATACGAAGGAATTTTAAGGAACTAAACCAGGGAACAACAATTCAGAAATAACATCTAACGTTCCCGGTATGCAAATTAGTCTTTGCATAGTTCTTTTGTTGCCATGTGTTACATGATGATCTTTGATTGGACTTTGTTTATATAATAGATTTTAATAGATGTGTTACAATACCGCAGTCTAAGCATTGAAAAAATCAGTTATTAACATGTACTTCACACCATACCTGCTCTACATATATGTGCGTGTTCATTTAAAATAGAGGGTGCTAATTAATAATGCCATTTTTTTTTGTACAAACTGCTTATTTTAGTGATCGCCTAGCATTTTCATCAGCATTATTTTTCCCTTGATTATAGTATAATATGGCATGATGCCTCTAGGTGGAACGCTTAACAATGATGGATGATATTGTGTGATATTCTGGAAGCAAAAAGGTAGCCATGTGAAATGCTTTCATATGCATTCTTTAATCATGTTTTGGTGCAGATCTTTTTGTTTTATGTTATTGACTCTTCTGAAAAGCATAGGCATATTATTGAGTTACAACAAGCCCTTTTTATCCATAATATATTAGTTACATATGGGGATGAAACATATATTAAGTTTATTTTGACATTAGATCCTTGGTTGTAGTTGTAATGCTTTATTATCGTTCTTATGTTTGTTCTCTTAACATTGTAGAAATGCTTTGGTTTCGCTCTTCGCACAATGTCCATCAGAGTTGTTGATCTTTACGTTTGGGTTACTGTTGATTGTGCAATGCGGGAAGATGATAAGTTGGAGTTGAAACTCATACTTTGTTGCTCTCTGCCATTGGTTTTCCAATAAGATCATATTAAACTTGTGAAGCTTATTATTCTTTTGCCAAGTTCAATGTTTTTTATTAAGCCTTATAATGATTTAAAGTATACTGAAATGTGTAACATGACTATTGTAATGGCCTAATTTCGTAGCTCAAAATTAGATCTTACACCAAATGTACGTGTGATAAAAATTGGTATAATACAAGAAATGACACATAATTTATCGTAAAAAACTTTTAAATAGGTAAAAAACTACGACCTCGAGTTGAGGGTTTAGTAATTTTAACTTTTATTGCTAGAGGCTGATATCTTATTATAAGTGATCTCTTGAACTAGAAATGCTTGATCTAAAAATAAGAATTTTTGTGGTGTTTACAATTTAAAAATTTCTGTGTTTGAATTTAGAAAATCTGGTCATTATCTCCTCTTGAACTTTTTCTTTATATAGACCTTACCTGTAGTTCGTTAACGTGTAGAAACACGTCCTCCTGATAGTGAAGTAAGTGGTAGTTGAATGTGTAACTGTTAGTTCGTATGAGACAGGTGTCTTTGACTTGTTCATATTTACTGTAGTGCTCGATCCACATTCTTTATCAGGTCGTGGTCTAGGTGTTAAATGCTGATTGTACATGCCATATGTATAATGTGTGAGTATGATATTGAGGTAGTTCGAGTTTGAACTAGGTTAAGGGATAACTCCTTATAATCGCCCCCTCGCAACTGAAGACACAGATGGCTTTAGTTGAGAAAAAACTTTATTTGAAAATACTTGTTGGAAGTTGGAAATGTATGATGTATTGATGTAGAATTTGACTGGTTGGGTACTTGGTATTTCTTTATGGGAGACTGTATCTGACATTTATTATGGTAAAAATAATTGATGTACTTGACCTTTGGTATAAATTGTAACTGTACTGTAGTGTCTGTCATCTCTATGAAAGTTTTTTATTTCTGTGAAAATATATCTTGGTGTATTCTATCTTAAGAATGGTGATGATCAGGTGTTAGACATATGTAGCGAGGGTTCTTGTGAAGTTGTAGAAGTTGCAGTTGAGATACGTTGGCAACCAATCTTTGGAGATGCCTACTCCCATTCCGGTGCCACCAACATATCATGAGATGACGGAGGTGGAAACGGCTGAACCTGAGGATGATTACTACCACATGTGACAGTTCCATTATGTGATTATGTATGGGGAGCAGCGTCGGGTATGCTTTCGCCTGTTGGCGGAGGACAAGGCTGATGAGAAAGATGTGTAGGTTGACGTACATAACAGGAAGTATTGCCAGTATCTTACGATGAATTGGGTGTCATGAAAGGAGAATCATTCGTCTTTCTCTACTCAGCGGAGGTGGTGGGGGTTACAGAGGAAGAGATGGTGGTGGCGGAGAAGGGAGACAGAGATTGGAAATTTTCTTCCGCACAATCATCGTTCTTCTTCTTGAAGGAATGTTTCATGTTGGAGGTTGGTCAGGCTCTGAAACAACTAGCTTCTTCAGTTTCTTGTGGAAGTAAGTTATGTTGGAGGTGGACTCAGGCTTTGCGACAACCATTGTATTGGCTTTTCTTGCAGAAGAGTTTCGGTATGAAACAGTGATGAAAACTGAAATGCAATGTAACCTGTAGATCGATCTGTAGAAATTTATGAAAACTTGTTCTTTGTAAAGTATTCTATAAGCAATATTCGAGCTAATAAAAAAGATATTTGCACAAAAAGTTTGTGTTGATAGATCGAATTAGAAATTAATATGGTAGATCATGCTAATAAAAATATGTTGGAACAACGAAATATAATGTATTGCTTTTGATAACAAACTAACAATGAGTATTAGAAATCGAACTGTTATAATGTACCTTCGTACAATGTATTAATCAACCTGTTGAAGATATATGCGATGATGTAAAGGGATGTATATTGAACTGATTAGGTACCAATAATCGAGTTATGAGGCATCATTTTTATGTAGAATAGAATGTGTAAAAATTAAACATCAAGCAGGGGAGGTATTTTAGATATAGTGTAGGGGAGAAATTGTGAAAGTTTGTTCGAAAAGGTGATGGCCAAATTTTAATGAGGTCGATGCTGAAAGATAAGTTTAAGTAACTTTCTATCATGATTTTAGGGTTTTCAGTTATGGAAAAGTGGAGTAAATATGGATTATGCTATATACGGAATGTGGGGGATTTGATGCTATCTCTAAGAGGTGTATAAATAATGTTGAAGATGTGATGCAGAGAGGAGGAAGAAAAATAAAATGGTAAGGACTCGTTCTGAAAGAGCTCGTCATACTTCGGAGGGGCGCTTAGCAATAAAAATTGTAGAAGTGTTGGAGACGATTTTCGGGCTGTTAGATTATGATGCCAACTTGCCTAATTTAGAAATTCAGCTTGACAGGTTGGATGTGAGAGGGCGAGGGAGTACGAGATTGACCGTCACTTTTATTCGGAGATATTCCGTGAAATGGTGTTGGAGCCTGAAGATCAAAAAGCTGCTGTGAGGGAAATTACCATGAAAGAAATAACTAAGGAAGATGAGAGGATGGCTAGGGGCAAACTTATTAGGTGTTTTGCTCCAGGGCATCTTGGATTTTTCATGTGTGATTATGTATGAGGGAGCAAACTGTGTTAGATTGAGTAAATGTATTTTGAATATAGACATAATATTTATTTTGAATATGTTCCTGCTTTGTTGTAAATGTTTTTCGAAACTTTAGGAATAAAAATTTAAATTTTGAAATGTTATAGCATTGGAAATGACGTCAGCAGTTCTATAAGTAGTGAAAGGTTGTTGAGAGAAATCAGATCATCTGTAAATTTTGTCTTTTGTAGAAGGGTAGAAAAAGTTTGATTGCGTGTGAGTATAGAGTCATCTTGAGTGTGGCAACGTCTGAGGAAGATTTGGGTAGGAGGGAGTAAAATTTATTTAAATATAGGATCTGAGATAGTGACGGAAATGCATTTTTACCCAAAAGGTACGAAACGTCTGACATTAATTGTGGAAGAAACACCTCGGTTCCAAAGCTGAGGGTGACTTGTGCAAGGCCCAATAACTGCATGCAGTTAGAAAGAAAATGTATAAATAACAGTTCTTCTTCCTCATTCAAATGCTTGACAAACTCAAAAAAATGATAGAACAGAGGGAGAGAAAAGAGACCAAGTTACAAAGATTCGAGAGAGAGATTGGATGTAGGTAATTATCGTAGAAGGTTGTGGAGGTAGAGTCAAGATATTGGTTACACAGTACCGTGGAGAAAGAGGGATTGGGCACTGCTCCTTATATATACTCAGACGTTGAAGGTTAGTGATTGAGTTATGATTTTGTGATTGTGAAGTTTGAGATGGAGATTGCAATATTTATGGGCTTTTGAATTTTTTTTTTGCTATTTATAGTAAACTTTTGAAAAATCTGTTTGATTTGCATAGAAAAAGATATATGTATATGATGTATGTATGTATATGATAGATGTGTATGTGAATGATAAATGTATATGTGTCAAAGTATATGCAAAAGATAATGATTAAGAAAATGGACTGAATACCTGGACCTGTATGTAGGTTGAGGCTTGAGGAGAATCTGTTATTAAAATAAGCCTCATCCTCAAGCCTATATTTGGTATAGAACCTTCACCTGATATGGAGACTTCAACCTCTGGTCATGTGGTGAAAGTAGTATCTGATGAGTATTAAAATGTAGAGGTAGATTCTGAGGGGGAGGACGAAGTACAATTTGTACAATTTCCAGATTTCCCTGGTAATTTATTATCATATCCTCCAAGGTTTGATATATTTACAGAATTATATAAAATTAAAGGTAGGTTAGGTGGGAAATGGGGGAATGTTGTAGAACATGCTGGGAGGTCATTTATGGGTTGTACTATGCCAACTGGGGAATAACATTTTTTTTATTTTTTGGACTTAGAACAGGAGAAATCAGAGAGGGGAATAGAGGAGTTAATTTTTTTAGAGTACTTCGATGGGAATGTCCGAAGTGATTTGGATCAGGGATTTCTGTGCTATCTTCCTCAGTTATAATTTGGACTGATGTTGCCACTTAACAATCTTGCTAAAGGTATTTTGAATACCATAGAGGCTTGTCCTGCCCAACTGAATGGGAATGTGTGGGAGGTGATAAACATCTGTGATAATCTGAATAGATTGTGGGTTGAGAATGAGGTGGAGAGGAGTATAACTCCTGTAGATGTTTTGCAGTATTGTACTATGAAATATTATGCAGTGACTGAAGGTGCGCACTTCTCTTCTAGTTCGTCGTGACCTCTGTTCTTCGATCTGAATTCAGCAGGTCAAGTCCGAAATGATAATATGATATAGGTGAAAGGTGATTGTCTTCAAAGAATGGACGAGGAACCCATGGACCTTATATATTAGACTCTAAAGAAAAGTAAGTAATAGTTTGTGATATTGAACTGTTATAGTTGTATGGACATTCTATGTGGAACAAGGTGTTTTGTAATTTTGTAGGTCCTCAATCTCAGGTGGCGAGAGGAGAATTGCTGATAGATAATGTAGCTAGAGAAGGTATCGATCTCGAGATTGTTTTGAAAGAACTCAATATTTGCATATACAAATGAGCTAACAACAGATCGGAGAAAGTACAAAAGTCTCGAGCAAAGAGACAAATGATAGGAACCGGAGCTAAGAAGAAAGTAGTAGCAGATGATTAATAACGTCTAGTATTACCAAAGGCTGTTCTAATGTATTTGAAGGCAGGTGCTGGGAGTACTACGTCGAGCACGCTTGCTCATAAAGAAGAAGGTTGTGAAGGGTGGCTTGGCCTCGGGGACCACGGTGAGTGGTGAGGTTGAGATGAATGTGAAGAAGAGGAGGGTGGATTTGCCTGCTACTATGAGTGGGACGAAAGAAGTAGAGAGCGGGCCTATTGTGGAGGATGAGCTGTTGGCTGTAGAGTACAGGCTGAGGCTGACAACTCAGGTGGGTGCCGAGGAGCTGAATGCTTCCGCACAGTTGGAGTTGAGTTGGGTAAGTTGATGTCTTTGTGATATTTGAACTTTGCATTTGTTTTTGAGCTAAAATATGTCTTTTTTTGTTGTAGGCTGGTCACATATTGAAGGGTATCTTCCTTGGGCTCGAGGAAGAAAGAGCTGAGCTCGAGGGCAGGATTGCCGAGCTCGAGAAGAGGGTGGCTCAACTGGAGTCCAATTTGTCTTTGGATATGGAGCGCTTTATTTCTACGAAGGACTCACATCGGGTGATGATACACGAGCTCATGAAAGAGGCAAAGAAGAACGTTAAGGAAGTTGTTTCTACTCGTGATAGCCTTCGGTGCCAACTTCTCGAAGTGGTACTCTTATGCTGACCTCGAAGCCATCATAGCAGGACACTATGTTGACGAGGCCGAAGAGGAAGAGGAGCCACGGGTTGATGATGGCTCTCTCCTAGGTGTGGTAGCAGGGTTGGATGCGGTCTCTTATTGAACTGACCTAGGGAACCGCGATGGAGTTAACGAGAAGGTAGAGTAAAACTGTTTGGAGTTTGTTTGTGTTTTTTTTTGTGGGTTGAAAACTATAAGTGTATGGTACATTGATTTGTAGGATAAATTTGGGATAGGTTAAGAGATGTTTGTAAGCATTGATTTGTAAGAACTTAAAGATATACGCCTCAGAATTGAGGAATTAGAGAAAGAGCTCGCTAAGGAATATAATGCCTCAGCAACTCTGTTGACTTCGTAAAAGGAGTTACATGTTAGAAAGGAGCTCAAAATTTTGACTTGTATGCTACGTTACTTTAGAACTATAAAGTAAAGTTAGAAGACAGATATAAATCATAATGAACAATAATAACCATGTATGTTCAGACTATTTCGGAGTGATAGAAAATTAGAACATAAAAAATGTGCATCTGGAAATAGGATGTATATATTATTGTCATTAGTATGAGATTACCTCCTAACTTGAGGGTGAAGTAAATCCCAGCTTGTTGACATGTCAAAAGCAGAAATCTGTTAAAAATCTGTAAAGTTATCTGTATTATATACTGATTATATCTGTGAAGTATTATTGAATCGAGCTTGATGATATAGGTCAAGTTAGAGACTGTACGTTTGAGCAAACAACATGCGTTTTAATATAATCATGAGTTTGGAGTTGAATTTGATAGGATGAATGAGGCATATGAAGATAGAGAGGATACATATGTTAAAGCATAGATCCAGTTTGCCAAGGCGATTAAGTTTGTGGACAATCTGAACTGGCAGATCAAAAGTAAAGACGCTGAATTAGAAAAATTACAAAAGGAGCTCGAAGGTGCGCATACTGAATTAGCGAAGCTCAAAAGTAGGATAAACTTGTTGATGGTGAAAGGTAAAGAAGCGGATGCCGCTCAATATCATATTAGGTCACTAGAGGCTAGAGAAAAGAAGTTGCGGGGCCATGTGGCTAGTTTGCAGGCTCAAATGGCCAAGAAAGAATGTGAACTTGTGACGGCTCGAGATAATCTAGTTGCTTTTGAAGGTGTTGTCGAGCAGTTGCGTGAGGCCATGTATGCGAAAGATATTGACCTTCGAATGGTTTAAAAATAGTGTTACAGACTGAATGAGAGGGTTACAAAGTTGAAGGTGGATTTGGCCATGGCCAATTCGCATGCCAAGAAGGCCTAGGCTGGAGAACGGTCAAAGAAAAATAAGAATGACGCCGAGGTCTCAACTGCCAAGGGTGACACAGTTAACCCATCAGTTTGAATTAATGAGTTGGAGACAGATTTAGGTCGTGTTCAAGCTCACGTAAGGAAGGGAAATGAATGTTTAAGAAAGAGTGATTTTAAGTTAGAGGGTGCTCTCCGTAAAGAGTAAGATTTAAAGGGGGTGATCAAGTGAAAGGATGAGTTACTGAGCAAAACTCGTGTTGGGGGAAGTGATGTAAACGTGCTAGAGTTGGTGGCACTTCATGCTCAAGTGGAAGAGCTGAGGACGATGAATAATTCTATGCTGGATAAAGCAGGGGGAATAATAGCACCACAAGCTGAGGTGATAACACGCTTAGGGAAACGCGTAGAGCAGGACCACACTCGACACAAGGCATTGCGACAGCGTCATCAAAGACTAAGAAAGCAGTTAACCGAGTTAGTCATGCTTGATCGAGAGAAGGTTGGCCTGGAAGAGGTACACTCGAGGGAGCTAATGGCTGTTATTGGTTATTTTGTGGTAGAAGTAAAAAGGCTTGAGTTTGAAAGGGATACCTTGCATAACTGTGTGGCATTCCGAGGCTGTATCTGCAATGTTGATATAGATCAAGGAAATTGCTTGAACAACATGGAAATAGATTTAGGTTCCCGACCTGCAGAATTAGTAGAGAAAGGCAGGAATGTGGTAACTGTTCGAGCTTCAGATTTTATGGCTGAACGACCTCCTGTGTAAGGGAAAGCAGAGCTGACCTCCCATAAATAAAAAGCCTGTAGAAGTGACCTGTAGTTTATGTAGTTGTTGACATGTAGAAAGATGATAACTAGTTTTACCTTTACTTTATCTTGTGTCTGATAAAAGTTATTGATTGAAAACTAGTATTACCTTCGTTTTAATCGCTGATATATGTATAGATGGGCGATTGAAAGCTATTATTATCTTAGCTCTAATCTTTGTATAGATGTTTGATTAAAAGCTAGTATTACGTTTGCTTTAATATTTGTATAGATGGTCGATTGAAAGCTAGTATTACTTTCGCTTTAATCTGTGTATAGATGGTCGATTGAAAGCTAGTATTACCTTTGCTTTAATTTGTGTATAGATGGTTGATTGAAAGCTACTTATTACCTTTGCTTAAATCTATGAGATTTAGTAGATTCTACGTGAGTATATTGCAATGTGGGAAAAAAACTTAGAAATTTTCATTGAGTAGAATAGAATGTACACTGTCGGATTTTGAAATCTCACTTTTGAAATGTAAAGAGTGAGAATAGAGTAATTTGTAATGGAGAAACCAGGGATTTAGCGATAATATCGTTTTAATAGCCTAGTGTTCCAGGGATTGGGGATTCAGACTCCTTGCTCTGTCATGATGTAGTATGATCCAAGGCCAGTGCGGCCAACGATGAGGAAATGGCCTTCCCAATTTTCTGTGAGCTTTCCAGCATTTGCTTCTTTTATGCTTGGTGGGATTTCTCTGAGGACAAGATCATCGATTTTGAATTCTCAGCTTTGGACTCTTCTATGGTACGAGTTGACCAACATATGGTTTTATCGACTGAGGTTGGCAATAGCTCGAGCTTGGGTCGAATTAATCCAGTCCATGTTGTACGCCAATTCGAGCTCATTTTCTTCGTCTATTAGGTCGTGATCTTTGATAGGATGGTGGTATTCTGTTGGAATGATGGCTTCTGTGCCGTAAGCATGGAGGAAGAGGGAGCATCCAGTGGATTGCCTTAGTATCGTACGATATGCCCATAAGACATGAGGAAGTTATCATATCTAATTGCCTTTCTTTTGTGATTGAAGCCGTTTCTTGAGTCCATCCACAATTATTTTGTTGGTGATTTTGGCCTGGCCATTTCCTTGTAGGTAGCAAGGATTAGAAGGGGACTGAATGATGTTGTATTTGTTGAGGAAGGCCACGACCTTTTCTCTAACGAACTGCAGTCCGTTATTGATCCGAATCAGGTGGGGGCATCCGAACTATGCGATAATGTAGTCCCAGATAAAAGAGATGACCTCTTCATCTCTAGTTTGACAAAAAGGAACTGCTTTCACTCATTTCGTAAAGTAATCTATCACCATGAGTAAGAAACGTCGGTTACCTGACATGTTAGGAAATTCTCCCACGAGATCAAGCGCCCACCGCTTGAAGGGACAAAATACTTTGCTTGCATGTAGTTCGAGTACAGGAGCTCATATCATGTGTTCATGTTATTGACATTTCTCTATTTACAAGTGATTGACCTGCGGCGTCAGAACCACAAGTTCCTTCATGTAATTCTTTGAGCATTCCATCTACTTTCTTCTTGGAGAGGCACTTAAGATATGGCCCTGTTACTGAGCGGTGATATAAACAGCCATTCTGAACTGTATAACACTTCAAGTTTTCGATCAACAGTTGGCGCTATTTTGGATTTATTGGAAAGGGCCCATCACATTTTTTCTTTTGGCCAAGGTTGGCGATAAGGGCATCCGCCAATCATCGTATTCCTCTTCATCCCCCAAGTATTAATCGTGCATATAAAATGACGATCAATTATGGGGGTGGACATCACTTCAATATGTTAATATCGTACTTCTGTACACAAGACTCTGGCCAAATAGGCCAAGGAATTGATATGTCTGTTCCTGCCTTGAGGTATATAGTCGAGAGTTGCTTTCGCGAATCTGCTTATTCTATCGGTGACGAGGGCTGTATATTCGATTATCTTGCCATTTTTCCTGTACTGTTTTGAGTAATAGTGGACGATGAGTAAAGAATCTATATAGACTGATAGCTTGGGGACACCAAGCTCAAGTACTAAGTCGAGCCCATAAATTAAAGCTTCGTACTCTGTGACATTGTTGGAAGCTTTAAAATCTAAGCGGATTGATTTCTCGATTCTGCCGTTAGATGGGGTAATTAGTATGATTCCAATCCCACCCTGCGGGTCCTGCTGAACCATCTTTAAAAAGTCTCCACCCTTTCCTTGTAATCTATACAGTTCTTTCATCAAATGGCTTGGCAGCTGGATCTTCTGTGATTTCTTCTATAAGGTTAGGATCGCGTTCCTCCCAATCGTGATTTTCCACAGGAAAATCTACGAGAAAATTGGCAATGGCCTGAATTTTTTCTAAATGCCATTGTTCAAACTTGATATCATGTTCTCCCAAGCTGATTGACCATTGTTTCACTCTTCATGATTTTTCTTTCTGAGACAACTTTATGAAGTGGGTAGTTCGTCATGACTTTGACTGAATGGGTTTGGAAGTAGTGCTTGAGTTTCTATGAAGTATAAACTAGAGTTAGAAGGAGTCGCTCAATTTTAGAATACCTTGTTTATGCCAGAGTAAGGGTTTTGCTGATAAAATAAATTGGTTTTTTAACCATGCCCTCAAGTCGAATGAAGACCGAGCTGATAAAATTGTCTATAACTGTGAGGTAGATGTGTAGTAGTATATTTCTTAGATTCGATAAGAGTAAGCCAGCAGAGTATAGTCGAAGATAACTGTACCTGATGAAGGCCATCATTCTTAAAATTACTATAAATCCATGACTTACCAAAAGTAGCCGTTGAAGCCTGGTCAAGAAAGAACTATTAGAGATCGGCAAAGTTCGCCCACTCCCCTGGAATAGGAAACTATTTCTTTCTTTTTGTAAAACTTCCTGTATGACTATAAATACAGGTAGAGAATATATTCTAAAAAACCGCAATCTTTTACTATTCTTACTTTCTAAATCCAATATCACTGAAAACGTGTAATAACTAGCATCTTACTGGATTTTACATAAAAATCCTCCTTGAGGTCGTGGTTTTTCTCAGCCTTTACTGAATTTTCCATGTAAAATCTTGTTTTATCTAACTTTATTACATTTTTCTTTACGAATAAGTATTGGCGAAGATTCTCCTTCCGAAAAATACGCAACTACAATTGGCACTGTCTATGGTAATTACCATACTTTTTTTTACCGTCATTGATCTAAACACCGCCCGATGATAAGCATAAAACTAAGAAGCCATTTCAGTACCGTCAAAGATTAGGAAATACCAGGAACTGTTGATCTCCACGGTGTCGTACTCGAATTCAACAACAAATGGCCGCAGAAAAAGCCTAAAGAATAGAATATCAGCGTGTCCACGCTAAAGCTCTTCAAACGGAGAGAGACGAACGACTGAAGCCATGGATCAATAGAGTCAAACACATCAGAAAGAAATGGAATTACTAAGGAGAATGCAGGATCGACTTATCGGTCGACAAACGTCCCCTCCACTCGCTCGAAGCGAGCATAGATAAAGATCAATTCAACTTGATGATCCACCAAGGGAAGATGAGCTCCATGTTTCTCAATTCAGATCTGAAAACCCAAACAGAGCCTCTCGACATTTTGGTTTAACATCCTCAGCATTGATAACTCAAGGAAGTCGGCGCACTCGACATCAAACTCCCCCGCCTGAAAGAAGAGCGATCAGGGATCAATTGGGACCAGAAGAACATGGAGATTTTGTTCCTCAGGTTGCAGCCTTTCCATTTCCACCGCAACAATTCATCACTTTGGACGACCTTGATTGAATCGAGACAAACCCCATCTCCCCTCATCTTGAAGTTATGCTCATTTTGGACAATTTCCATATGCCCAAATTTATTCAGTATGCAGGTCTGACTGGCCCCCTTACACATGTTCGATATTTTAAAGCTGCAGTGGGATTATATTCCATACTTGACCACATGTTATGTTGGCCCCCTTACACATGTTCGATATTTTAAAGCTGCAGTGGGATTATATTCCAAACTTGACCACATGTTATGTAGACTCTTTAACATGAACCTGAAGGAAAAACTTCTCCGTTGGTTCCATACAAAGAGGCCTCCATCACCACGTTTAGCTAGTTGCAGCATCTATTCAAATCCAATTACGCTCATGCCAGAGAGGGAGAGATCACTGTCGACTCCTAGTTTTACATTGAGCAAGGCGCGAAAGGGACCTTGGAAAATTTTTATAAACGCTTTTTACAGGAAACAAGGAAAATAGGGAATTCAGACCCAAAAATTGTCGTTCCAGCATTCAAGTCCGCCCTGCACATCAACTCAAAAGTTTAAGAAGAACTTACTCTACACAAGCCGTGTACCGTCACTGAGATGATTGATGTGGTTAATAACTACATCGAACTGGAGGGATCAAAGAAAGATAAGATGAAAAGCTCATCTAAAATCTATTCTCGAGAAACATCTTTGACCCCATCTCAGCGAACGGTCACTCCTGAAGTGCCCAAACAATGCGACAGAAATACCGACAACAATAGAAGAAGGGATAGCAGACCAGAAAGACCTGTCCCAATTTTGCTGGCAATGATAACAACTCTCTCCGTTATCTTGCCAATGATAAAGGGAGTTGAGTGTTATCTCGCACAAGAGACAATTCTTGATCTTTCCAGCAGACCACTCTTTCAGTATCACAATGTGCATAACCATGAGACTGACACTTGTTACTCCCTCATATGAATCTTCCATCACATCCTATTAGCTGGAAGACTCCACAATTATGTCATTGACATCCTTATACGTCTTGCTATAAAATGACCTCCTTGGATAAATCAACAAAATTGCTCCCCAGCACAAGCAAATTGAAGCATCTTTACCAAATCATCTTCGAAGACTGTGTCATAAGCCACATCAAATACCCTCATGATGAACCTCTCGTCATTATGCTCAAAGTCGGACAAGACTATTTACATACACTTCTCATCGATACTGGGAACGCCACAGATGTATTGTTCAGAAGAGCAATTGAAGTCCTAGGCCTTACAGATTCGGTAAAAGCTTCGACAACAACAATCACAGGCTTCAATGGTTCAAAAAAATTAGCCACAGGAGAGATCACTCTGCCAGTTCAAGCAAGTTCCGAAACTACATTCGTCAAATTCCTCATTATCGACGCAGAGTCAAAATATTTGGAGATTTTAGGTCGAAGTTGGTTACATTCAATTAAAGCAGTGCCTTCTACTTATCATCTAGCACTGCATTTTCCAACAGATCACAAAATTTATGAAATCAAGGGCATCCAAGCAGTTGCCCACATGTACGAAAATACCACAACTAACCCTCATACAACCAAACTTCTTAAAGCATAGCAACTACAACAAGTGTAATCAGCAACATTTGAACAACATGATGCCAAGATTGTAGAATCTGTTGAACTTGATGGCCCAGGGCACACAGCCTTCATCGGCTCCAAATTATCAACTGACTAAAAAGAGGCCATGATACAACTACTTAAAAAGATATTGACATTTTAGCCTAGACTTTCCAAGAAATGCCTAGCATTGACCCTCAATCGCTAGCCACCGACTCAACCTCCTTCCAGGCAACAAAGTTATCATCTAAAAACGACGGAATCTGACCCCCCGACTCCGCGATTCAGTAAACAAAGAAATCGATAAACTCTTTCGGGTAGGATTCATTCGGGAAGCTAAATATCTGAAGTGGGTTTCTAATATCGTAGTGGTATCAAAGAAAAATAGCAAAATCAAGGTTTTTGTTGACTTTACAGAACCCAATAAATTTACACCTAAGGACATTTTTATGCTACCACTCATTCCGTAACTTCTCGACTCAGTCGCAGGACACAAACTTCTTTCTATGATGGATGCAGCCTCTGGTTATAACCAGGTTCCACTAGCCGAAGAAGATCAGGAAAAAATAACCTTCATCACCGACAGAGGTCTCTACTGTTACACGGTAATGCCTTTCGGTTTAAAAAATGCAGGCGCTACTTACCAAAGACTTGTGACTTAAATATTTAAAGATCATCTTAGCACAATTATGGAAGTCTATATCGATGATATGATATGCAAAAGCTTGAAACGAGAAGATCACTCCAGCAACTATTTTTGATATCCTTCGCAATTACCAAATAAAATTTAACCCAAAGAAATGTCAATTCAGAGTTACATCTTATAAATTCCTTGGACATCTGGTTAGTAAAAGAGGGATAAAAATCAATCCCGCACAAATCAAAGCACTCAAGACAATGCCATCCCTTCGAACAAAAAAAAATGTTCAAAAATTCATAGGCAAAATTGGTACTCTTCATAGATTCATCTCAAAGTCATCTGATCGATGCAATCTCCTTTACATCTTTCTTCATGGCAACCCCACTCCTCTTTCGACAAAACAACAAAAGGAAGTTATTTAGACTCTTGACTGTGAGATGGCTTTCCAAGATCTTAAGCGATACTTGAGGTGCCTTCCTATAATGAGTACTCCAATTGATGGCAAATCTCTTGCAATGTACTTATCCACAATCGAAGATTCAATCAGTTCTGTCCATATTCGAGAAGATGGCGGAGTAGAAAAACCAATCTACTTCATCAACAAAATACTTATGCCTGCTAAAAATGGTACACGATAACAGAAAAATAGCTACTCGCTCTGGTCTACAGTTCCCAAAAAGTTTGTCCTTATTTTTAAGGTCATCACATCAAAGTCATCACCAAATACTCCCTCAAATTCGTACTCACCAAAAAAGAAAAATCTCGACAAATCCAGCAATGGTCTGCTTTCCTTGGAGAATACGACATTATCTTTGAACCCCAAATATCAGTCAAGGGACAAGCAGTGGTCGACTTTTTGGTCGACTTTCCCATCGAAGACCCCGATTGGGAAGAACTCGAAAAAATCTTCACAGATGACTCAATAGCAAAACCAGACGCATGGTCCAAAAGCTTTGGCTGGCGACTTTTTACAGATAGATCAGCAAGACCACAAGGATTAGAAGAGTTAGCAGTCTAGGTTGACTCTTTGCTCGTGGCTAATCATTACAATAAAACTTTCAAAACAACCAGAAAAATAGTTGATTTTCCAGCTTTGGTCGAAGAAAAGATGTAAAAATTCAAACATGCAACAATTTCTTACTTATCCTGGCAGGAAAATCGGCATGCTGATGTTTTAGCTTACATCACTGCAATGCGGTGAGACAGTGAAAAAAGGAATTAAGAAATTGAAATCATCGAGCATTCTAGCCTCGATATGCTATCCACACTCCAGATTACCGTTGCTGGACACGATGATCCTGAAGACTGAAAAAGACCATTCTATGCATACCTCAATCCCAATATCCTCCCCAGTAACAAAGAAGAAGCTCGATCTCTTCTGTCCAACAACCCCAGATTCACTGTCCAAGGTCACATCTTATATCAAATTATAGGAGGGGGACCACTTATCGAATGCATTTATCAAAAACACGCTCAAATCAAAATCCGAGAACTTCACGAAGGTATTTGTGGCGCACATGTTTCAGGTAGATCGTTAGCCCAACGCGCTTTTACACAGGGGTTGTATTAGCCCAAGATGAGACAGGACTATGAAGACTTTATTCAAAAATGCTATAAATGCTAAATCCATGCCCAAGACATCAAAAGCCCAGCCTTAGACTTGTATATCGGCCATGTTCTCTAGCCATTCAAATGATGGGGAATCGACATCATTGGACCTTTCCATCTAGCATCAGGAAACCGAAGGTTCGTCCTGGTCACCACTGATTACTTTACAAAATGGGTTAAAGTAATTCCTCTCTGCCATACGGATGAAAATGAAGTTATCAAATTCCTTTGGGAGCACATCATCACCAAGTTTGGTTGTTTGCAAATGATACGCTCCGATAATGGCAAACAGTTTATCAGTGCCAAAGTACTTGCTTTTCTTCATAAATACAAAATCCAGCATACAACATCCACACCATATTATCCTCAAGGAAATGGACAAGCCAAATCCATAAACAAAATCATCAAATCAGGATTATACAAACGTCTCGTCGATATGAAAGGGCTATGGGTAGATGAATTGCTCAGTGTTATCTAGGCTTACCGCACTACACCTCGAGTCTCAGCAGGCTGCACTCCGTTCATAATGGCTTTTGACACTGAAGCAGTCATACCTTCGGACCTCGATCTACCCAGTACTCGACAAAAAATTCCAGATGAAGAAAATGAACTCGGTCTCCTTTGCAACCTTAATTGGATAGAGGAAACCAGAGACAAGGCCATCACAAATTTGGGACGATACCATGATACCTTGAAAAAAGTATACAACAAGAAAATTTGGGAACATAATTTTGGTATTGGAGACCTTGTCTTACGACGGATCGAGGATAGTACTCGGCCTAAAAATTCTAGAAAATTATCAAAAAACTCTGAAGGGCCATACTTGTCAGTAACAAAATAGATAGTGGGACTTATTGGCTGATGAATGAAGATGAAATATTGCTTGAATATCCATGGAACACGGATCAACTGAAACTATTTTACCGATGAAACACTATAACCGTTCTGATCGATTCAAATAAACATCTTTTATTATCAATTTGATCCTTACTATTTGATTTGATATCGATCTATACTTGTCAAGTATTCATTAAACAAACAATATCTTTACTATTTGATTTGATCTTAATCTATAATTGTCAAGTATACATCAGACAAACAATATCCTTACTATTTGAATTGATCTCGATCTATACTTATCAAGTATTCATCAGACAAACAAAATCCTTACTATCTTGATTTACTTTTGGTTACTACTTAACAAGTATACCTTGAGCCTATCATTCGAATTTTATGCGATCAATATCCAATTACAGGATATTCTACTTCTCGCTCTTTACTTTTCGAATAACCTCTAAGAGAGCTCTTGCTCTTCTCAAATTGTAAATCTAGATACCCATTTAAGGATATATATATGGTATTCATTCTCATTACTTTCCATTTCATGACCATCTTTTACATATCACGCAAACACGCGTTCCTCACTTATCTGCTTGATCTATAGTCACATTAGATCAAAATTATTTTATTAAATCTTCTACTTAGAACTATTTACAAAACAAGGGCATATAGTTATTTCAAAAATATAAAAGTTTTTCTGCAACATAAAATTGTTTCAGCACAATACTGCGAGTTAAATTGTTTCGGTCCCACGAACAATTCTTATGTCCTTTATCAAACAAGCATAATCTATATGAGATTTAACATTTCAGAGGGAGATTTTTCATTATTCAAATTTAGGGTACCTTCGGGAACTTGCACATCTGCTACCTCACCAGGACGAGCACCATCAGCATCCAGCTTCACATCATCTTCGATGACTTCGATTGCCCTGCGTACATCAAGAGTCTGAAGTACATCATCATCCGAGCTGTCATCAAACACAATACTGCTAACTTTTACAAGTCCCTTGTAGAATTGTTTCCTCTTATCGAACGCGCCATATTGCACTTTATAGTGCATCCTCACTTATATGCATTTTACCAACTTCTCCTCATTCATCTTCGCCTTCACCTCATCGAGCATCTTGCCGTTGTCTTACTCCATTACTTTACGAACATCGGCAACTTGATCCCTTACATCTTTTTCAAAGGTGGCCTTCAGCAATGCCAACGCCTCTTGTTTCTCTTTCTCTGCCACTTTCTTTGCTTCACCCAGCGTAGCTTCCCTCGCCTTGGCATCGAGTTTATACCTATTCAAAGTTACAT
This sequence comes from Kingdonia uniflora, assembly GCA_014058105.1. Classification (NCBI taxonomy): domain Eukaryota; kingdom Viridiplantae; phylum Streptophyta; class Magnoliopsida; order Ranunculales; family Circaeasteraceae; genus Kingdonia; species Kingdonia uniflora. The sequence goes on from JACGCM010000853.1 coordinate 818,339, forward strand.
TCAAATCCACCTTCTCCATGATCAAATCTTTCTCTATATTTTTGTAGGCAATAATCTGGTTTCCCAGCTCTCCACTGCCCACTACGCGACCCATAGCCTCAGTTACCAAGTTTTTAATTTATATCATAGTCATATAATGAATATTCGAGTGACTTTTTTTCATTTGTAGAAAAGCATTTAAATTTCTCACCTTCGTCAAATTCCACTGACCCTACTTCTTGTTCGACATCTCGCCACTGACCTTCTTCGGGACCACACTCCTAAAACCTCATGGGGGACGCATATCCGCAGTATCTGCTGAACTCACTGTACCAGCCACCTCCTCCGTTGTCGATTGTCAAGTTTTCCTTTTATGAGGAAGCAATGGAGGAACATAAGAACTCGCCGCCTTCTTCTTTTTTTCCCAGAAACTCTTCCAGCATAGCATCGATCTCAGTATCAGTGTTGTACCCAACCAGGGAGCGATTTTCAAGAGGTAAGCTAGCATCTGCAGCTCTCTTATTCTTCGCCGACATTTTTCTATCGATAACAGGCACTTCTGACCCCTTTTCCCTCGATCTCTTTAAACCAGCCTCTTGGAATAGAGTGTTTACAAGATCTTGATCGATAACCAAGTTATCGATCCTACCAAAGAAATTTGTCCTTACCTTGTACAACTCTTCCTTCACTTCTAACTTCTTGTCGACCTCTTTCAACGCTGTAAACAATATAAACAAACTAGAAACACTTACAACTCATTCACACAATTCGGGCATTGAGAATTACATTTACCTAACCACACACCTAAGTGAAATCTTTTTCTCTTTAAGGGTTCCCCGGATACTTTTTTATCAAACTCATAATTTTCAGAAACAAGTAAGCGCTCATCGGTGTATCGCCCCCCAGTTGACGCCATATTATAAAACAATGGTCTTTTCAGGAACCTCGCCAAGTACCGGTAACCTAGCTTCTGTGGATTCATCTTGAGTGTGTAGTACATACATAAATCATTAATAGTTATTAACTCCTCTCCCCTGGTCTTAAGTCAACCATTTATTACCCCACAAACCCTGAACAGATTATCCACATTCAGATTGAACTGCCCTGGTGCCACATCAAAGAAGTTCATTAATTTCTTTTGATCTGCTCTGAGGGGAAGCTTTAATCCCTTATTTATTTGTTCTCGATACACCAGAATACGATTCAAAAGTATTTCCTGGTCGATCATTTCATACTGGTACTCCTCTAACCTTATATCCCCAGGGATACCATACTTCTTCTTGAAACTTAGTATCTATTAGGTCTCTGAACCCTCTCCGTAACATACCTTCTCACCTTCCTCCACATATTCCTCTCCATCCCCACTACCTTCTCGATCACTTGCTTGAGGCTCGTGATCTACATCCATTTCCGTATCCTCCCTCTCAGCCTATTCGATAATACTAGGTGCCACCCTAAACTGTTCTACGCTACCTAAATCTGTACTATTCAATCCTACCCTATACCTCCTTCCCAATTGTTGTATACAAGTCCTTACATCAATCATCAGAGGCGTTACGTCTTCCAGACTCTCGTATATGTCTTTTTCATCATTTTGAATTGGTTCAGCCATTTTAAATCGAACTTGTACAACATATTCCATAATTTTTACACAGTTAAAATCTATCATATGTGATACATATATATGTTCATAAGTTCATATATTCATAAAGATATCGTTGTCGAGATAACTCTCCAATACATCATTCCCTTTACTATCTACTACTATCATTTACATTTATACTTATTGCCACAGTTCTCGATATAGTTCATATCATTTAATTCATATTGGTATCTTTCATTAAAGTGACACATCTTCTCAGTTCTCGATGTTTATCTATTTTTAATTAATCTTTCGATAACTTGTTAATCTGGTTTATTTTTTGTCTCATTACAGGAAACTCAACAGCTTCTTGAATAAACTTCACCTATTTTCCGCCAAAAATACCATCTTTCAAAATTTGATAATTCCCCTTCTCCAGCATAAAATCCTGCCGAATCCCAACAATAATAACGTTACTGACAATCTCGCAGTATCAAAATGATATCTCCACTCATCGCTATAATCGTGCCGTAACCCCAGCGCCACCAACCAATCACCCTCTCCACTGATCTCTACCTATTTCCCGCACCACCCACACCAGAACCATCCATAAAAGCCCTACGACTCCATTTCTTCCACCTTAACACACAATGAATCACACCCTAACCAGAATTTCCTAACATTCCTCTATCAAACCCTAACACTGTTATTTAACCAATTATTCACTTTCGATTAAATTCAACATACAACATCATTCATTTTACTTAACTCTATTCATCAATAACTTAATCAATCACGACAAACAAACATCAAAGCTAGAATCACTAACCTTGTTTACGTTCTGCTTCTGTATCCCTCTCTTCTACTTGCTTGGCTCTTTCAATCAACATACTAATCTCCTCCTTCGCAATCGTAGACAACCAATCCAATGACGAGCAATAACAATTCGTACTAAAGAATTTTTTTATGTGTTTGCAAAGTGTGAACAGTTGCCCAATTTAGAAGTATTTATAGACCCTATGTGATTGTTCATCGCATCACTTTACGATCATTCAAATCCTCAAACATAATGCCTTCTACTTCTCTTCCCAGCCTCTTCGATACTTTGCCTTCTCAGAGGTTACAAATGCTTACACTCCCACTCTAATCCTTCCATCTGGCCATAATCATTATTCTTGACAGTTCCCCCACTTCTACTTTGCCTGCACATTCCTATATTTTTGGGTCGACGTTCGACAACATCTACAATATCATTATATTCGACATTCTACCAGAAATTTGCTTAAAGTTCTTTTCCATTACAAAATTTTAACAAGTACATTATCTATTCGATAAATAAAAAACAAATTACTTCTATTGACAAATCATCCTACACAACTATTTTCATTTCATTTCATTGACCATAACAAATCATTACAACGACCTACTCCTACTAAATATACAACTTCATAAACCCCTAGCTGTAGCTTTATCTTCCCTCTTCACCAACAACTTTGCTCTAATCCATATACCACCACATCGTTCAGGAGGATGCCAAAACTGTAATTTGATATGAAATTTAAAGTCCTCCTCAGCCACCTTCACTTCTTCCTTGCTCATCTTTTCGTAATCAGGCTCTTTCGAATCTTTCATATGCATATCACAGTTCCGAGATCCAAAATATTGAGTGTACAGCACCCAATACATTGCTTGAATACGTCTAAACACAGCATTACGGGCCTGAGCTCCCGTCTTCACCATCTTGCATGAATGCCTCACATCTGCAATAACAAAACTTATTTATACCCTATCTAGTCATGGTTTAACTTACCTACATTTACTTTGCTTTGAACTATACAATTTCAAAGTCAAATCGCTTAACCTCAAAATCCGTTCAGGGACCCACTCAGTCAACTACATTCGAGATGTTATGCCAACTCATCAACATTTTATGTGCATGCACGTTCGACATTTTACCTTCGATTATTAAAAAAAAAACTACAATTGATAATCACAATACACATGAATGGCATATCGAAGATATTAACTTTATTTATTATTAAGCATCAAGCTACAATTCATATTCGGCAAACTTTTTCTTTCGATTTTGTTACATTTAACATCCGGGACTACATCCTTCGATTATATTACATCAAACTACATCTATTTTACATTCGACTTACATGACTGATTACTCTGTATTTTTTTCCACCAGAATCGAACATTAAAGCCTCTTTCCAGTGTTAAGAACCTCAATGAATCTCAAGTCACTGAACTTCTAAATGGCTACTTCCCCAGATGAAGGCAGCAAAAAATTACAAAAAGCCTTCTACGTTCGGCAAGATCCCTGGACGCCCATCTAAGCTTCACATCATCATCATCAACACAAGCAGTTACCCTTTCTCCCCCAAAGTGACATACTCCATTACCTTCAATACCGCATAATGACACAATTGCTTCCAACAGATACGCATCTTCTTTCGCTTGGCCTCTCTCCCACCAAAATGCCGTGACACGATCACATAATGAATTATTGCCGATCAGTTTGAGCATGATTTTTCCCTTAGACTATTCACCATTTTCTGCCTCAGACAGCGCATTAGACCACACTTGGGGTGGCATCCTACTAAAAAACTACCACCATTCCACTCTCAATAACCTCCTATTTATACCCTATGTAACCCTGACAGATTCACTATACTGCATTAATAATGCAGACGACTCATCTTCTCCTTCGGCAACCTCTTCAGCTTCCAACTTTTTCTTGACACAGTCACAAGTGCTTCTGTCGAGAATGGGGCGATTGTAGTAGCATATTCCCCAAATTTGACAAGAGTAAGCCAACAGAGTATAGTCGAAGACAACCGTACCTGATCGAAGGCCATCATTCTAGAAGTTACTATAAATCCTCGACTTGCCAAAAGTAGCCGCTGAAGGCTGGTCAAGAGAGAACTGTTAGAGATCCGCAAAGTTTGCCCATTCCCCTAGAATAGGAGACTATTTCTTTATTTTTGTAAAACTGCCTATATGACAATAAATACAGGCAGAGAATAGATTCTAAAAAAGCGTAATCTTTTACTATTCTTACTTCCTAAATCCTACATCACTGAAAATGTGTAATAACTGGCATCTTGCTGGATTTTACATAAAAATATTCCTCGAGGTCGTGGTTTTTTTCAGCCTTTACTGACTTTTCCTTGTAAAATCTTGTTTTATCTAGCTTTATTACTTTTCTCTTTACGAATAAGTATTGGCGATGATTCTCCTTCCGGAAAACACGCCACTACAAGATAATCAGTTTCTCATTATCTACCGGGGTTCTTATGATATGAGACTTTTCCATATAGACTTTGAGTTCCTAAAAAGCTATCTCGCATTCTTCTGTCCACTGGATCTCTTCGTTGGGCTGAAATTACCCTCGTTTGGTACGCCCTCGGAGTAGTAAGAACCGCCACCAGTATCGATCTGAAGACTAAATCGATTGATTGCAACAATCCTTTCTGTGAGTTTTTATACGCATTTTCTTGTTTTCGGTGAGCGCATGTTGTGGAGAGCTTGAATTTGATATGGGTCGGCTTCTGTATGTACTATAAATTGACATTTATCAAGATTGAGCCATATTATATATGAGAGTAGAATATGGAAGATCGTGGAGAGATCTGTGATATGGTTTTTTAACTGTAAGCTTTTGCACATGAGATCATTGATGTAGACTTCAACAATTTTCCCCAAGTATGCTTTGGATATTGTTGTTATTAACCACTGATAAGTCGCTCCTGCGTTATTTCGTCCGAAAGACATGACTTTGTAGAAGTAAAGTCCCCTTTTAATGATTAAAGTGGTCTTTTCTTGATCGTCTTCCAAGAGAGGTATCTAATTGTATCCAAAAACAACATCCATCATGGATAAGAACTAGTGGTCTACCGTGGAATCACGAATTTAATGAATAATTAGAAAAGGGAAACTGTTCTTTGGAGTATGTTTGTTTTGATTACTGAAATCTACGCAAACTCGTACTTTTACATTCTTCTTTGGAACTGCGATAATGTTGGAGATGCAATCTTGATACTTGGCTTCTTGAATGATTCCTACTTTGATCAACTTATCGTTGTTAATGCTGAATCAATAATGAGGTGAGATTCCTTTCTGTTTTTGTTTGACCACCGTGAGGCTGTTATTGATGCTCAATCTATGGCATGCCTTGGATGGATCGACTCTGGGCATTTCTTTGAAAGTCCAAGCAAAGATGTCTCGATTCATTCATAAGAAGTGAACGAGGTTTTACTTATCATGTTGGATAAGCTTGGTACCAACATAAGTACCTCTACTGGGTCCATAAATGTCTATGTACTCTGTAGGTTCTTCCGTTAAAAGTTGGTCATCGATGTGACCAACTTTATGTAATTGCTATACAGTACATCTTTCAGATCTGTCGAGAATGGAAGAAATGGTATTTTTGCTAGCTTGGAAGAGCTTTTAACTGCCTTTGATTTTGTAGATGCTAATATCATGCTTGAAGCGAAGTACTTGATGATATGTAGAAGTGATTGCTTTAATGTTGTGGATAAAAGAATAACCCATAATCTCGAGAAAACAAGATTTGGTGTTGATAATGTAGAATACGACGTTGATTGTGGTAGGTTCAGCGGTAATAGGTAAGATGATCTTGCTTACTTGTTCTTCTTTGGAGCCATTAAAACCACTGATATCGATGTCGCTTAGAAGAAATTGATCGGCCAATTCCATTTGTTTGATCGTGCTTTGAAAGAGAATTTCAATACTGCTACGAGTATCAATCATCATTGTATACATCAAAAATTTGGCATGATAACCAGTACGTTATAATGAGGAAACTTGACGTAACTGATATTGCTATCTGCGATTGAAATCCCAAGTCGGCGATTGCTTCTGGAAGAAGTTTAGCTTTTTTATCTTGAGCAGTAAGTTTGTAGCACTTTGATAATCATCGTCGCTTAAATATGGAAGAGTTGTTAATCTGATGGATCTCGATCATGCTACTGTGGTACATATGGTATAAGTACTTTTTCTCAGCTTGATCTTTGACCTGGACCACTTTGGCCTACTTCTTGCAGCTACCATTCTTATATGATTCTAGATCGATAATGTACTTGTACATTCTTCGGCAACCTCTGTAAAGTATAGTAGTTGTCAGTTTGATAATGATTTACCTTGTGATACATGTAGTTCGGTTTGCCTTCAATCTGTTCCAGTAGTTAGGATATGCGGTATAATTTATCATTCGCTAGTACGGGGAAAATTGACGAGATCCGCATGTTTATCTTTGGGAGGATCTGATTGGGTAATTAATTGCCTTTCTGAGGTTTACCTGTATTTTCTTTAGAACGCTTTTGATCACCCTTGTCCTCCTTTGGTACACTGTTACATTCTGTGTTTGGACCTTTAGTGGTTAGCATGGATTTAGTAGATTTAGGCCTGTCGGTCATCATCCTTTCTAGGTCGTCATACCCATTGACCTTTGTAATCATATCCTCCAAAATTGTGGGTTTGTTTAAGAAGAGATGCTCCTTTACTTTATAATCGAGTTGTAGCGCATTTATAAAAGCAGTAACAGCTATTTTCTGATCAAGATTATTAACTTTTCGTGCGAGCTCCAGAAACTTCTATGTAAAGACCTCGAGCTTCTCTCCTTGGACCTGTTTGAGACTTGGACAAAATTCTTTTGTAGTTAGTCAAATGTAAGGATGGAATATTTAGGTTGAGAATGGAACCACCATAGTAGTTCTCCCTGTAGACTTGTTACGAACAGAGGACATAGAATATGGTTGAGATTTGAGCACAATCCCAGTTATAGTAGCATATTCTCCAGATTCGACAAAAGTAAGCAAACAAAGCTTAGTCGAAGACAGCCATACATGATCGAAGATACCTCAAGTCCTTGACCTACCAAAAGTAGCCGTTGTGGCTTGTCAAGAAAAAAGCTGTTAGAGATCCGCGAAGTTTGCCCACTTCCCCTGGAATAGGAGACTATTTCTTTTTGTTTGTAAATTGCCTATGTCTACTATAAATACAGGCAGATTATAGATGAGAAGAAACCGATAATCTGCAAACCTTACCATTTTATTACTTTAACCTTACTATCATTCTAAATTTTGTAATAATTGGCAATATACTGGATTTTACATCAAAATCCTCCTCAAGGTCGCAGTTTTTCTCAGCTTTTGCCGAGTTTTCCACGTAAAATCTTGTTTATCTTGTCCTATTGCATTCTTTTTACGAATTAGTATTGGCAAAGATTCTCCTTCTGGAAAATACGCCACTACAATTGGCGCCGTCTGTAGAAATTACCACACTTTTTGTTACCATCACTGATCTAAACACCATCTGATGACAAACATGAACCTGAGAAGCTATTCTAGTACCATCAGAGATGAAGAAATATTAGGAGTTGTTGATCTACATGGTGTGGTACTTGAGCTTCAGAAACATATGGCTGGGGAAAAAGCCTAAAAACTGGAAGATCAGCGTGTCCATGCTCAAGCTCTTCAAATGGAGAGAGACAAACGGAGGAAAGCCTTAGATTAACAGACTCAAGCACATCAGATAGAAATGAAGCGACTGAGGAGATCACAAGATCGACTCACCGGCCGACAGACGTCCCCTCGACTCGCTAGGAGCGAACATAGATCAAGTACAATTTAATGCAATGATCCACCCCCGCAACAGTATCACAATGTGCGTAGCCACGGGACTGACACCTGTTACTTTCTTATACGAATCTTTCATCGTATTCTATTTGCTGGAAGACTCCTCAATTATGTTATCGGCATCAGAAAGTTTCTTGAGAATGAAGCAAAAAATAAAGAAGTAGAGCAAAATCAGGTCTAGGGGTAAGCTCGCCACCTGTATATGATTGAGATTAAGAAAGGGATGAAAAGAAAATAAGACGATCTGATTACATCTTGCTGTAAAATGACCTCCTCAGACAAATCAACAAAATTTCTTCCAAGCACAAGCAAATCAAAATGTCCTTACCAAATCACCTTTGAAGACTGTGATACCAGCCATGTTAAATACCCTCATAACGACCCTCTCGTTATTATGCCCAAAGTCAGACAAGACTACCTACATACGCTTCTCATCAATACCGGAAGCATCACAGATGTATTATTCAGAGGAACAATTAAAGTCCAGGGCCTTACAGATTCGGTAAAAGCTTTGGTAACAATAATCATGGGCTTCAATGGTTTGAAAGAATCAGCCACAAGAGAGACCACTCTGCCAGTTCAGGCGGGTTCATAAACTGTATTTGTCAAATTTCTTGTCATCGATATAGAGTCCAAATATTTAGGAATTTTGGGATGCAGTTGGTTACATTCAATCAAAGCAGTACCTTCTACTTATCATCTAGCACTGCGTTTTCAACCAGATCACGGAATATATGAAATCAAAGTCAGCCAAGCAGCTTCACGAATGTGCAAAAATACCATAACCAACCCTCATACAATCAAACTTCTCAAAGCATAGCAACTATAACAAGATAAATTACCCACATTCGAACAACATGACACCGAGATGGTCGAATCTGTTGAACACGGTGGCCCAGGATGTACAACCTTCATCGACTCCAAATTATCAACCGACGAAAAAAGAGGCCATGATACAACTACTTAAGAAGAATTTCGACATCTTTGCCTGGACATCTCTTCGATACTTCGGCTTCTCAGCGACAACAAACCCTTGCATTCCCACTCTAACTCATCCATATCTCAAAGAATTTCTTCAGCTACATTCATCCGCAATAAGACACAACTTATCTTGTCACAGAGACGATGTACATCAATTTCCATATATTTTATACTCTCACCTAAAGGAGCACATCTTGCCATAATCATTATTCTTGTTAGTTCCCCCACTTCTACTTTACCTATAAATTACTATATTTTTGGGTACATATTCGACAACATCAACAATATCATTATATTCGACATTCTACCAGAAATTTGCTAAATCTATTTTCCATTCCCAAATTTTAATAAGTACATATTCAATTCGAAAAATAAACAACGCATTACTTCAATCGACAAAACATCCTGACCCATATTTTCATTGCATTTCATTGACCATAATAACTCCTTACATAGACCTACTCCTACAAACATTTCAACTTTATAAACCCCTAGCTGTAGCTTCATCTTCCTTCTTCACCAACAACTTCGCTCGAGTCCACATACCACCAAAACGTTTAGGAGGACGTAAAAACTGTAATTTGACACGAAACTCGAAGTCCTCCTTGGCTTTCTTCGCTTCTGCCTCACTCATCCCTTCGTAATTAGGCTCCTCAGGATCTTCCATATGCATATAACAATTCTGAGATCCAAAGTATCGAGTATACAATACCCAGTACTTCGCCTGAGTACGTCTGAACACCCCATTCCGGGCCTAAGATCTCGTCTTCACCATCTTGCATGAATTCATCACATCTGCAGAAACAAGAACTATTTATACCCCCTCCAGTTATGGTCTAATTCACCTACATTTACTATGCCTTGGAACTCTACAATTTCAAAGTCAAATCAATTAACCTTAAAATCCGTTCCTGGACCCACTTAGTCAAATACATTTGGGATATTATGACAACCCATCATCATTTTATGTGCATTCACGTTCGACATTTGACCTTCGATTATTTACAAACTACAATTAATAATCAGCAAAATACAAGAATAAAATATCGAAGATATTAACTTTATTTATTATGAATAAGTTACAATTAATATTTGACAACTTCATCCTACGATTACATTACATCAAACTACAATCTATCTTTACATTCTACTTTTATGACTAATTACTTTGTGATTTCTTTTTACCAGAATCGGGCATTAAAGCCTCTTTCCAGTGCTAAAAACCTCAATGAATCTCAAGTCACAAAACTTCTAAAGGCTGCTTCCACAAATAAAGGCAGCAAAAAATTACAAGAAGCCTCCTTCGTTCGACAAGATCTCTGGACACCCATCTAAGCTTTAAATCTTGATCATCAACACGAACAGTTATCCCTTCTCCCCCAAACTGATTGACTCTATTACCCTCACCACCGCATAATGATACCATTAGTTTCAACAGATGCCACCATCTACTGATAATTCCTTCCCCCACCCTCCACATCATGACATAATTCACAGAACAATCACTAAGGCCTATACTGGGAAAATACTTTACCTCCAATTCCTCCCCATCTTTATCCTCCGACAGCATATTCTACCACACTTGGGGTGACATCCTTCCAAAAGCACTACCATTACACCCTCCTTAACTTCCCAATTTATACCCAACTTCACTATGCCAGATTCATTATACCACATTAAATGAGCCTCGGGAATGATTTGACAAGATACAGTTTTCTTTGAACTCAGAAATAACAAAGATGGCACATTTTCTAATTCGGCAACATCATCAACTTCCAACTTCTTCCCGACACAACCACAAATGTTTATGTCGAGAATGGGGCGATTGTAGTAGCATATTCCCCAGATTCGACAAGAGTAAGCCTGCAAAGCGTAGTCAAAGACAACCATACATGATCGAAGATACTTCAAGTCCTTAACATGCTAAAAGTAGCCATTGTGCCTAGTTAAGAAAAGAGGTTTTAGAGATCCGCAAAGTTCGCCTACTCCCCCCAGAATAGGAGATTATTTCTATTTGTTTATAAACTGTCTGTGTCTACTATAAATACAGGCAGATAATAGATGAGAAGAGACCGACAATCTGCAAACCTTACCATTTTGTTACTTTAACCCTGCTATCATTCTAAATTATGAAATAACTAGCAATATACTAGATTTTACATCAAAATCTTCCTCGAGGTCGTGGTTTTTCTTAGCTTTTACTGGGTTTTCCACATAAAATCTTGTTTATCTTGTCTTATTGTATTATCTTTATGAATAAATATTGGTAAAGATTCTCCTTCCAAAAAATATGCCACTATACCAGTGAATCATGGAATTGCTAAATGTGCTCCTTCGAATCGGTTCCCTTTGTAATTACTTATCTTTGGAGTATGGAAACCCGTTGGTACTTCCATATCAAATAACTCTTTGGCAATCGGACTGCCATGCAACTTGGTGAAATCGTCCTTGCTTCCTAGAGCTTGAGCTTTAATTAACTCCTTAATACGTTGATCCATGTGTTCTTGAGTGACATATTGACGTGTTGTATGAGTGATTTGGCGATCTAGTCGAGGATTATGAGTATCGGTGCCCTCGCTCAAGTGCTTACGTACTGGAATCTAGGGTTGAGGTCGTTACTCCATTTCTTGATGGTTGGAAGGTTGGAGACCTCTATTGAAATCGCAATGAGCTTTTCTTCCCAAATGAATTGAAGCTTGTGGTTTGTGCTAAAGATTTTTGGAAATAGCTTTGCTGGTTACTGCTCGAGGTCCTAATCTTTCTCGTGCAGAAACTCGAGAGTTTGCTGGCACTTAATCACAATCTCTTGTATGGGGAGCTTGTTGAGTCTCCTGCAAAGCTTGTAATGCGGTCTGCATAGTTTTCATCTATTCTTCATGTCTCTTAAATGCTCTCAGACGAGCTTGACGCTCGCTTTCGAGCTCTTTGTCGCAGAGCTCATAGTCAAGAGCTAACTGACGCTCGAGCTCATTATACTTCTCTGTCTGGACGTGGAGATTCACCCGTAGTTTAGCTAGTTGTTCCAGTTCAACTAAATGATCAAGCTGGACTCCTGTGGTTGGTCACTTGGAAGTGATCATGATTGGAAATAGATAACAGAGTAAATGTATGCCTTAGGATATCGTGGAAATGTCTTATTTCCCACAAACGATCCCAAATGTAATGGCCTAATTTAGTAGCTTGAAATAGCTTGAAATTACATCCTACACCAAATGTACCTGTGACAAAAATTGGTACAATACAAGAAATGACATAGGCGATTTAGCATGGAAATTCTTTGAATAGTTAAATAACCACGACCACGAGTTGAGGGTTTAGTAACTGTAACTTTCATTTCTTGAGGCATATATCTTATTACAAGTGATCTCTTAAACTAGAAGTGCTTGATCTTGAAATAGGAATTCTTTTGGTGTTTAGAATCTAGAAATTTCTGTGTTAGAATCTTGAAAATCTGGTCCTTATCCCCTCTAAAACTTTTTCTTTATATAGACCTTACATGCAGTTCGTTATTGTGTAGAAGTACATTCTCCTGATAATAAGGTAAGTGGTAGTTGAATGTCTAACTGTTAGTTCGTGGGAGATAGGTGCCTTTGACTTGTTCATATTTGTTGTAGTGTTTGATCTACGTTCTTTATCAGTTCGTGGGCTAGGTGTCATGCTGATTGTACATGTCACGTATATAATGCGTGAGTCCAATATTGAGATAGTTCAAGATTGGACTAGGTCAAGTGATAGGTCCCTACAACTATAATTACATAATCATATCCAGTTGATTGTGATGTATTGTTATGTAGTAGATCAATAAAGGAAAATAAATGGTTGAAAAGACCTATGTGATCAAATAGGTAAAAACTGAATTATATATTTTTCCAATTCAAACCTCTTTAGCCACGATATTTAGCATGCCCATTGCTCATTATTGGCCACAAACTTATCGCAGTTTTACCCGTGGCTATAAGTACCACTTTTGCCATGGCATGGGATGTGCGGGAGCATTGGCTGCCCCACTAATTGACACGACCATGGGCACGACCCCTTTTGTGGCTAATAGATTTTGACATGGCCTGGGAAGTGGCCATTGCCAACAATTCTAGTAGTGAACAAATTATGATACTATTCGTATTTTTGGGTATCCAGCATACTATCATGTCAAAGATGGTAAGCTGGATACTCGAGTAAGGAAGATAATTTTTCTAGGTAAGAAAAAAGATGTGAAAGACTACAAGTTATGGGATACGAAAGACCAAAACATTATTCTGAGCAGGGATATCACTTTTGATAAGACTTCTATGATGAAGACGTTGCATGTCTTTGAGTACAAAGAGAAAATAATAATCAAGATTTTATAGTGGGTGGAGATTGATGCGTCTTTAAATGATCCAGATAGTTCTATATCATCTAACAGTGTGACAACGGGTGATGAGCCATTAGTTCATGTACCAGATGATGAACACACAGATGAAGGTGAAGCATTTGGTAGTATAAACGAGGAGGCTCTGGTGGTAGAGTCAATTACAACTAGTAAACTAAAGAGGAATGCTAGTAAGCCGTGATGGCTTACAAATGACATTTTCCAAAGGTGAAGGCCATGGTAGCCTACGTAGTACCGGTCATTAAAGAAGATGTTCCTTCCACCTAGGAGGGAGCTATTTGTGGTTCTGATGCTAACCATAGGGAGGGAGCTAGCGATGAAGGAAGATATGTATTCTTTTTTCAAGAATGAAACTTGGGAACTTTCGTAGTTGCTTAAGGGAAAGAAGGCGATTATTTTTAAGTGGGTCTACACAAAGAAACAAGGATCTCAAGATGATGATATACGCTTTAAGGCAAGACTCATAGCCAAAGGCTATGCTCAAAGGGAGGGGATTGATTGTAATGAAGATTTTTTTATCCAATGATGAAACACTCGTCCATTCGTATCTTATTGGCCTTGGTAGTACAATTTGATTTGGAGTTGCAATAATTCGATGTTAAGACGTCGTTCTTACACTCGAATTTGAAAGAAGATATCTATATCACTCAGTCGAGTTGGTTTAAAGTTGTTAGAAAGAAAGATTATGCGTGTAAGCTGATAAGATCATTGTACGGTTTGAAGTAGTCTCGATGACAATGGTACAAAAGTTTGATCATCTTATGATTGGGCAGAAGTACAAACAGAGTCATTATGACCACTGTGTCTACCTATGCAAGCTATGTGATGGGTCCTTTATTTACTTGCTTTTGTATGTGGATGATATGCTTATTGCATGTAAGCACAAAAGTGAGATTGACAGGTTGAAGAAACAAATAGGTGAAGAATTTAAAATAATGGATTTGGGTGATACAAAAAAGATTCTTGGCATAGAGATTCATAGAGTGAAGGGAACGATGTATCTATCTTAGATGATGTACATAAAGAAGGTACTTCAGAGATTTATTATTGATGAGAATGCAAAAGCTATAGGTACGCCCCTTGTTCCTCATTTTAAGCTTAAGGCTTCTATATCTCCAAAAACTGATGAGAAACGTGATTATATTAGTCAATTTCCTTATGCTAGCACTGTTGGTAGTTTAATGTATGCGATGGTATGTACTCGGCCAGATATTTTACAAGTGGTTAGTATGGTTACTGGATATATTCTTGATCCGGTAAGAGTTTATTGGCGAGTTGTGAAATGAGCTCTACGATATATCAAAGGTACTGTGGATATTGGTTTGGAATTTCGTAAATAGAATTTGATTGATTAATTGTGTGTGGGTAATATAGATTCTAACTATATGGGTGATTTGGATAAATGACAGTCTACTACAGGGTATGTTTTTACATTGGATGGAGGACCGGTTAGTCATTAGTGGGAGAACTATGCTACAGTCAACGGTTCCCCTATTTACTACTAAAGCAGAGTATATGGCGTTGACTAAAGTAATCAAAGAATCCATTTGGATGAAGGGCCCTTTACACGATTTTTGTATTAAGATAGAACATCTTGATGTATTTTGCTATAGTAACAGTGTTATCTTCTTGGCCTAAGATCATGTTCATCATCAACGCACGAAGCATATTGATGTGCGTCATCACTTTGTCAGAGAAGTCCTTGAAGATTAATGCAACAGGTGGAGATTGATGCATTTTCACATAATCCAGATAGTTCTATACTAAAGGGAGCATCATCTTGCATTGTGAAAAAGTGATAACCCACATCAAGGAATTCTCTAAAAAAGTGATAATTGGATTAATTAGATTTTGGGAATTACGGGGGACTTGATCCATGGTACGTAGGCAACCATTGATTTGGTGTAGTCGATTTTGGCCCTTTGGGGCTTTTACTTTTGGTTCCTTTGGGATATTTGTGAGAGAAGGTCCGATTTGAGTTTGATTTGGTGGGTTGGCAAAGTTTGGATCAGATTTGAAGAAATCTTCACCGAGGTAGAAAATTATAGGGGTTGTTCATAGTCATTTGAACGGCTATGAGTCCCGTTCGATTGAGTATCAGTTTTTCCCTAAAAACTGATACAGTTACAGTCTTTTCTTGGAGGCTCATGGTCGTTCGAATGGGCTTCATAGCCATTCAAACAAGACTTAGTTCTTTGCCTTAAAACTGACACAGTTATAATCTTCTCTTGGAGGCTCATGGTCATTCGAACGGGCTTCAAAGACGTTCAAACGAGACTCAGTTTTTTGTCTAAGAACTAACCCAGTTACAAACTTTGTTTGGTTTGCTTGAATCCGTTCAAACAAGACTCATAGTCGTTCAAATGACGACGGGGAGATTTATTTTTTAGAGGTTGTTAAGACCATTGATCTTACCTCGAGATTTGTATTGATGCAATAAGTCTACCTACTATATAAGGGAGACTTAGGGCTATTTCTTAGACACCATTGGTGAGATCTTTTGTGTGACAAATCTTTTGAGAGATAACCTTGAGAGACCTCAAATTGGTTTGTGATTGTAACCTTGGATCATTGAATTCAACTTTCTCTTTATTTTTTGTGGACGTAAGCAATTCGCTGAGCCACGGTAGATGTGTATTGTCGTTTGATTATGTGTATTCCTTTAGATTGCTCATAGTTAATCGGATCGAATCGGTGGTCGGCTTCCGCGGCACGGCTTAACAAAATTCGTATGTTTAAATAAGTCGGTAATCCACTCTTGATTCCCAACATGGTGACCAAGTAATCTGTGGGAAGTCTCCCATTGGTAAACCTTCAAAAAGAAATATGAGAGGGGAAATCGCGGCCATAAAGAGGGCAATCATCCTTGAAAAGGGTGAGGAGAGTGTTATGTTTGCCAGGGTCGAGAGTGGAGTCCCCAAAAGAAAACACCGCTGATATATTACGTTGAGGAGAGATTGATGAAGGGTTTTGTGAGGAGACGTGAAGCGGAAGAACAAAAGTAAGGAGAAAGAAGAAAAAGATAGCTTTTTGACCTATTGTTGTTTGTTTCTCTAGTTTGATTTTTGTGATTTGATAATGAGTTAAGACATCTCCCATTTATGGAGTTCAATACTAACTGAGTCTGAATTACAGTAGCACTTTGTTTAGTTCTTTGTGTTTGAATAAGAGGTTATGTTGGAATCATGTGCTTTGAGTAAGAGGCAATACTAATCATTGTAGGACTTGGTTTAGCCTTTCTAACTGTAGAGAATTGAAAGCATTTTTTTATTCATTTTTATGGGAGAAGAATGGTGGAGGTATGATGTTCCAATTTAAACTGTACACTACTTAACGTCATTTACTTTGCTAGAGATATTGGATAATCGCTGATCAAAACTATTTCCCCATATCAGTTTCTTGCAATGTTCAAAATTTTGAAATGGCATTGAATATTGCAAAGTCCAAAGTGAAAGAAGAGATACACATATAGTTGCGATGACACGTTATGGTCGCGAATGAATTTGGAAGATATTCGCAAAGAAGGTCCCAAGTTATTTTTCCTATCTGGTAGTTATTTTAGTAGACAAATGTGTTAAGTATTGAATTCAAATTTCATGATTCGTGGAAGTTCATTATGTTCGTGGGAGGAACGAGGGTCAAGAAAGAAGGTTAAAGATCATTTAAGGTAATTTTTGGTATTCTATTCAAGCATGAATTTAGTTTGTTTGAATAGAAGTGGTAGAGACCTCTCTATTCAAATAGACTTTTATCTCTGATCGATCAGAAGTCTCAGGCATAGGTCTGTTCTAATAGACCTCATATTCTCACTTTTTTAAAGTAAAGCTATGGTCATTTGCTTGACTTGAGATTCGTACTTCGGGCCTTAACTTTTGTAATATCTTCCCAAGTTTATCAGTGATACTCCGAGTATTTCTGAGGATGCTAATTTGAGTTTGTTTAATCTTAGATGGAAAAATAGGGTTTGAGAGATTCGCTGAAGCTTCGAGGAAGCCTGAGAGAATAATTGTAACTTGTTTGATTGATAGTAGATTGTTCGCGGGGTGTGGTTTTTAATCCAGAAGGATTTTCTACTTTCCTCCTCTGGGTAAACTTATATTTTTTATTTCGCTACTTAATTGCTTGTTTGGCCATTTTTGTGTTTCATTCTTATCGTAGAATTGGGATTAACTACCTCAATTTTTAGCAACTTTTATTAGAGCGCTTGGTTTAGGGCTCGTGTGGTGAATAACGATGGCGATGAAGAGAAATTGAAGATCGCAAAGTTCAATTGGTCAAATTTTGGAGTATGGAAGATTCAGATAGATAATTATCTCTATCAAAAGGATCTTGACTTATCACTGGGTAGGATTAAGATAAAACCGGCTGATCATGATGCTTTAAAGTGGGTGCACTTAGATCGCAAGGCGCTTGGAACCATAAGGATGACACTATCATCTCAGATTCTGCATATGATCTCCAAAGTTTGGATAACGAAGGAGTTGATGGAGACGTTATCCTTTATGTACTCGAAACCCTTAGAGAAAATAAAGTACATATATTATGCCGTTTGTTCACTTTACAGATGTATGAGAATGACAGTTTGTAAACTCACATTAATGAGTTCAATACAATTTATGCTTAGTTAAAATCTGTGAAAATCACTTTTGCCAATGAGGTGAGAGCGTGGGGGCTCTTTTGGGGCAGATTCATGAGAGCTCGAAATGGTTTATTACTGTAGTATATAATTTATCAGGGAAGGAAACAATTAAATTTGACATTATAGTCTCGCTGATTATGAGTGAAGGGAATGGCCATAAATCTTTGGAACCCTCTTCGAGTTCAAATGACATTGCCTTGAACATCGAGAAAAGAGGGAGGTCCTTTAGAAAGAGGCCAAAAAATGGAAGAGATCATTCATAGTCTGGGGGAAAGTTCAAGCCGCCCGGTGTGTGTTGGAGCTATGAAAAGAAGGGTTACTTCAGGCGTGATTGTAATTTTCCCAAAAAAGATCATGGCAAGGAGAAAGATACAATAAATCTCACTCAGGAGGTTAGTTCTAATGAGACTTTGCTTCTTTCGTACGATGATGTTAATGAGTCATGGATAGTTGATTCGGGTGTCTCATTCTATGCTACTACAAACGTAGGTTTCATAACCAATATTGCTAAAGACGACTTTGTTATGGTCTTCCTTGCATATAAGATTGTGCACAATATTATTAGAAAGGTAAACGCCAAGTTGAAGTTGCTTTCGAGGGAGACGTTGATTTTGAAGAATATGCGACTTGCACCCAAATTAAGCTTAACCCTATCTCGGTTAGCCAATGTGCGAATGATGGTGGATATGTAAACACCTTTTATGATAATTTCTAGAAGGTCATAAAGGAAGTTATGGTAGTAGTTCAGAGATTAAGGCAAGGAACAATGTATACAACGCAAGGTATAATTTATACTATTTGTGTAAGCACTCTGGGGATTGATAGATGTGCTTGGTGTAGGGACCTATCCCTCGACACTCTAAACACAAACTAATCATAGGGACCTATTCCTCAGCCTATTATAAATTCGAACTACCTCAATGCCGGACACACACATTATACACATGACAGATCCAATCAGCAAAGACACTTTAACCACGAACTGATAAAGAATGTGGATCGAGCACTATAGAGTGAATAAGTTAAAGGCATCTGTTTCTCATGAACTAGCAGTTGCACATTCAACTGCCACCTACCCCATTTTTAAGAGAACGCGCCTCTATACGATATCGAACTGAGAGTGATGTCTATAAAAAGGATGAGTTCCAGAGGAGAAAGGACCAATAATTTTTATCTTTCAAGATCAAGTATTTTTAGCTCAAGAGATCACTTGTAATAAGATATCAGCCTTAAGCAATAAAAGATACAATTGCTAAATCCTAAACTCGAGGTCGTGATTTTTACCTATTCAAAGGTTTTCACGCTAAATTACCTGTGTTATTTCTTGAATTATACTTATTCTTGTCACATATATATTTGGTGTAAGATCTAATTTTGAGCTATCTCGAGCTATAAAATTAGGCCATTACATTTGGCGTCGTCTGTGGGAAATAAGATATTTTCCATGATATCTAAAGGTATACATTTACTCAACTATCCATTTCCAATCATAGTCACTTCCAAGCGACCAACAACAGGAGTCCAACTTGATCTTTCAGTCAAACCAGATCAGCTGGCAGAACTACGAGCGAACCTTCATGCTGAAATAGAAAAATGTAATGAGCTCGAGCGTCAATTAGTTCTTGGCCGAGAGTTCCGCGAACAGGAACTTTTGGATGAGCATCAAGCTCGTCAAATTGAATTCAAGCAGCATGAAGAACATATGACAACTATGCAGACCACATTACAAGCTTTGTAAGATACTTAACAAGCTCCCCTTTCAAGAGATCATGCTCAGATTCCAGTGAACTCCTGAGTTTCTGCACGAAAAGGGATAGGACTTCAGGGAGTAACTAGCAAAGCCACTTCCAGAGGTCTTCATAATGAACCACAAACTTCAATTCATTGGGGAAGAGAAGGTCAGTCCGATGTCAGTTAAGGTCCTTGACCTTCCAAGCGTTAAGAGGAAGAGCAATGAGCTCCTCCCTGGATACCCACACATGAACGCTTGAGCGAGTACACCGGTACTCATAATCCCCGACCCACTTGCAAAGTCATTCAAGCACCGCATTAATACGTAATACAAGAATACATGGATCAACGTATCAAGAAGTTGATTGAAGCTCAAACTTTAGGCAATAAGGATTATTTAGCCAAGTTGCAAGGTAGTCCGATTGCCAAAGAGTTATTTAATATGGAAGTACCAACAGGTTTCCATACTCCCAAGATCCGTAAATTCAAAGGCACTGATCTGAAGGAGCACATTTAGTAATTCTGTAATTCTCTGGGATTGTATTCAAATCTAAACCATATTCTATGTCGTATGTTCGTAATAAGTTTATAGGGAGAACCGCTACGGTGGCTCCATTCTCAACCTGAAGATCCATTATCACATTAGACCAACTACAGAATATTTTCGTCAAGACATATGCTCACAATAAAGGCAAAGAAGATAATTTATATTCTCTTATTATTCTCAAACAGTCTCAAGGAGAGAAGCCCGAGGTCTTTGCAAAAAACTTTTTGGAGCTCGCACGAAAAGATTACAATCTTGATCAGAAAATAGCCGTTTCTGCATTTACAAATGCACTACAGATCAATTGCAAAGCATAGGAACATCTTTTCTTAAACAAACCTACGACCTTGGAAGACATGATAACCAAGGTCAATGGGTATATCGACCTGGAAAGGATGATGACCGAATGGCATAAATCTACTAAATCCATCCTAACCATGATAGGTCAAAACACAGAATGTAATAGTGAACAAAAAGACCAGACTGATCAAAAGCGTGCAAAGGCAAACACATGCAAATCTTAGAAAGGTAATTTATTGCCCAAGTCGGTCCTCCCAAGATGAATGTTCAAACCACATCAATTTTTCTTGTACTGGCAAAAGACAAGTTATATCGTGTATCTTAACCACTAGAACCAATTGAAGGCAAATTATACTGCATGCATCACAAGGTAAATTAACATAAAACTGACAACTACTATGCTTTACAGAGGTTGCTATAAGACGCAGGTCGAAGTAATTCAAATCGAAGATTAGTCAGAGGATAAGAACTAATACCATTTGTAGCGCAGCAACATGATTGAGATCCATCAAATCAACAACTCTGCCAGATTCAAACGAAGGATTTTAACGAAATGCTGCGATCTCACCGCTCAAGATAAAGAAGATAAACTCTTTTCTGAATCAAGTAATATGCAACTTAGGATTTTATTCGAGGATTGCAATATCTGCACATCAAATTTCCTCATCATAATGCTCTTGTTATTATGCTGAAGATGAAGAAATTTGTCATGCATACCATGAAGATTGATACTGGTAGCGGTATCAAAATTCTCTTTCAGAGAACAATCGAGCAAATGGGATTGGCTGATTAAGTTATTTCAAGCTACATCGATATCAGTGGCTTTAATGGTTCAAAGGAAAAACGAGTACGCAAGATCATCCTGCCTATCACCACTGGACCTGCCATAATTGATGTCGTATTGTACATAATCAATGCCAAATCTCATCACTTAGGGATTATGGGCTGCTGTTGGATTCACAACATGGAAGCAATCTCTTCTCCGAACCATCAAATACTTCACTTCAAGCACAACAACAACATCTATGAAATCAAGGATAGTCAAAAGTTTTTACGAGCTTGTGAAAATATCGTCTCTGCCATTCTCGACACATCTGACAGACTTGCAGCATAACAATTACAGAAAGTTGATCACGCTGATAATCAGCCTTCTAGAAAAGAACCTATAGAGTACATTAAAATTGATAGACCTAGCCAAGGTACTTACTACGTAAAAAAGTGTAAAAAATGACTTTGCAAGTCAGTCGTTCTTTGCCTAAAGCGACTTGTTTTTTTGTCAAAATAAGAGTCACATTTTTTGCAGTAGTTTTTTGTTCTCAACTTTTACTTGAGTCGTAATATTACGACTGAAAGTTAAGTTGTAAAAATAGTTATTTTTTACAATTTTAATGACACATTAGAACGTCGCTTTATGCACCGCAATTAAATGGCATAAATAAGAGTCATAATATTCGTCTCATTTACCGTAATTTACAACTGATATAGTTGTTGTTTTGTTGGTCGAATTATAACGATTCTACTATAAGTCGCCAAATACGTAACATTTTTTTAATTTTTGCAACTAACATGAGAGTCATATTAAGCGTTATACAAAACGCGACATAAATAAGGGTTGTTGCAATCGTCGTTTTTGATAAAACTTTGTAATACATAAGTACGTCGTATTATGTGTCAAATGAAAAAAAATGACTTAGATATGCGTTGTAGGTACTGCCTAATTTTTTTACATTTTACTAATTTTTTCATTGTTTTTTGCAGCTCAGGCAAGCCCTCACGAATTTTTAATAATCAAACAACACAATTAACTAACATATAAAGCAATAATGACAAACAATTATCAATAAAAAGATGATTGTGAAATACCAATTAAAAGATCATGTCAAACAGCTTGCCAATATCCAAAATGAAAATAGAAATATCAAATAACTTACCAAGGTTGGCTTTAAATTTATAAAAAGAATACAAAAAAACTCTTCACTGGATAATGGTAAAAATCTTAAGCCAAGCTACGACTTCACCTGCAGAGACGTCACCAAGGGTACGACTCTCAATATACAAATACGCCTCTTCACGAATAACTTCATCGATTATAACACTGTAAAACCCTTCAGGTGCAGTTGTATTAAACTGCACAGTTTCATAAGCAACATTAGTGCCAAACATATCTTTCAATATGCATGAATTGCCGCTCGATGACTCAGGAAGTGGTGGTGAACATCGTCTTCCCTACAAGTAAATTGAAATAGTATGATGTTAACATTAAATGATAAAAACTATAACAATATTAAGTTTAAAAACCATACAAAGATTTATACCAAAAGAAGAAGAAACATATTTCAAACACATGAGTTATACTAATAGTCATTTTAAAGTATAAGTATTACAAAAGTCATAGAAAGAAACAGATGGAAGCTTAAATCTGAAATCAATGTTGATATTGAACTCGTGGAATTATTGCACAAAGAGTCAGCTAGAAATGAAAGGAATGCCGCCCACGAGTTTTTCCTAACATTGGTCGCTTGTCATCCCAATTGTTACTCAAAGTTCATCTTCTAGTTCAACAGTGAGTGAATTAGACGAGCCTGTGGGTGCTATAGACCATCAGGGTGAATCCCCTTATGAGCAGGCTCTTATTTCTGCTGTACCTGCTTATGGATACACGCTAATTGACAAGAAAATGGATTAAAAAGATATAGCAGATCCAGATGGTAATTCTAGGCATACCTGCTTATGGATACAATGGATACACGCTCATTGACAGGAAAATGGATTGAAAGGATATAGCAGATCCTGATGGTAATTCTAGGCATACCTGCTTATGGATGCACGCCCATTCTAGACATCCTCTCTACCCTTCTTTCCATTAAGTTAATAAAAAAATATATGATGCTTGTATAACAACAACATTAGACAATTAACATGGACTAATTAAGTTTAGCTTAGCATATATATGATAAGTATCTATTGCAATTTAAGCCATCAAACCCTACCATTTCGTTTTGATCTGGCATCCCTAATCTATCCAACTGCCCAGACCCTGGATAAGCCTTGTTTATGAAGTTTGCGCGCAAAGTCGAAAGCCTCTGAGCACTATAATACCTCTTGGTTGAACTATATTTTTTCCAACTCAAGCCTCTTCCTTGGAGCACTCTGTGATCGGACCTTAGCCCTTGAAGATCCAGTGTTGGTCATGCAATTTGGGTGGTCCGAGTACCCACTGTAAAAGCTTTGAGAGTATTCACTCTTTGTGGGAGTGAAGGGTCCTCTTCCCTTTGCGTTGCCTGGTCTTGAAGTTGCTGAGTAACTCTTTGTGGGAGTGAAGGATCCTCCTCCCTTTGCGCTGCCTGGTCTTGAAGTTGTTGAGTAGAACTGTGGGTTGTCTTCTATTATAAAAAACATTTCATCGTCAATGTCATGGTGAAATCTTCGTGGTTTCACCGTGGACTGAACTTCACCAGATGATACACTTGAAGTTAATCGTTGGCTATTGTAGAGTCTCTTGAAGGTGAGTCTATTGATGTTAATCTTTGACTATTTCGGTCCAAAGATAAGGCATTATACGAAGAATGCAAGCCTCTGCGTCCTGTGGAATTGAAAAGTGGTTTCCCAGTATCTATCTCACGTATCTTCTCTCTCTTCTCGTCATCCGTTGGGGTACTTCTTATTAGAGTTTCTCTATATTTTTCCATCCGACACTCTAAATGATGCCAACCCAAATGTGCTTTGCCAAAGTCAAAGTTGTCACAACTGTTTTGCTTCACTGCACTTCTCTTGAGGTTCGAGAACCGATTATGGCTAGTACTGTTGGAGCATCTTGTGTGTTCATATTTCTCAGGTATCGGTGGACCAGGGTGTGACATTGATGGCTTGTTGCTATGATGATGTGTCTCCATAATGGACCCACTACTAGCTCGTGCTCTGGCCCGAGCCTGGACTCGAGCCAAAACTTGCATGGCCCTCACAGTATCTGTTGTTTTTTTTATCACAATTTGCCCTCTTATAAGAGCTTGAAGCTTCACCAAACCTTTTAGCACCGCAAAGCCTATGGATTTAATGTGAGCTTCTACAAACACAGTTGGGAGATTGTTGGCATGGATGTAATCAGAGCTATAAAAGCTTTCTTTAGATCATCCAAAATCCTCACGGAGACTAATCTAACCATCATCATGCTTTTACCAAAAAGCAAAAATCCCAACTCCTTTTCCTTAGCAAAAATCCTCAAGAATAGACCTATCTTCCTTTGGAATGCCATTTACAAATTTATATCAAAGCTCATGGTACTGAGAATAAAGGATGCAACAATGAAGCAATTACTTGATTAATGCCAACCAGACTTTATCACGGGAAAATTTATTCAAGAAAATATATTGTTGGGTGTTGGCACATGAATTCTCAAGAGGCTTTGATAGGAAGTACTTCAAAGATGTGCTAGAAATAGATCTACATAAAGGCTTCGATTCAGTAAAATGGGGCATATCTTTTGTTGCCTCAAAAAATATATGCATTCCAAAGAGAGGAGGGTTGGATTTATAGAATTTAATGACTCCATTATGATGAGGACTCTATGGAACTTGGTCTCTGTGACAATCCATGGATTAGATGGATAAAAAAAATTTACTTGAAAGATAAAGCATTTTAGACAGTTGAAATACCTACAAACTACTTCTGAACACGGAGATACCTACTTAAGAAAAGAAAAATAACCCTAAATTGCTGCAGAGTTATTGTGGAATAGGGTAAACACATATATTTAGCATAATCATTAGATGACAGGAGGAGTCTTATACTAGATGTATGAAATACCTGAGATGTGGAAACATTGTTTTCAAAAGGACGATGCATATACGCTCCACGTGGACTCTCATGAGATTCAAAAGCCGCAACCCTTTTTTCAAGTTGCCTACATTCATTAGCCTCAACCTCCAAACTTTCTTGCACCTCGTTAAGCATAGCTTGTTTTACCCTTTCTTGCTCAATAACCCTCCTAGGTGCTAAAATTCTGAGGTTAGCCTTGTTGAGGTGGCCATTATATCTCCTGACATGGCCATTTCCATCTGCCCCATATTTTGCTTACATATAAAACATTTTTGATGAGAACTAAGTAGAGTTCAATGTATATAAAATAAAAGTTGCATTTGAAACTACTAGAATTCATAACTATATATACAAAAATAATAGAGTACTCTCAATGCACGACTATAAAAGTTTTCACTCAATTAAGTATGAAAATTTAGGAGTATAGATGTTACTTACAATCACTACTGCATCGTTATCTAAATCCTTATCCATGAGCATAGGGTCTTTTTGAATAGCTCTGTTCATTCATTCTTGTGTTACAGAAATAGTAAGTTTATCTTATTACTTAACTATACCTTTAAATATTCTAATAGTAAAATTCTCGTGTTCTTATACCATTTGATCTTTCATCTCCTCAGGATATGTACCATCTTCCTTAGTATGACAAGCCATAAAAATCTCATACCTCTTTACAAAACCTTTAGGTCTACCTTTTTCCTGCAAAATAATCATTTATTAAGTTTATTGTCAGGTTGATTTAACAAAACTTGTGAAGCATACTATAAATAAGAAATATCATTTATTAGCAAAAAATATATAAATACTTATGGAGTTTAATATATAAACATTTTTTTTAGAAGAGGGCAACGACTAGTTTCAATAATTAACACCTTCTATCTTACTTTCCATTACAATAAGTTCCAAAACTACTGTCCTGAAAAGAGAGAAATGACTCTTCAACAACACATAGTAAAATAAAGCTACTAAAATTGTAATTACTTGAGCAAAACAGAAGGGTTTTAATTTAGGATTAGTACTACGGGGTTTTCCTAACCTTAGATTTTGATGAGTCTACGTAAAGTAATGAAATATAAGCATTAAGCCATGTCCTTTAGGAAAAAAATAACATGGATGTAAGATATATACCAGTATATCTTTCTTTCCAGATGCGCCCAATCGACCTGTCGTGTACGGACTATGCATTTTACTTCTAGCCGCCTTTCCCTTTTCACGCATTTCTTGTTCTTCGGGGGTTGATAAACTATCCACAAATTCAATCCAGTCTTCTTTCTTAACACCTTTTGGTCTCTTACTTTTCCTCTCCTCGTCCGTTTCATATGCATCATAGTTATTTGTTCTAAGCCTTGATTTACAGTTTTTCAATGTCATGTTAGCCTTGTAATCTAACATAACTTGGTGTTTATCAGGGTCAAGATCAAATGTTTCTTGCTTCGACAAAATTTAAATAAACCTACCAGGAAGAACAAATAGGCAATAATTGAACATATGGACTTAACTTACCGCAACAACCTTCCGTATATATTATTTATCTTCTTCTTCAAGATCACGCCAATCACCGACCAATGGATAAATATTTTCCCTTGTAGTCTCTCCAATGAAAGTACACAAAAATTTATGATTTGGGCCGATTGGTTGTCCAACATCATCAAATTGTATAAGTATTAGTCCACCTCAACAGAAATACAAAAAACCAATGTAAGTATTACATAAATTTATGCATTATTAAAAGGATAATGATCTAAAAACTTTATATACCTCGTGGGGCTTGGAGACCACATGGACGGTACTCTTTCCGCTGAGTAGTAGGTGGCTCCAAACTTACTCCCATAGATAACTCATCCTCGCCCGACATAAATACTAAAAATGAAGCAATAGATGACATAGTTACTAGAACAAGGGTAGATAAAACTAAATATTTAACAAAATATTTTTTGCACAAAGCGAAGTAGTAGATGACATGATTATTTGAACAAAGTAATGAAAAACTAAATAAATATAAACCAATCTAAAGATAACCACTATAATTCTTAACAAGATAGATAATTACAACTGCGTGAAGAAAATATCCATAAATAAGAGAACCATTATTTTTAAATTATGAATTGCAAAACCAATTCCAAGGAATCCAATAAAAAATATTAAACATTCAATGTAACGCATCTTTAGCATCTTCAATGATATTATCTTCTGCGACATCATCTACCAATGATAAAATTGAATCATCAACATTTATTCTCTCGGCAAAAACTAAGGGGTCCTCATAAGCATCTACATCTTTACTTAACCTCTTTGGAGAATCCAAGACAACATGCCATTGCTCGTCAGGTCGACTATGATCCTTGCAATAAAAGACTTGAGTAGCTTGAGATGCAAGAATAAATGGCTCATCGTCATCCTTTTAAGTTTCTTTGCAACTTAGCAAGATTGACATATCTCAAGTTTGTCACAGCATCTACTGAACATCCACTTTCTTCTATGCGAACCCAATTAAAATAAAAAAATAGCTTTTTGAATTCAATGCAATCTAACTCTAGTATTAATTTAACTATCCCATAATATGTAACTTCCTCGTTGATAGGGTTTCTATCACCGACTCTTGAAATGAATGAAGTTACAGCCCTCATGGACACACCACTATTTTGGGCCGTCTTATGTTTCTCTGACTCTGATGTATAAAAGACATATCCATTAACTTGGTATGACTTATATGAAATAGCTTTAAAACTTGGTCCATCCATAAGCTTCTTGAAACTATAATCTTCATCATTTTTTAATTGTTGTCTTAGCCAAGAAACATAATCTATCGGTTTCTTCGTTCGATGATTTCCTCTTCGACTTTGACTACGAGAATTAAGGTTTTCTTTGTAAGTGTTGTACTTCCTGGAAATGAAATATTAACATAGATCAGGAGAATTACTAACCAAAGAATATAATTTTTTTATTTAATTTACTTACTCCTCCCACTCAGAATTTTCAGCTGCTTGCCGAAGAACCCATTTGCGTGCTTGCTCATACTCTACCGTGTTAAGAAAGTATTCCTACCCTTTCTTATCAAGCGGTTTGGCACATTCGTCGTCATAATCACCAAACGTCCTTAGACCTCGCATATTGTTTCCTTTTGCTCCATCATTTATATACTCCTTGTAATACATCATTGCTTCTTCGTCGAGGTATTTTTGCGCAATACAACCTTCTGGATATGCCTTATTTGTTATATATTTTTTGTACCATTTCATCATCCAGTTGCATAGTTAATAATTTAGATATTGGCGGTATACCTAGTACATGTAAATGAAATAAAAATATAGATATTATTTACTGCTCAAATGGGTACATCCATCGATAATGAATGGGTCCGCGAATTAATGTCTCATCCACCAAATGCACAACAATGTGTATCATGGAAACAAAAAATGAAGGCAAGAGATACTTCTCATATACACACAGTATTTCCGCAATCTGCTCCTTCATCTTTGTAAGCTCGTCATGGTTTATAACCTTCGAACATAATACATTAAATTTTTTTGACAACTCCCGGATAACAGCACGTAACGGCTTGTGCTTTTTAAATGCATGTATTAATAATACTGGCAATAATTGTTGCATGAGGATATGATAATCATGGGATTTTAAATTTTTTAGTTGAAAATCGTCCATGTTCACATTATGTTGCCAATTTCTGCTGTAGCCGATAGGAACTTTCAGGTTGAATAAGGTTTTACAAATTAACTCTCTTTCGGATCGGGACAAACAAAATGTAGCTTCAGGCAAAACTAATTTTCTATTCTTCTCTATTAGCCACAACTTTCTTCCTATTTTCATTCTTTTAAGGTCTTTACAAGCTTTAACTCCATCCTTCTTCTTACACTTTGTATTCATAATTGTTGCAAACAAAATCTCTGCACAATTCTTTTCTGTGTGCATTACATCAAGATTATGGCGAAGCGGTAAATCCTGTGTGAATAACATGCATTTGTTATCATACATATAATTACGGTATATATATATTAAGGAAAATAAATTAACGCACCTTCCAGTACGGCAAATCAAATAGTATTGATCTCTTTGACTAAGCGGTAAATTTATTACCTTTATTTTTTTCTTGAGGAGATTCATTAACCTGTTTTGTACCTCTCTTTCTTTTCAAATCCTTCTTCTTATTTTCTTCTATCTTACCGTATTTGGTATCAATAACTTCCATCTTACGTAACACTTCCGCACCAGTCATACAACGTCGAGACTTGCCATGCTCTTCATTCCCATCAAATTGTGACTTTTGGCTTATAAATGGGTGGTTTGCATCTTTTAGGTATATTTGGTGCTTCATATAAGCAAACTTCCCACCGTACTTAGCCACACTGACTTTGTCCCTTTAGCACATACAAGACAACTGTACCTTCCGGCGGTCCTGCAACCCGATAAATCATACGTTGGGAAATCATGTATATCCCAAAGAAATATTGCTTTCATATTGAACCTACTCTTAGTGTAAGAGTTATATGTTTCTTTCCCATCTGACCACAACTCTTTTAGTTCTTCAATCAATGGTTGCAATTACACGTCAATATCTTTTCTGGGACTCTCTTTCCCGGGGATTAATAGTGTCAACATCGTAAACTCTTTTCGCATGCACAATGATGGGGGGAGATTATAAGGAACAACCATTACGGGCCAACAACTGTAAGAGATGTTCATGTTACCAAACGGATTAAGCCCATCAGTTGCAAGCCCTAAATGAACATTACGTGCCTCAAATCTAAACTTGGGAAATTTAGGATGAATCTGCTTCCAACAAGAAGCATCTACGGGGTGCCTCGTGGTATCTTCGCTTACAGTAAAGTTTGCCTTTGCATGCCATGTCATTTCGTTTTCAATCCATGGAACACTGTACATTCATTGCAATCTTGGTGTTAAAGGAAAATATCTTAACTTTTTCCATGGTTTATTAAGTTTGGGCTTCAATGGGTTTGTCGATCTCCATCTGCTTATATCGCATGTTGGACAACTATCTTTGTCCGCATTCTCCCTCCAATACAATATGCAATCGTTACGACATGCATGTATTATCTGGCACTCCATACGCGATGACTTAACTAATTTCTTAGCATGTTCTATTTGGTAAAGTGTTGTCATCTGGTAGAATTTCTTTAACATACCCTAAAAGTTCTATAAAGCATTCGTTTGAAATATTGTATCTGGACTTCATGCTCAAGAAGTTAACAACAACTGCTAATCTGGTATGTTCCTCTCGACAAGAGGGATATAAAGATAGTAATGCATCTTCCATTAACTCATTTGTACTCTACATTCTCTTCAAGATCAGTTTGTGCTTGATTAACACCTTCATTGTTGCATTTAAATGTAGTAGCCTCAACATGAGCTTCAACATTAACCTCATCTTCAACATTGACCTCATTAGGAAGATGTTCAAGTGTATCATTAACCATGGAGACCAACGGTGGACAAGGATCTTCAACATTATTGGTTGGAACCGTGCTACTTTGAGAGTTCACATAGGATCTGGAGAATTGTTCTCCATGGTGAATCCATGTTGTGTATGTCGTATCAAAACCATTAATTATCAAATGCTCATGTATATGTTCCAAGTCATTCTTCCCTTTCCTATTACGGCATTTGACACACGAAAAACTATACCAATCTGCACCTCCTAAATTTGGTCTATTCTAGATTAAAAAATAAATAAATAACTCAAGACCACTCAAATATTCCCGTGACCCTCGCGGTGCTTTCATCCATTTCTGGTTTGGGATTGCTGGCATTGATGATGTCATTGTGTAGAGACGAATAAAAAAACCCTGTAAATCTAGTTGCTACATAATAAAATTTTATTTTACTGAGAAGTTGTATAAGTTAATGCTAGAAAGAATACACATTTCAATATTTGCCCAAGTTGAATCGTTAATTATTTTTATCGACCAATTAGTTGAAAATTTAGAACAATAATCTAATTAGTACCAATCTAGTTTTAATAAAAAGTGTTGTTCTTCCAAATTTCACATTCTATAATTTTACAGTTAGTGCAGGTGCAACACGAAAGAGTTATCTTTTCAATATAGACTATCATCGTCCACGTATTATCCTAACCATATTTTTTTCCCTTCATATGGTTGTTTGGATCCATGAATATGATGCAATGCAAATTCATCAATTACTTGAAACTAGCCAAATTATAGGTCCGTCAGCTAAGCTAATTAGGCACATCTACAAATGGTTGGTGACTTCCTTTAGTTTTTGTTGAAAGAGTAGATAGATTTTAACATCACATGCATATGGTTATAATATACAAGGAATAACAAGCTGAGCTGTTATGTAATAAATTAGCTACAACATGCCAATATTTTTTTTTTTATAATGTGAAGGGCATCTTTCCTAAAATGTTTGATTCTTTCTATCTGTGACCTCAATTAAGTAGGAGACATATATTTTCTTTGGGCAGACTTGATCCATTCACATCTAGTGCAGCGGTGCCATCATATTTTAGCTCATTGTAAACTTTCAATCTAGACCTTCAATATCGTCCCAATATTTATCCTAACTGTTGATTAAGTGTGACATTGGAATCTATAACTCTATAAACATTGCAATGTATGTTGGGCAAAGTAGAAGTTGGTCAAGAAGACTTCCAAATGTGATTACTTAAACCAAAATACAGCAAATTAGGCAAGATGGATGTTTCTTTTCTTTTATCTCCATCGAAAGAGTCGGTGGGGCTGTTTTATATAACAAATAGATTTAAACCATTGTGTCTGCACAATGAAAGCGACCACATATATTAAATACCATTTCGATGCAACTATCTGCAGTATATCTATTTTGGTATAAAAATGAAAACCAGCTTCCGAAGAAATTGGTATTAAATACCATTTCATATGTACCAATTCTTTGTTTTATAGTGTTGAATTACCACGATGTTGTTCATATATATATATTGTTCAAAATATGGAGTGAAAGTTCTTACATTAACGAGAAACAACAGTTTACTTTCCTCATTTATTCTTTGGAATTTAGAAGTTTTAGACATATTCATCTGAGTTTCATTACTTATTATAGTCTCAGACAATATTGCTACTACTTTCTATCTGCCATTGCTTAGTTAGTGACTGGAAGACAGTCTCAGAAAATAAGTAAAAAATTGGAATCCAGAAAATAAATTATGATAGGATATGAACATAACCAGAGCCAATCTGCCGAAAACATAGGCCTTTAGCGATCCATATACTATCTCTAGAGAATGCAGAGTGATATGAAGTTAGAAGTTCAACTGTTTCATCTGAACAAGGGGTTTCTAGGGAGATAGCTTAAACAAAAATGAACAGTACTGAATCCTGAGAATGTTACATTTTACGTTAGAGACAATATAAATAGAATATAAATTGTGGGCAAGAAAGTCTTGCCAGTAGGGAGCTTGAAGACCAGGTATGAATTTGTTGTTGGTACAAAGGCATAGAGTGTCTTTGGTTTAGATAATTAGTAACAGAAAATGCAAATGAAAATTTGATCTAGCGATGTATGGCTGAATTTACTAGATGTTTCTGCAAGATCTTTGGTTAAGCGGTGATTACAGTATTTCATGAGTTAAAGCCTTGTGAATATGTTTGAGATAAGAAGAAGATTCATGTGAACTCAAGCTGGAATTCTTGGGGTAAGGATTTGAACACAATAAGGGTGTTTGTTACACAAGTTATTGAACACACTGGAGGGTTGGACTTCTCAGATCTGGACTAAATACATTGGTGTTCTAATATGCAAGACTCAGAATCCTTGGACTTGTCTTCGGGGTCAGTTCTCTTATCATCTCCTCGACCAAATTGCAGGTTTCAATGGTTGCCGTTCCGCAGCTTAACCAATTCATGTCCAGCTTAATCATGCAACATATTTCATTGAGATAGTTAACACCACCTTAGAGGAACTATCTAATGTAGCAGTTGAAATCTTAGTGTGGGATTTAGATGGGAGCTGTCCATATTAAAAAGTTACTGAAAAACTCATGATGTTAGCCAAAACAACACAATCTGTCATCGAGATGAAGTACCCCAAGTAGAAAAACCCGAAACCGGTTTACTTTCTCCTTCTCAAGCTCTTTGGAAAACAGGACTTTACAATTATGTCAAGGAACTTTTAATGGTTGCATCTCCAAGGCGGAGATTACAAGCTTTTGGAGACTTATAGACAAAGAAAATACCTCTGAAGATGAAGTCTATATAAAAAAAATAGAAAAATAGAATATAAAAAAAAAGCAAGCAAGCTTTCTACGATAAAAGATTCAGTAGAATGCTTCCAGCTTTTGCTAATTAGTACTACTAATTAGCAAACAGCATAATGGAAAAAGATGAAACGTTCTTAATTTCTTATTCTAGTGAAGCTCACATTTCAGATCAAAAAGTTGGAGGAAACGACTTTGTTTTTCTTAATATGCTCCTCTTGTGGAGGAATCCCAACTATTTTTCCCTTAATAAAAACTATGTGGCACAAGGTCAGTTGAGTTAGAACCTGAGATAGCTTCAAGTAGCAGTGGGATTGAGGGCAGAGAAGGCAAGACAAAGAACTTAGAAGTCCATTGTATATAGAAAACTACCAAAAGATCATAGCACAGAAAGAGCACCACATCAGTCATTAGGATGCTATGGTCATGGAGAACAAGCAACTATTATAGAAGTTAGATAGTGTCAAGTCCTTCCGTCCAACACAACAAACTTCAAAACATTAAGCTGCAAGAATCATGTCATTAATAGACATGACAATGATTATGATATGGGCTCTGTTGAACCAGTGGAAATCCCTTCAGAGAAGTCGCATAATTATGGTTTATTATAGAGGATATATAAAAGGTTTTCAACATGGGGCGATGGTGTAAATTTTGTGGAAACAAATGGGATTGACTCCGAAGTTGCCTTCTTTCTCCACTTTTCAGTCTACGCCACAAAGAAAGATAAGCAAGAAAGAGAAGATACAAGAATTTTCCCAGTGAATTATTCTGATAACTACTTCTCTTTGGTTTCAGGGGAGACGACAACTATTAATATGTTACTCCCAGGGTCACGCTTCATGGATAGAACTTTCACGGGGGCCATACTGTCTATTGAGGTTACTAAATTTGTAGGTGTTTATTGAAGTTAACTTTGAGATAAACTGAACTTTTGTACTATTGAACCAATCATACAATTTGATTGAATATGTGAGCTCATGGGTTATGGCGTTCATATAAAAAAACTGACTATCTCAGCATACAGTACTCATTACCGACCAACTGACGAGAACCTTTACACCTTAACAAAATTCTTCAAGCGAAATGGAGTCAACCTTGATGATGTTCAGGCATGATCTTAACCCAAATACCCACTATATTAATATAATTCCAGTAAGAACTCGAATACACACTATGTTAAGCATCAATAGTAGCTTCTCTGAATGTTCAGTCTAGTGGAGAAACATTGAATACGTCACATTTGACGCTCTGGCAGTGCCAACTCGGTCATTATGTACTACTACATTTATTGGATTTAAACGATTTGTTCAGTCACACTTGATGGTGATTTTCAACTTTTAAATCTTGACTCATGTTTTGTTACCTCAAATACGCTCACCAACTTATCACGACTATGAGAACTATGACGAAGGAGTGTGAATAGTATGTCAATAACAAATCCTGAACCTCCCCGTACTAGAGGAAATGGCAAAAGGTATTTCTTCAAAATTGTTTGAAAGTAGAGCTACTTATTAAAGAACTAAAATCAGCATATTATATATATCTCCCTGAATTATGTATACTATCAAACTAGAAATAACATAACTATTAAGTAATACACATGGAACAAATTATGTATGTTACTAAAGTAAAAAAAAACACATTAACAAATTAGAGGTAGCTTACCTCAGTCTGAATCCCCAATTCAATTTCAATGACCCAAATCTTCCAGCAATTACGAAAGAACAAGCATATACCTTGTAAAACAAAAACAACAACAAAACAAATAGATGTTGTATGAAATCCTAAGAACAATCAATTTAATTAATAATTGAGTCTACCCAACAATTGATCTTTACCCAAATTAATAATTAAGTAAAATAGAAAGAGAAAATAGATATGTAGGGAATAAATAATATGAGTGAATCAGGGTTTGTTTTCGTTTGAACCAGATTAAGTCTCTTATTTGAAAAATATAAATTTGGTCCCGATTTTACTGCGATCTTATACTTTTAACTTTTTTTTTATAAATATCAATAAAATTGTACATCTGCATTGAAAGGGAAGACTAGGTAACCATGAAAATACTCAAAAGTTGTTTTCTAAAGAAAATAATTGAAAAAAAAATCACTTTTATCACAGAAGGAACCCTAGAGCAAACATCCACCTATAAACTTTTCTAGCTAAAACTTTTAATAAAATTTAATATGATTCAAAATATTGAACCTGGAACTCAAATTTTATGCCTGATTGATATCAATTCATAGTCATGTTATAGTTTACCGAACATATAGATATATTAAGCAATTCCACTATTGTTCCTCAAAATATAACAAAGTATATATATAATCTATTATCCTCGCTAACAAGAAAGACGACAAGAAATATATAGCAAAGATGTCAAAGCATGATCAAACTAGGAACAAACTCCAAACTCTAAACAAGATTATAAGAACAAGGTTTCACGTGAAAATACAGAGAACTTTATGTACAGAAACTATGAAGCAAAACAAAAACATATATAATGAAGTAAAATTAAAATTAAAAACTTACAGTAATTGTGAAGCAAAACCAACAAAATAAAATTAAGCAAAATTAAAACCAAAAACTCACCGAAACTGTGAAGCAAATCAAAAAAAATATAATAAAGCAAAATTAAAACCAAAAAATTACTTAGATCAACAAAAGAGAGAGAGAGGTCGTACCTTCAACTATTTGTAAAAGGGATTAGAATCCTCAGATTTACGAGGAAGTAATTCGAATCCCAATTTGAAACCTAACTGATTTTAAAATCCTGAAATATGGGGAGATAATCATGGGATGCGGGGAAGAGAATCGTGGGCATGAGGGAATCCAATTTTACAATTGAAATTTTTACGGGAGATCGCGAGGGAATCGTGGGAGGGGAGAGTTGTAGGAAGGAGGGAAAGGGAATTGCTAAGGAGGGAAAAAATTAGACTCAAATCAAAGTCTAAGAATGCCCAATAAAGCGTACAGGGTAATTTAAGTCGTTCGTCAGTTATTTTTTCCTATTTTGGGTGTAGCGAAGGATCTCCCTTAGTTCAGGAGCAATTCCCAAACAAGGTTAACCAGCTAATTATCACCTTTCTCAATTAGCACACCTGATCAAGCACCTTTCTACCAAATTATGCTTGTGGCAAGAGCAACATTTATAGTAGTTCTTATTACGTTAAAACTTGGTATATGAATTATGTCAGACATCTAAGACCCTTGATTGTTTTGTTATGTTCATTTCTTCTTCTCTTGTTGAATGAGTTTTTTGTTTATAAGATTACTTTATGCTCTCAAATAAAAGTCTTATGTTTAGTCCATTGAAGGATGCAAGATCATATGGCTTACTACTTTCTTCAATTGATAAACAATCTATTTTACGAGTACCTCAAGAATGAAGGAACAAACTATCATAAAATATAGGGAACATAATCTAGAAGAGTTAACTAGAAACATTCATCACTCAATATTCAAAAAAATTTTTACCATTTAAAATATATCTGGGTAAACCTATTCAGATCAAAGGCCAAAAGATTAATAAACATCTCTTGTAGGCCAGTGTTTGATGTCAGTGTATATTGTATAGTTTTCGCGTGGTATCCCCTTCTACGAGACAATGCCCCTTAAGTGTTGTTTCTAAATAGCTCCTATATTTCATATGTTTCTTTGTTGCATTTCCATGTTCAATTAAGAAGGATTGTTAGGGATAGGTTTTTTTCTTAGTAGTCACTTTAATGAAATCTTAGGAAAATACCCAATTCAGATTGTGGTGGAATTGTTGGAGATTGATCGATTTGTACGGGGTTAAGGATTTTTGGGTGTTTGATTTGAGAGAAAATTATAGAATTTCCTGTGAGGGACAAATTTGTAGAGAGATACATGGATTGGAAAGTTAGATTTTAACTTTACCTTAGAGATTTAAGGAATCCCAACTTGATTGGATCATAATTTTGGATTTGCGCGGGTATATTGGTTCTCTATTCATTTAATTTGAGCAGGGAATTAATAAAGTTTGTTTTTGGGGAGAAGGATTGAAGTTGTATATTGCCGATCAAATAAAGCAACTTGATCAAGTGTCTAAATTAGAATAGTTTTACAACTCCTTAAGCGGTCGTATATTTTAAGACATAAATAAGAAGGAAAAAAATTAAAACAACGGGGGTTCTAAAATTGCGACTTCTAATGGAAGTCGTATTTTTCATTCAAAGTATGACAGATGCGCCAAGTCGCAAATTACTATCCAAAAGTATTGGTATTTACACGTTTTTATGTAGTACATTGGTACCAAGCTGGTCCTGCACGAAAATGAAGTCCTTGTTCACTATTTACGAATGAACTGAGACATCTTCGCTTGGACTTTCAAATAAATGCCAGGAGTTGACCCAGCCAAGGCATGTTACAGATTGAGCATCAACAACAATGCCATGGCAGTCAAACAGAAATGGAGAAGACTCCTGGCATTTTCGAGATGAAGTCAACAATGAAATCGTTAAATTAATCAAAGTTGATTTCATTCGAGAAGCCAATTACCCAGACATGATCTCCAACATTGTCGCAATTCCAAAGAAGAATGGGAAATCCGATTTTGCCTGGATTTTATTGATCTAATCAAATATACTTCATATAACAGTTTTCCTCTCCCAATCATTCATTAATTTCTTGATTCAATGGCTGGCACAAGCTATTATCTATGGTGGATGCTACTTCCAGATATTATCAAATACCTTTCTTAGGCAAGGATCAGGGAAATACCACTTTCATCACTGAAAGAGGACTATACTATTACAGAGTCATGCCTTTCAGACTGAAGAACGGTCTAAAAAATGCAGGAACAACTTATTAAAGGTTAATGACAACAATTTTCAAAACATACTTGGAGAAAATTGTTGAAGTATACACGATGATCTACTCTGTAAAAGCTTACAGTCACATGACGATATCACCGATCACGGTATGGTTTTTAGTATTTTAGGTTCATACAGGATATGAGTCAGCCCTGATAAATGCCAATTTATAGTATACTCAAGAAAGTTCCTGGGATATCTCATCAATAAAAAGGGGATTGAAGCCAACCCAGATTAAATTTAAGCTCTCCACAACATGCCCTATCCAAAAACAAAGAAAGACATTCATAAACTCACTGGCAAGATCACCACTATCAATCGATTAGTCTAAGTCTTTAGATTGGTGTTGGTGGATGTTCTTATTACTTAAAGGATGTACCAAATGAGGAAAGTTTTAACCCAATGAAGAGATTCGGTGGATGGAAGAATGCGAAGTAGCTTTTTAGGAACTCTAAACCTATCTATGAAAGTC
Source organism: Kingdonia uniflora (assembly GCA_014058105.1). Classification (NCBI taxonomy): domain Eukaryota; kingdom Viridiplantae; phylum Streptophyta; class Magnoliopsida; order Ranunculales; family Circaeasteraceae; genus Kingdonia; species Kingdonia uniflora. The sequence continues at coordinate 857,484 of JACGCM010000853.1, forward strand.
ACTCATTATGGGCACCCTGATAGGTTATGAGGAACTGATCATCTACTTCATAGTTAGAGAAAATTCTATCAGCTCGGTCCTCATTTGACTTGAGTAAAATATCGAAAAACCAGTATATTTTATCAGCAAAACCCTCTCTCTAGTTGAATCAAGGTATTAAAAGATCAAACGACTCTTTCGAACTCTCGTTTATACTTCACAGAAACTCAAACACTACTTCTAAGCTCATTATATCAAAGTTATGACAAACTGCCTACTCTGAGAAGTTTTATCTAAGAAAGAAAATTCACACAGAGTGCAACAATGGTCTGTTAGTTTTGGAGAACATGATATCAAGTTTGAATAACGCCATTCAGAAAATGGTCAAGTAGATATCAATTTTCTAGTAGATTTTCCTGTCAAAGATCGAGATTGGGAGGAGCACGACCTTGACCTCACAGAAGAAATATCAGAAGATTCACCTACTAAACCATTTGATGAACGAGCTGAATGGATTACAAAGAAAGGATGGAGACTTCTTGAAGATGGTTCAACAGGACCCGCAAGATCAAGAATTAGAATCGTACTGATTACCCCACCCAACGACATAATCGAGAAATCACTCCACTTGGATTTTAAAGCTTCAAATAATGTTACTGAGTACAAAGCTTTGATTCATGGGATCAATTTAGTGCTTGAGCTTAGTGTTCACGAGCTCTAAGTCTATATAGATTCGTTGCTAATCGTCTACCATGACTATGAACAATAAAAGATGAATGGAAAAATGGCCGACCATGCAATCTTCATTGTCGATAGGATAAGCAGATTCACAGAAGCTACTCTTGACTATTTACCACGAGGAGAAAGTAGACATGCCGATTCATTGGCTAACTTCGCTAGGGTCTTGGGTACAGAAGTACGATACCTCCAAATTAAAGTTATGTCAACCCCCAACATTGACCTTCACTCTGTATGCGCAATCAACATTGGGGGCGATGAAGAGGAGGACAATGATTGGAGGAAACCTTTTATCACCTACGTTGGCCTAAAGAAAAAATATGACAGACCCCTTCTAGCAAATTTAAAACAACGCCGACAGTTAATTATAAATTCAAAGCATTATACAGTTCAAGAAGGCCGTTTATATCAGAAATCAGTAACAAGGCCATATCTCAAGTGCCTCTCCAAGCTACAAGCAGATGGAATGCTCAAAGATTTATATGAAAGAACTTGTAGCTCTCATGCAGCTGGTCGATTACTTGTAAATGGAGCGATTACACAAGAAGTACTATTATGGCCTGGGATGCACAAGCAAGCAGAGGAGTACTCATGAAAATGCGATACCTGCTAGTGACATGGACACCTGATATGAGTACCTACACTCGAGCTCCATGCAAGTAAGGTCTTCTAGCCTTTCAAGAGGTTGGCACTCGATCTAGTAGGAAAATTTTCCAATACACAGGGTAACCGATGGTTCTTACTCGTCGCCACAAATTACTTTACAAAATGGGTGGAAGCAGTTTCTCTCTATCGAACTAAAAAAGAAGAAGTAATCTCATTTATCTGGGAACATATTATAACAATCACAATACATAATATTGGATGCCTACACCTAATTCAGACCGATTATGGGCCACAGTTCGTTGGAGAAAATGTAATTGCTTTCCTTAACAAACACAATATCATTCATTCCTCATCCAATCCATATAACCCCCAAGGGAATGGCCAAGCCGAAATCACCAACAAAACTATAGTGATGCAATCAAGAAGAGGCTTCAATCGTAAAAGAAAGGAAATTGGATACGGGGGCTGCCTCATGTCTTATGGGCATACCGTACTACACCAAGACAATTAGTCGGATATTCCCCCTTCCTACTGGCTTATGGAACTGAAACCATCATTATGATAGAATGCCATCATCCTATCAAAGATCGTAAGCTAACAGACAAGGAGAATGAATTTGAGCTCGCCTGCAATATGAACTGGATCGATGAAATCTTAGCCCAAGCTATTGCCACCCTGGGTTGATATCATTATATGCTAGCGAGCTTGTACAATAGAAGAGTCCGAAGCTATGAGTTCTAAATTGACGATCTAGTCCTCAGAGAAATCCCCAAGAACAGAAAAGAGTTAAATAATTAATAGAAAGCTCACAGAAAATTGGGAAGGTCCTCTCCTCATCGTTGGCCGCACTGGCCTTGGATCATACTACCTCATGATAGAGAAAGGCGTCCAAATGCCAAATCCATAGAACAGTAGGAGATTGAAATGATATTATCGCTAAATCCCAAGTTCTCCTTACAGATTACTCTATTGTCGTTCTTTACATTACAAAAGTAAGATTTCAATCTCCAACAGTGTGCATATTCTTTTATACTAAATGAAAACTTTTTAATTTTTACCCACATTACTCTCTACATACATGTAAACTCTACTCCATCTCCAAGACTAAAGCAAAAGTAATACTAGCTTTCAATCGACCCATCTATACATATATCAAAGATTAAAGCATAAGTAATATTAGCTTTCAATCGACATTTTTCTGCCAAAAGTTTAGTAAAATATATCCAAATAAACGTTTACAAGATGAGTGAAAACCAATCATGCTATTCTCTAGTGCATGACACTAGGGCATATGCATGTGGACTCTCTACGAAAATAAGGAAATACAGAAGAAAATAAATAAGAAAATTGCATGCATTCGTTCGAATGAGTCCAAAGTTATTCGAACGACAGGAACAAAGTCTCGTTTGAATGACCTCTACTGTTGTTTGAACAAAAAAGGAAAAGCTAGAATATGTCATCTTTCTTGACAAAAAGAAAGAGCAGTTTTGAGATTAACGTATAATTCGTTCGAGCGACTTCAAAGTCCGTTCGAAAGGACTGATGAAAATTGCCTTCAAACTTGTCGTTTGTATCGGCAATTGTAATAGTTGCCCTTTTGTTTGAGCAACCTCCTAATTTGTTCGAATGGCCTCCTAATTCGTTTGAACGACTTTCCTGATTTGATAATACTCTATGCAATGTTATTTCCTATTCAGCATTATTTTCTGACACGAAAGTAGTCCGTAGCATGGTCTTCAATATTTTATAAGTAGTCCAGTTTGCCATTTTTCCATTCTTCTGCTAGTTGGTTTGGGTCTGACCCTCTCCTAATAATTTGAAATGTTGAGAAGTTACATTCTCTCCATATATGGCTAAATCGGATTTACAGACGGTGGGGTATGATGAGGTCCCAAGAAGTTTGAAGCATTCAGGGTATTTTATCCTTGATGAACGCTTTAATTGCAGCAGCCGAGTCGGATACTACCCACACTCTTCTCTACCCATGTGTTACAGCTCTTTGAACTCTTGAAAGGATTGAAGTAATCTCAGCAATGTAGTTCGTAGCTTGCCCAATGAATTTACTGTATGTGCCCAAGACTTCCCCTTTATTGTTCTTATAAATAATGCCTATACCTACTACACCGGGATTGTTTAGAGCCGATCCATCACAACAGATTTTTTACCTCATCTTGAGTAGGATGCCCCATCTATAGCTTTCAATCGACACATGTATTCATATATTAGAGATTATAGAAAAGGTAATACTATCTTTCAATCGATCCATCTATACATATATCAATGATTAAGACAAAGGTAATACTAGTTTTCAATCAATGATCTCTACTATCTATCAGAAACAGGATAAGGCCAAGGTAAAACTAGCTTTCATCTCTCTATATGTCTACAATACAAAAAACATAGATTACTTTTACAAGTTTTTAATTTGGGAGCCAGTTGTGCTTTCCTCTACGTAGGAGGTCGTGCAGTCATAAACTCTAGAGCTCGAGTAGATGCAACATTTCTACCTGGCTCCACATGTTCTGCTGTTGTGGAGCCTAAATCGGTCTCCATGGAGTTCAGATAATTACCTCAATCTATTTTTAGTTTTACAGATACAACCTTTCAACACTAAGCAGTCATGTATGGTATTCCTATTGAGCTCAAGCCTTTTTACTTCTTCTATAAAATAGGTGACGACCGCCATTATTTTCCTCGAGTGTACCTAATCCAGGGAAATCCTACTTCGGTTCAGCATGGCTAACTCAATAAATTATATTTTTAGTTAGTGTCTTATGATGTTTATTCAACCTCGCGTAATGGGAGTCAGCCCGCTCTGAACATTTCTCTAAGCATGATATGACCATAATCATACTCGATATCAATTCAGTCGACTTCGCTTGCTCAGCTAGAATTTTAATTTTTAGCTCCTCCAAATCACCACGTAGTACCACCAACTCCAACTTATTTATATCACTTACCCCAGTACGAGCTTTATTTAGCTGCTCATCCTTTCTCTTAATAGCTACCTGTAACTCTTGCTCTTTACGATGAGCGACCTCTAACTTATAATCACTCTCTCTAGTTCGTTCATTCGTTTTCCTTACGGCAACTTGAACAAAAACCAGATCTGCCTTCAACTCTTTAATTCGAACTGATGTGCTAACCGTATCACCCTTGGCAGTTACGACCTCGACGTCATTCTATTTCTTCTTTGACTGTTCTCTAGCCTCGGTCTTCTTACCATGCGAACTAGTCAAGTCTGCCTTCAACTTTCCAACTCGCTCATTCAGTTTGTCACATTGGGCTTGGGTGACTCGAAGGTCAATATATTTACTTTGCATGGCCTCACTCAACTGTTCCACCACACTTTTAGAACTCATTAAATCAGCTCACGTCTTCACAAGTTCGCTTTCCTTCATAGACACTCGACCCTGCTTCAAACTGGCCACATTGTCCTGTAACCCTTTACCTTCCGCCTTTAATGACCTGATATGATATTGCGTGATATCTGCTTCTTTACCTTTCACCATCAACAAATCTACCGAACAATTTGGCTTCGCTACTTCCCTCTGAGCATTAACGAGCACCCCCTACAGTCTTACTTGTTTAGCTCGATTAAACAATACTTTAAAAAACAATCAAAATACGAAGTTATCTCACAATGATGACTACACTATCTATACTTCCTCATAATTTAAGGTACACATTTTGTACATTCTTATTTTCTAACATTCTGAAATAGTTTAATTCTACATGGATTGCTTCCGTTTACATGATTTTCATCTACTCTCTAACATTACTTTGTAGATCTAGAGTTGCAAAGTGAGCAAGTCAAAATAATTTTGAGTTATTTTCTAACCTATAACTCTGCTTGCGAAGTCAACAGAGTTGTTGAAGTATTTTTCTCCTTAACAAGCTCTTTCTCTAAGTCTTTAATTATGAGGCGCATACCTTTAGGTTCCTACAAGTCAATATTTATAACATCTCTTAGACAAATCCATAATTAATCTCTAAATATACTCTATACAATCACAGTTTTCAACTCAAAATAATAAACTTCAAATCTTTACTCTACCTTCTCTTCATCTCCTTCACGATTCTCAAAATTAGTTTTAGAGGAGACCGCATCCAACTCTTTTACAACATCTTGAGGATAGCCATCTTCAACCTCAGGTACCTCATCTACATTGGCCTCCTCCACTTTGACGGACACCCTTCTATAATCTCCTCAATATCAGACGTAGAGTATCCATCCTCCAGGAGCTTTTGCCCAAGGGTGTCACGAGCAGCTGCAACTTCCTCTACGTTCTATTTTGCCTCTGTTGAGAGTTTGGACATTGCAACCTAGAAAGAATCCTTTAGGTCGGCTATCGCTAAGTTCACACGCTCCTTTTCCTGTACAGTATCTGCCTCGAGCTGAGCAATTCTACCCTCGAGCTCTCTCTTCCCATCATCAAACCTGAGGCAAGGTCCTTTCAGCAATCGCAAAACCTATAAAATGAACATTTCAGTTCGATATTACCTAACCATAAGCAAATCAAAATGTTACACTAACATTACACAGTTCCATTTTTAGCGACATATCTAAACCCTCACCACCTTCTTGCGTAACCGCCCTCCACTTGTTTTCCACTGCCAACAAATTGTCCTCCACAATAGGGCTACTTCAACCTTCCATCCCTTTATTCACTATAGTAAGAACATCCATTTTTCTCTTCTTTGAACTGATAACGACCTCCACACTCTTCGTGGTCGACGAGTTCAAAACATCAGCCTTGGTCTTCCTCTTCAAATGCCTTTGAATTAATTTTCTCAATAAAGTCCCCATAAACTTTGGCTTTAGAGCCATCAGAGTAGCCTTGGCTAGCGTAAGGAGTGCTCCAATGGCCGATGTCACCTTTCTATCATCCTCAAATGTCACACTGGTTCTAGTCATCTTTTTCTTCACTCGGGACTTAAACACCTTTTTATACCTACAATTAGCCCTCTTAGACCTGCTAATCTTGAGCTCACCCAATAAAATTTTGAGTTCCCGCCCCCCCGAGTTACAAAATCAATTAGCGATTCCTTTCTCACGACTTTAGAACGAGAATATGCATACACAATCAACATTATTACATGCATACTGGACGAAAATAGAAGAACTACAGGTCAATTTCACAAACAATTACTTACTTTTTCTTCAAAGTTGTATATTTAAGGTCCATGGTTTCATAGTTCACTCGCTGGAGATAGTTGTCCTTCACGCATATTATATTATCGTCCCACAGTTGTCCTACTGAATTTAAGTCAAAGAATAGAGGTGAGACGATCTGGAAAAGAAGTACAGGCCCCCAGTAGCCGTATAATATTTCAAAGTATAATACTGCAACACATCCAAAGGGGTTATCCTCCTCTCCACCCTCCCAAATGCCCATCTTCAATTCAAATTTTCGCATACATTTAACAACTCCCAAACTTTACCATTTAGTGGGCAGGATATGCCTCAATCACATTGGGAATACCTTTTGCCAGATTACTCAAAGGCAACATCAACCCATACTCTAACTGGGAAAGATAATACAATAATCCTTGGTTTAGATCACTGTGGACACTTCCATTAAAATAATTCAAGGAAATAATACAAGAATCAGCGATACCTTCTCATGCTCAATGTTAGGCAATAAGAAAAAGGATTCTTCCCCATTTGAATCTCTATAGCTCCTAAAAGACCTCCCAACATGTTCTATAACCTTACCTTAGGTACCGCCTAAACTACCATTTATTTTATAAAACTCCTTAAATACTTCAGATTCTACAGAATATGATACAAAGTAACCAGGGAAATCTGGAAACTAAAATTCATCCCCCCCTCCACTTCTACCTCTACTGTAATGGCGTATTTTCTAGAAGGTAAACTTCACCAATACTATAGTAAGGAAATTGTAACTGCAAACTTTAGCATACAAGATTTTACATAGAAACTTAGTAAATCCTGAGAAAAACCATAACCTCGAGAAGGATTCAAGTATAAAAACTACTAGTTACTAATTATTACAATTACTGAGTAGTAAGGATGTGAAAATATGTTAGAATAATATAGATGTGGGTAGGATTAACATATGCTCTACTTGTATTTATAGTAGATATTGGCCGTTATAAAACTAAACAGTTTCCTATTTTGGTAGACAGTAGGAAAAATTTATGGATCTCCCTGCAACGGCTCTATTTGACCAAGTGTAACGGGCTATATTTGGTGGGCCAAGCTCTGTAGTCATAGATGTAACATCTTCTCGAATGACAAAATATCTTTGACTAACTTCTATTGGCTTCTCTTTGTCGATTATGGGAAATATGCTACTACAATTACCCCATTCTCGACATAATTACTTGTCGTTGCGTTGAGAAGAACATCAGATTATGAAAGAGTTCTTGAACTTTGTATAAAATCTATACTCTGCCATTTTTGAGGTTTAAAGTCAAATGAACCTGGCCAATTCCTGGTCCCAATGCTCATTAATGGTAGGGTGTTTAACTGTTAAAATGTATTGTGAGAGTGGCACTATAAATATCAATGGAGAAAGTGGGGAAGGTGCTCTTCGACAGATAGTATAGGTGGAGGTATTCAAAAATGGTGATGACATGTTTTTAGACGATGCATAATAAGTTCGTGGGGTGTGTGAACGCCAAGTATGGGGAGCTGAAGGGTTGTATTTCAGCCGGTTGCTGCTGTCGTCGTTTTATCCAAAATTGGTGCAGCTGATATATGAAAGAATGGCAGTCTTCACGAATTACATATTACTGACGGTTGAAGCACAGTTCTTCTTCCGGTGCCAGTATCATTATGTGTTACTGACGGCTGCAGAGGAGATTGACAGTCTTCACAAATTAACCCTAACTTATATAGAAGATTAAGATGCATTGGCGGGCAGGGCTAGCTGTGGGGGCTTCTCCGGCCAGTGTTGTCGGTGTAATCCCCTTGGGTTATGAGGTGGTGGGGGTTATAGAGGAGGAGGCTATTTTTTCTCCGTGGAGTGGATGTTTTTCCTTTGCGAAGTGGTTGTTTTTCCTACGTGGAGTAATAGGAGGCTTACCAGATGTAAAGTAACTTGTAAGTCGATTTGTAATGTTTATCGAAGTAATGAGTGGCGAATGGTAAATGTAATATTTTACTGTATTGTGCAAAATAAAATGTTATCCATTCGTCTTACTTTGTATCGACTAATTTGAATGAACATAAATTGTTGTAAATTTTTTGTCTTCTCGAATGAAAAATGTTAAAGTATACTGTAACGAATTTGAATAGGATCTCAAAGTTATATGTGAAGACTGTGTATAGCCTAGAAGTGGTTCCCTAGGAGTTTGGTTGACTGGGCTGTCAGAGTTCCAATGGATAGTGATGGCTGTATTTGACTCTTAGGAGTTGTGATACCATGAGTTTTTCATATAAATACTCCTTGTATGCTTGAGGAAGTCATTTTCAAGCTGTTGAGAGGGTGAGGACTAAGGCGCAGGTTTGGGAGAATACCTTTTGCAACTGCGTGTATGGCAAGTATTGGGTGTTGCTGAACTAGTATTTTTGTAAACTCTGTGTAAATGGGCAGACATTGGTACCGGTGATGCCCAACTATGAGGGGATAAACGAGGTGGAAGCAAAGGTAGCTGAAGATAATTAATTGTATCATTGCCAACTACAATCTCTAATTCCTCTGGAGCGTGTCGGTAGTCTAAGGATCCGTGCTAGGGCATTGGTAAGGAAGGAAGATGCTTTCACTGCTCGAAACAGCTGATAGGCGAACCTGTGGGCTGTCATTGCTTCTATTAAATGAATAAACTTGTACTCTGTTGTTAACTAAAATAAATTTCTTTATGTATTTGTCAGATTGTGTTGTCGACCTTTACAAGGCTAAAATGTTTTCGAAGTATTGTTGTATATATTTCAACCGTCTTCTCTAAAATGATTTGAATTTTGATTGAGAAAAAGTGTTATGTTGAATAAGTGAATCGGATTACAACTCGATGTATGGGTAGTTGTATTGTCGAACCTTATTTGAAATTTGAATTGTGGCTTCAGCTATCTTGAGAATGTTGGAGGGTAATAAAAAAGGAAAGATGTGTGTAGGTGTATGTAGAACAATGGCTAGGTGCTCTCCTGCAGGTAATGTTTTGAGGTATAAGGAGTTGGAGGTACAATATCTTTTTCTTAACATAAGAGCTGCTTTGGTGAAGATGGATATAACAGAGGAGTTAGAGGGATATATGGAAGGTTTGCAGCAGCAATGCATAGGCTTGTTGGCGTTCAGGAGGCGAAGGGTTAAAGACTTCGAGAAGAGACGTGTAAGGTATTATGCGCGAGTACTCAAATGGTCACGAAGGGGTATGATAGATAGTCATGTAGAGCCTATAAATAACCCCTTGGTTGGCGATTGTTCACATACCACGGACTCTCAAAAAATTGGTCTGAGTTTCAACTCGTTGTACTCTTCTCTTGCGTCTTTGTCCACCATTGGTAACGAGGAAATTGTCATGCTGATTTAGAGGGCTAAGCTTGCAAAACAAAGGGATTCAGAAGCGGCGCGACTGCAAGGTTGATGCCTGTTTTGAGAATTTGTATGATATCAATATATGTTTGGCTGTTTTGTGATTTTGGTTAGACCTATTGTAGATATGAACTTGAGGGATGTAATGTAGGAAGGAAATTAGAGTTTTAGTTAGGATTTTGAAAGAAATCAATGAAAAATAGTTATAGGGTTTTTTTGAAATTCTGCGGTTATGTGATGATTTGGAGGTGTAGGTGATACTAGAAAGGTGTCAAAAATGATGCGCTGGAGATTAAACTTGACAACAGAACCTCTCCAAAATGCTGATAAGGAAGGGATCTTCGAGAATCTTGTGGATGTAGAACACTGTTGATTGATGTAACAACGTGTATCCAAAAGTTGTATGGTAGGGATAGAGTTGGGTAGAGTAGCTCTAATGTGGCCAGTAATAATCAATTCAAAGTAGAGACTAGGACGATTAAAGTGTCCGATGGGGAGATGACCTAATCAGATGTGGATTATGAGCCTCAGACAAGTGATCAAGAAGGGAGTGATGGTAGGGACGAAGATGTCGAAGAGGAAGAGGGGAAGTCCAATGGGGAGTCTCTAAAATCAAGCAAAATCTTGAGCTTCAAGGCAAAGTATGGTATCCCAGTCGACATTAAGCTGGAGGTGCACTATTACAAAATGATGGATCAAGAGGTTCCTTTGGACGGTATACTCATCCATTGTGAATAGATAAAGAAGGGGTTAAAGCTATCTCTTCGAGCTAATCAAAAGAAGTTTCTAAATTTCTTTGATGTTGCCCCTGGTCAGTTCAACCCGAACGTGTATGACCTCTTTTGGGTGGTAGGAGTGATAAATGGTTTACTAAAGGAGAGTGGGTAAGGGTTGGTCACTGTGGATGACCTGTGTGTATATTATATACTCAAACAAAATCTGCAAAAGCTGGGGTACAGATATTTAGCAAGGTTCCTGAGGAGGCCTCTTTTTTGTGAAATGGTATCGATACGGGGGCAGTACTTCGCTAATTGTCTCCTTATCTTGGAGAATTTTGAATTCTACCAAAAAGATCCAGGCAAACCTCATAAAAGAAAAAGCTTCCACTTAGGTGTATGTTTAGGTAATTTGTATGTCCAAGTTTTAATCTTGCCTATTATATTAAAATAGTGTCTAACTGTTTGTTATTTTATTTTCGTGCAGTCTTGAAGGAGATCGATAGAAAGTCCAAGGTATCCGAAAAGTTATATAACATCAGAACCGATTACTACGGTCAAATTGATACTTTGGTTGTCGATCAAGAGAAAGTTGACGGTATTTTCCAAGAAGCTAGAATAAAAAGAACTCGAACCAAAGGAGCAGATATCCCCCTTATCGATGGAAAAATGTCTACCAAGAACAACAGGGCTGCTGAGTCTAATCTGCCCCTTTAGAATACTGCTTTGAGTAGGTATACTACTCATTCTATTGTGACGGAGAATGAGGCTTTGCTGAGTGGGACCTTAGGAAGAATAAGAATAGGAGGGCTGATAACCTTCTCGATCTTCCTGCTCCTCCATCGAAGAGAGAATCTCGATAATCTCCTGTTAAGATAGGAGAAAAAGCTGATGCCTTAGGTTCTGGGACTGCGGATGTTACTCATGGTCGACTACCGAAGGCGGCCACCAACCTACAGCAAAAGAAGAAGGTTTCCTCGGGCTTGGCGAAGAACCAGTCTAGCAAAGACTCCGAAGATGTGGTCTAGCAGACTATTGAATCTTATGCTGCCGGGACGACCGCTCTCTCAAAAAGTTTTCTGATTGCTTAGTGGGAGCGAAAAGTCTGTCAACCATCTTCATCAAAAGTCACAGAAAAATGACCAAGGATAGAAATTTCCTTACTTTGCTTCAACTAAAGAACTTGCTACCTCACTCAAGAACTCATATTATGGCTATAATGCAGATCAAGAAGATGCCGGTTGAGGGTAAGCCTCTAATACTTGGTACTAGGACTCTGGCAATTCAACTTCTCTCTTACAAAAACATTGAGAAGGAGCTGCTGAAGAAGAAGGAGGATCTTTTCTAGGAAAAAGAAAGCTTGCAGGCGAAGCTGGAGAAGCTGATGCTGGGAGCTAGGAGGGAAAATGAGGTGGCCATTCGCGAGGCAAAGAAGGTCTGGGAGATAGAGAAGAGGAAGGAGGTCAAGCAGATAAGGGTTAACCTAGCTAGGGAGAAGGAGGAGGCATTAGCCCTTTAGAAGACCAATTTTGAGGGAGATGTTCAGGAATAGATCCTATCTGCCCATAGGTTAATGGAGGTAGAGCATGCAAAGGTCTTCGATGAGGTGAAGGCAGAAGCTGATTGAGTCAATATTAACTCCCTCAAGTGTATGAAGGCCAATTTCAATGGGGAGTTTCATGAGATGGAAGAGAGAAAGGACTTCTTCAAAGGGTTGACTGCTACTGCTGGGGTGATCTTTTCTGACTTGGATGCATAGGAGGAAGCTCGTGAGGTACCTGCTCCTATTGTTCTCGAGGGTATTGTGCCCGAGGAAGTGCTGGATGACCTTACTCTGGGTCTGCCAGTAAAGGATGATACTTCTATCTCTCCCCCTGCAGAATAGAAAGTTTGTTTTAAAAGTTTTATTTGGAGCTTTTTTTATGTACAAGTGGTCGATGAGACTTAAAGCAATTTGTTGCTTTTGAATAACTACTTTATGGCAATAGTTTTATCGAATGATTGTTTAAAATTTAAGTAGTCGATAGTAATGCATAGATTTTTTCTAAAAAAATATGCTAAGTATTTCATTCGACATGATTGATAGTTGTATGTACTACTGTAGTTATATATTCTTATTGTTGCCTAGGGTAAGTATCTGAGTTGATGCAAAGAGGTCCATATAATGGCTTTGCTGAAGGAAGGATGATGACCAGTATTGTTCCTCTATGGGATATCTGGGTTTTTGAGGAAAAGGACAAAGCATGATATATTTTGTTCAATAAAGAATGAATTTTTAAGCAAATGTATCCTATAATTGGATAGATATTTGTCGAAGAAATGAAATCTAGTTGTGATAAATACTTGACAAGTATTTACTGATACTAAGAAATGTAAATTAAAAGATGTAATGATAGGAAACATGCCTTTATTTGAAATAATTGAAATAGAGTACATATGTTATCTGTAGAACATTTTCAAATGGGCCATATTATATGGATATTTGAGTTAAACTTCGTCTTCAGTCATTAGCTATTAGGTTCCACTATCATTCTTGCTGCTGATGATGTAAGGTCCTTCCCAGTTTTTAGATAATTTGCTAGATTTTTTAGCTCGAGTATTGTCATGGATTCGTCGAAGGACAAGGTCACCGATGTCGAATGTACATTTCCAGACCTTCTTGTTATAAGCCTTCTTGAGAGTGTCATAGTATCGCCCAGATTTTGCGATGCCATGGTCTTGAGTTTCTTTGATCTAATTAAGGTTACAAAGAAGTCCAAGTTTATTTTTTTCGTCTGTTATTCTTCGTCGGGTACATGGGAGATCGAGGTCTGAGGGGATCACTACTTCTATACCAAAATCCATCATGAATTGTGTGTAGCCAGTGGATATTCGAGGAGTTGTTCTGTATTCCCATAATACACTAAGGAGATCATCGACCCATCTGCCTTTTTTCTCTTCAAGGCGCTTGCGTAACCCCGACTTGATGCTCTTGTTTATTGCTTCAGCTTGGCCATTTCCCAGAGGATAGTATAGGGTCGAAGTAGATAATTGAATCTTATATTTGTATATAAAATTGAGAACTTTGCTGCTGATAAATTGCTTACCGTTATCAGATCTTATCATTTGTGGATAGCCAAATCTGGCAATAATGTGTTCCCAAATAAACTTGATAACTTTGTTATCGTCATTGTGACATAGTAATATTGCTTTAGCCCACTTGGTGAAGTAGTCTGTTGCCACAATAACAAACTTTCGGTTGCCCGATGTTGGGTAGAAGGGACCAATGATGTCAATTGCCCATTTCTTGAATGGCCAGAGGACATTGCTTATGTGTAAGTCAAGGGCTGGCCATTTGATGTCATGAGCATAGATTTGGTACTTGCAGTATTTCCTGACAAATTCTTCACAGTCTTGTCTAATTTTTTGCTAGTTTAACCCTTGAGTGAATGCCCTTTGTGTCAATGATCTTCCTGAGACATGAGCTGCACAGATTCCTTCACAAAGTTATCTAATTTTAACTTGTGCTTATTTCTGCGTGATACATTTGATAAGCGGTCCTTCCCCAGTTATTTGATATAAGACCTTATCTTGGACTTTGAATCATGGACATTTGGCTAAAAGTGATCGAGCTTCTTCTTTGTTGTTCGGGAGGGTGTTAGAATTGAGGTATGCATATAATGGTCTTCTCCAATCTTCAGGATCCTCCTCTTTGGTAACATTGATCTACTTGGTGTAGCTGACGTCGAGACTTGAATGTTTAATGACCTCGATGTCCAAAGTTATTTTTTCACTGTCTTTGAGCATTGCAGCGATGTATACTAGTGTGTCGGTGTGGCGGTTTTTAGCTCTAGGTAAACCAGAGACTGTTATTGTTTTGAATTTCTTTATTTTTCTTCGACCAGAGCTGTATAATCAACCATTTTACCTGATGTTTTGAATGTTTTGTTGAAATGGTTGGCCACTAGTAGGGAATCGACGTAAACAACTGTTTCTTCTACTCTTAGTGCTATTGCGAGATCCAGTCCATGCAGGATAACTTCATACTCTATTTTATTGTTGGTGGCATAGAACTTGAGTTTTATAGCTTTTTTAATTCGATGATTAGATGGTGTAACGAGGACGATACCGATCCCTGACTCTCGTGGTCCAGTAAATCCATCTATAAAGAGTTTTTATCCTATGCTTTACAACCATGCATCTGGTTCTATGATGGAATCATCGGCCAGTACTTCTTCGAGTTACTCCCATTCAAGGTCTTCAACTGGGAAATATTCCAAAAAATCAGTTACTACTTGCCATTTAACTGATATTTATGGCTTGAAGAAGATCTTATATACGGCTGGGAATACATGCCATGGATGAACCCTCCAGGATTTTTCCTTTTTAGAAAGCACGAGTTTGAGGGGAAACTTGGTAATGACTTTGACGGGGTGGGATTGGAAATAAGGTCAAAGTTGTTGAGAGCTGTACACCAAAGCGAGTAGCTGCTTTTCTGTTATTGTATATCTCTTTTCAGCAGGCATTAGAGTTTTGCCGATGAAGTAGATTGGCTTTTCCACCCCATCATCATCTCAGATAACGGCAAAGCTGATGGATTCATCTATAGTGTATAAGTACATTGTTAGTGCTTTGCCATCAACAAGTGTACTCATTATGGGAGAACGCCCCAAGTATCTTTTGAGATCATGGAAAACAAATTCACAGTCAGGGGTCCAGATGATCTTTTTGGGTTGCTTCTTAAACATTGGAGCTGGATTCCCACGCAGAAGATGGTAAAGAAGTTTGCATTAATTAGATGACTTGGTGATTGTAATGGCCTAGAATTCGCTATCACACCAATGATCCTGTAACAATATTCTAATAGAAAGTAAGAAATGAAACAAGTGATTTTAGTGTAGAAAACCTTTGAATAGGTAAAAAACCATGACCTCGTGTGGTGGATTTTTATGAAAGTATCTTTATTACTTGAGGAGGATATCTTATTACAAGTGATCTCTAAAGATAGAAATGCTTGAATCTTGTAACTAAGAAGTTTTGATGATTATCGAGAATCTAGAAAAAGTAGTTTCTAGGTGATTTATTGTATAATTTTTCTGGTCCCTATCTCTTTTAGAACTTTTCCTTTATATAGGTCTTCTCCGCAACTTTTCATCGTCCTGGAGCACGCTTTCCAAATAATGAGGCTAGTGGTGGTTAACTGAATGACTGACGAGTTTATGGAAGATAGGTGCCTTTTGACTGGATAAGGTTTTTTGGTTTAAGTTTGGCCCACGTTCTTATCCAGTTCATGGGGTAGGTTAGAATGTTGAATGGGGAAATGCGTTAAAAATGCGTGAGTCTGGGATGGAGGTACTTCAAACTAGGTGAGCTCAACTTTGGGTGAAATCGAGGGATAGGTCCCTACAATCGCCCCCTTGCAACCGAAGTCATGAGTGGCTTTGGTTGAGAAATCATCAACCTGTAATATGGCTTGAATTTTTTGATAATTAAAATGGAATAATGATGGTTTTGACCGTGTGGAGTTACGCGGGTTATTGAGAAATGACGGTTATTAAATGAGGATGTTGATGCTGATGTTTGTGATGGTTATGACTCAAAAAGTTACGTCTGTAATGAATGATAACGCTTGGTTAAACGTACCTGCACATTAAATGTAGGGTTATTTAAATGGTACCTGTATCTAATTTTGAAAATAGAGTACGCTTGTCCTTTGTAAAATTCCCTGAAAAGTTTTAACAATGGTAAAGGCTCGTAGTATGGTCCTTGAAGAGAGGATTGCGTCTGATATACAGAGGTTGAAGTTGAAATACTTCAGTGACCAATCCTTGGACATGTCGATACCCGCTCCTGTTCCTCTTAAGTATCAAGGCATATCAAAAAAGGAAGCAATTGAAGCTGAGGAAGAATTCTACTGCAAGTAGAGGTTTCATGTCATCGTCTTGATAGGCGAGGACCTTTAGACCAGTCTCTGTACTCTTACTGAAGATAGCTTTATGGCTTCATATGCAGGGATAGGCATAACTACAGGGTGGTTATGTTGATTTCTTGTATCATCATGGATTTTAAGTTTAGGCCCACATTATCTCTACCAACTCTTAAGAGGTAGCGGTTTCAGAGGAGGGGGTGATGGCAGTGGAAGAGTGAGACAACTAGTGGGAGTCTGCTTCTATATTTCCATCTTGTTTTGGCCCTTAGAAGACCTTTAGTTTGAGAATTTGGTTCTAGCACTGCTTGCATTGTTTTCATTTGAAGTTCGATTAGACTTTAGCCAAACTTATGTGTGGGAAGCTCTTTGTTGGTTCTAATTTTGGCTTTGTATTAGGGTAAAAGATCACTGAAGCAAGAAGAACTGGAGAAGTTGAAACGTCGGCATGCCTGAATGACCTGTGACTTATTAAAATAGTGAAAAACTTGTTATCTGTAAAGTATCTAGAGTTTGGTACTGAACGGATAATGTTTATTTTGTATACCTGAGATTGATGTACTGAAAAACTTGTTATGTGTAAAATTGTATATAATGTTTTTGACATGAATACAAATTGGTCAGCCAATTACTTGTATTTGTTGTAAATATAGACTTGTAGAAATCAAACTAAAATTATTATGAAGAATGTATAGAATGTATGAGTATTGCAAGTATTTCCATTCTTTATTCGAACTGAGATAAATATGTGCGAGAATTTATGTTGTGATGTAAGTAGATTCTATTGTGTATGTCGTAAATGTTGAAGGCAAAAATTTCAAGAATTCAGTAATGCAAAAATTTGATCTAATAGAGGTCGATGGAAGAATAGATCTAGATAGAATAAACTCCACCTTGAAGGCAATTGAACGGACGAGCTCGAAGGAAGAGATAAGTTCAAAGAGTTTTCTCAAGATTATGGGGTTTTCTATTATGAGATAAAAAGCAAAAATCATGTTTTAAGGGAAAAGTATGTGAAAAACATATAAATAAGGGAATGATGATTTGTGAAAATGGAGAAGATATTAGGATGGTATGGACTCGATCTCAGAGGATTCGTCATGCCGCGGAAGGACGATAGGCTATAAAGATTGTTAAAGTACAGGAGAAGATTTTTGGTGTGTGTGGCTATGATGTTGAGTTACCAGTAAGAGATTGTCAGCTCAAAGGATTAGATGTATGGAGTAGGGAACTTGAGTATGCCCGTTACTTCTATAAGATTTGCTTTCGTGAATTTGTGAGGGATCTGATAGATCGAGAAGAGATGGTTGGTTTGATTGCTGAGGTTGAGATCGAATTTGAAGATTGAAGGACTGACGAATAATTTGATCGGATATTGTCGTCCAGGATATTTAAGGTTATTTTAGACGTTGTATAAAGTATTTATCATAAGTAAAGATAAGTTTGTTGAATGTAACAGAAAAGATGTAAATGAATTAGATCCTCTATGGTTGCAAATGCTGTTTTGAGGCTTCTGTGGCAAATAATTTTGAATAATTTTGAAAATTTTCTCAACTTTGAAAATGATGTCATTATCACTATAAGTATGATAAATAAGGACAGAGAAACCAAAATGAGGAAATGGAGAACCTTATAGTTTTGTTTTGCATGTAAAGCTGCAGAAATCTAATATCGTATAGGTTAAGTCATCACGAGTGTGGGAAGGTCAGAAAAAGATATGAAAACAGGAGAGAAAAATAGGTTAAAATATGAGAGGAGGGGTAATGATGGAAAAATAGTTTTATTGAAAAGGTGCAAGACGTCTGACATGGATAGTGGAAAGGACGCCTCGGTTCCAAAACCGAGGATGGGTTGTGCGAGGCGCAATAACTGCCAGCCACTAGAGATAGAAAGGATATATAGTATTTCTTCCTTATCATTCGAATGTTTTTCAACTTCTAAATATTTGGAGAGCACAGAGAGAGAGACGCAAAAAAATTGCATGGGATTTGATAAGGAGTTATCTGAAGGTGATTAATGGTTGAAGAGAGTGAAAGATACTAGATCACGCAGGTAGTTATAAAGCAGCGTTGTGAGAGAAGGATTTGGTGCAACTGCGGATTCTTATTCGGACACGAAAGGTTAGTAGAGACGTATGCAGTATATATGTGTTTGTGCAAATCGTAATCGTTTTTTAAGCAAATCTTAAAAATAACTATTTATGGCAATCTATGTAATTTTGACATATACACAGAATATACTAAAGATATATGTTATACGCAAATGATTGATGTATACGAAATAATGATAGATACCTGAACCTGCATGTAGGTCGAGCGTGCGAGGCAATTGTGTAGGGTCGAAAACTTGCCCGTAAAAATTATTGCTGAGATCGATAGTTTACCTGTTAATGAGGTGTCAACCTCTGGAAGGATGATTGAGTCTGATAGTGAGGTTGAAGTAGGATTGGAACAATTTTCAGGTTTTCCTGGCCAATTGATATCCTATAATCCAGGTTCTAATGCCTTTAGTGAATTTTATAAGGCTAAGGAGGCTATAGGAGAGATGTGGGGTAACTGTGTAAAATACGCCGGTAGGCAGTTTAGGGGTTGTACGGTAGCGGTAGGGGAAGAGTATTTTTTTCTGTTGGATGACTTGGAAGTGGAAAAATGAGATATGGGTATAAATGAATCGATCTCGTTAAAATACTTTGATGGGGGTGTTCAGAGTGACCTCCCAGAGGGTTTTTTGTATTACCTATTTCAATTAGAGTACGGGTTGAGTCTTCCCTTTACAAATTTGGCGAAGGGGATTATGAATACGATTAGGCTATGTCCTGTTCAATTGAACATGAACATATAGGAGGTTATAAATGTTTGCGATCATCTGAATAAAAAGTGGGAAAATAAGGGGAAGGTGAGGAGGATATCCCCTGAGGATGTATTACAGTTTTATGGGGTGAGGAATTATTACACCAGTGGTGGGGCATTTTTCTGTGCAAGCGTAACTCGGCGTCGCTTCTTCGATCTGAATTCAATAGACCAAACCTGGAATGTCAACGTCATATGGATGAAGGGTAATTTCCTTCAGAGAGATGACGAAGAACCTTTGGACCTTTGGTTTAGAGCTATAAAACAGAGTAAGTATAGCCATGCATAGATAATATTATTTATATATTTGAACTGATGCCTATAGTTGATAATAAAAATGTTGTGCATGGTAGGTGTGAAGTCCCCTGTACAGAGGAAATTATCATTGTTGGACGAAGTTTCGGAGGAGGAGGCTGAGCTCAAATTTGTTCTGGAAGGACTTGGCCTTAGTAGAAAGAAGAGGGTTGATAGTAGGTCAAAGAAAGTTCAAAAAGCTTAGTCGACCAGGTTGATGGTGGGTGCTGACGAAGGGAAGAAGCAAATAACTAGTAGGGAAGGTCAAACCATCTTGGCCATGACCCCTGGGATAGATAGCTCGGTTCAGCCGGAACCCATTACGCCGAGCAAAATCGCTCAAAAATATTTGAAAAAATGGATGTTAAAGACTCTGTAAGCCTCTGGTACCACTAGAAGTGCTGAGGTCATAAAAGAAAAATGGAGAAGGATCGAACCCTCGGGGGAGTTGGGGGAAGAGGTCGCTGAGGGGGGATCTGCTGCTGCAGACGACCTCAAAGTGGTTGAGGAAAGGGCTAGGCTGGAGGCTCTTCTTAGAGAGGAAGACATGAGAAAGATGGTAAGGTTATCTTAATTATGTGAAAAAGTTATCTAATGCGTTTCGAGCTAATGCTGAAGTCGATTTGCGTTTTGCAGGTTGCCCGTTTGGTTAAGGGGATTTGGCTCGGAGTTGAGAAGGAAAAATTTGAGCTGAAGAAGATGAAGATAGAGCTAGAAAGGAAGCTAGCTCGAGCTAGGACTGATGCTTCGAAGGAAGCTAAGCAACTGGAGGCTCTGAAGGTTTCCCATGCCACAATAATTGGTCAGCTACAGGGAGAGGTGAAAGTCAATCTAAAGGAGATGGTGGAGGAGCGCGATAGACTAGGGTACCACCTGATGCTGAAGGGCTATTCCGGGGAGGAGGTGGATGCCATTAAGGCGGATACCTATGTCGGGGAGGGAGATGACAAAGAAGTGGAAGAGGTTGCGGTGGGGGACATTGATGGTTTAGACGGCATCTCCCGTCAGACGGTACTTGAAAATCAAGGGGACGACACCGACCTCCCAGAGGGTGATAATGAGAAGGTAGGGTTGAAATATGTTTTTGAATTAATATTTATAAATTGTAGGATTGTTTGTATGGAGGAGACTCCTGTAGGTTGACTTTTTTTTTATAAACCTCTTGTAGGCAGTTAGAAAAATGAGTCTCAGAATAAAAGATTTAGAAATCAGGCTTGCCAGGAAAGGAAAGACCTTTATAGCCTTGCTGTCTTCGCAAGCGGAGCTAAAAGTTAGATCAGAATAGGTCTTTTGACATGTATGTTATATCGACATAAAGCTACCAAGTAAATAAGATGCAGATGCGGGCTAAAATTTTTGCAATTAGGTTTAGGAAAATAACACTAATATAGTGCATAGAAAAATTCAGCGTTCTTTATACAAAGTAGCATATCGAAAGCATGTACCTTAGACTTTGCAATATACCTCATAGAGGGTTTATCTGATAATGTACCCCAACCTTTTAATCTAAAAGTATTTGCACACCGCAGATGTTAGAAATCATATATAATTTTAAAAATGAAATATATATGCATATTGATGGTGCTCTGAATCAAACTGTATTAATATTTATATATTATACAGGTCGAATTGGAGTCAGCTCGCTTGTGTGAGAACGATGTACTCCAATGTAACCGGGAATTTGCAGATGAGTTTGATAGGATAAGGAATACGAATGAGAAGAGAAGATCAACGAAGGTGTAACAAATTAAATGAGAGGGTGGCACGATTGAAGACCGAACTAGCGCAAGCCATCGTGCGTGCCAGGAAAGCCGAGGCTAGAGAGCGCTCAAGGGGAAGTAGAAATGAGGTGAAGGCTCCTCTAGTCCAAGGGGATGTAGTTAGTCTCTCAGGCCAAATTAGAGAACTGGAGAGTGATGTATGTTACATTAAAGGGTATGTTCAGAGAGGAAATGCGAACTTAAGGGAATGCCAGAAGAAGTTGGATGCTGCTCTTATTAGGAAGAAGGTCCTGGAAGGGGAAATCAAGGCAAAAGAAATGTTGATGAAGAGGAATAATGAATTATTAGAAGATATTCCTGCTAGGGAAGAGTTGAATGTAGAAATCAAGAGACTTCGAGCCCAGGTAGTGGACCTAGGGGCCATGAACCTGGCTGAATAAGCTAAATATATTTAAAAATTGGAAGAGAATATAGCTTATGATGCTCATGTCGATATGGAAATGACTCATCAGAAGAATTTGTATGCTAGATTGGAGTCACGCCCGAGAAGGTGAGAACAAATTTTTTAAAGGTCGTCGTAGGTCATGCATCACAGGAAAACCTGTTAAAGTCGATTGTTACGTACTTTATAGAAGAAATAAGAAGATGAGTTAGAACGAGATACCTTGTTGAAAAACCTGTCTAACAAGGGATGCATTTGTAAAGTAAATATAGATCGAGGCAACTATATGGCCTTTATGGAAACCAATTTAGGCCCTTGACCTACTAATCTGATAGAGAGGGGCAAAGTTGTTGTAACTCGTGAACTAAAGTCTGTTCGACCTCCTTCTAAAGGGGAAGGCATGGTTGACCTTCCCACAATATAAAAAATATCTATTGTAATAAGACCTGAAAATAAATAGTATATATGGTGGACATAGTAAAATAGATGAAAGCTAGTATGACATTTGCCTTATCTTATGTCTGGTGGGGTCTTTGATGTAAAACAAGTTTTTAACATTTATTTCAATTATATAAATGGGTTGAGTTAAACCAAGTTGAAACTTGATTGATCTATAGAAATGTTGCAGACATATTGAAAGAGATGAAGGCTAGTATGACCTTTGCCTTATCTTATGTCTGGTGGGTTATTTGATATAAAACAAGTTTCTACACTTGCTGCAATCGCAAAAATGGGTTGAGTTAAACTAAGTTGAAACTTGATTGAACTATAGAATGTTGTAGACATATTGAAAGAGATGAATGCTACTATTACCTTTGCCTTATCTTATGCCTGATAAAGTGGTTAATATAAAACAAGTTTCTACACTTGCAAGAATCGCAGAGATTTAGTAGAGTCAGCCAAACCAAGTGTTATCCTTGATCTAACTGGCATAAATGACCCAAACAAGCTGAAGTAGATGAAGGCTAGTATTATCTTTGCCTTCTATGATGTTTGGTAGAGTCTTTGATATGAAACAAGTTTCTACACTTGCTACAATCACAGAGATTTAGTAAAGTCAGCCAAACCAAGTGTTATCCTTGATCTAACTGGAATAAGATTGATTGAAAGCTAGTATTATCTATGCTTTAATCTATAGAATGTGGGTGAATCTACGTTGTGAAAAACTTAGAAGTTTCATTGATAAGTTTAGAATTTACATTAGATGAAGATAAAAATTTCACTTTTGGAATTGAAAAACAAAATAACAAAAACAAGGAAAGGAAATAGAGTAGTAAGGCGCTTAACGATAGTACCGTTTCATTCACCTAGTATTCCAAGGATTTAAAATGGCGATTCCCTCTTTTATCTTGAGATAATATGATCCCAGGCCTGAGAAAACTGTGATAATGAATAGACCCTCCTAATTGTCGGCTAATTTTCCAGCGAGAGGCTCTTTGCGAGGTTGAAGAATTTTTTTAAGGACGAGACCCTCGATTTTGAAGGCACGACTTCTGACTCGGTTGTTATGCGATCTGGCAAGCATATGATGACATCGACCTAGGTTAGCGATGGCACATTCCCTGGTTTCATCTATCATATTGAGGCTGCAAGCCAACTTGAACTCATTTTCCTCACCAGTTAGCTCATGGTCACGAACTGGATGATGATATTCAGAAGGAATAACAGCCTCAGTGCCATAAGCAATGAGGAATGGGGTACACTCAGATGATTGTCGAGGAGTGGTATAATATGCCCATAGGACATGAGGCAGCTTGCGAACCCAATTCTCTTTTTCTGTGAGTGAAGCCATTTTTTGAGTCTATCCATGATAGTTTTGTTGGTGATTTCGGCTTGACCATTGCCTTGAGGATAGTAGGGATTAAATGGTGAGTGGATGATATTGTGGTGGTTTAGGAAGGTTATGACATTTTCTCCCAAAAATTGGGGCCCGTTATCGATATGAATTAGGTGGGGGCACCCAAACCGAGTGGTTACGTGGTTCTAGATAAAAGAGATGACCTCTTCTTCTCTAGTTCGACATAGTAAAATTGCTTATGCCTATTTTGTAATATAATTAGTAGCTACGAGTAAGTGACGGCGATTCCTAGAGAGTTAGGGAATTTACCAACGAGATCTAGTGCTCATCTTATGAATGGCCAAAAAACCTTGCTTGCATGCAGTTCGAGCTCAGGGGTACGTATCATATGTCCATGTCTTTGGTAGGTGTCACATCTGCGGGAGTACTCTTCTGCTTGCTTGTGCATGCTGGGCCAGAATACTCTATGAGTAATAGCTCTGCTTGCTAATAAAGGACCTACGGCATGGGAGCCACAAGTCCCTTCATGTAATTCGTGAAGCAATTCATCTGTTTTTGATTTGGAGAGGCACTTGAGGTAAGGCCCTATGACGGAAAGGCGGTACAGCACATCGTTTTGGTTAGTGTAGCTCTTCGAGTTGTTGATCAGCTGTCGGCACTCTTTTGGATCTACTGGGAGTGGTCTGTTATAATTATTGTCGACACCGAAGTAGGATAAGAAAGGCTTTCACCAATCATCATCTCCCCCTTTATCGCCCCTAGTGTTGATCGTGCATACAAAAATATAATAAATGCTGGGGGTTGAAATGATTTCAATCTTAAGATATTGAGCTTCTGTACCCAAAACCCCAGCTAGATATACCAAGGAATCAGGGAGTCTATTTCACCTCAAAAAAGATAATCGAGAGTTTCTTTCACGAACTTGCTCATCCCATCCGCAATGAGGGTTGTGTATTTGATCATCTTCCTATTCTTATTGTATTTCTCTGTGTAGTGGTGGATGATGAGTAGTAAATATGTGTAAACTGAGAGTTCGGGGACATCGAGCCCAAGAGCGAGGTCGAGTCCATGAATGAGATCTTCATACTCGGTGACATTATTTGAGGCCTCAAATTCCAAGCGGATTGATTTCTTTATTCTGTCATTGGTAGGGGTAATCAAAATGATCCCAATTCCTGACCCTGCAGATCCTGCTGAACTATCTCTGAGAATTCTCGACTCTGATGTAGTGATCCATTCAGCTCGTTCGTCAAATGGCTTGGGGGGTGGATCCTTGGGTGTTTCTTCTAAAAGGTCAGGCTCGTGCTCCTCCTACTCGGGATCCTCCACTGGAAAATCCATAAGAAAATCGGTAACGGCCTAACCTTTTTTGGAATGATGTTGTTCGAACTTGATATCATGTTCTCCCAAACTGAGTGACCACTGCTGCACTCTCCTTGATTTTTCTTTCTTGGATAGAACTTCCCGAAGTGGGTAGTTTGTCATGACTTTGACTGAAAGAGCTTGGAAGTAGTGCTTGAGTTTCTCTAAAGTGTAAACAAAAGTGAGAAGATGTTTTTCAATTTTAGAGTACCTTATTTCTGCTGGTGTAAGGTTCTTGCTGATGAAGAAGACTGCTTTCTCTATTTTCCCTTCTGGGAAAATAAGAACCGAGCTGAGGGAAGTATCTGTGACTGCTAGGTAGATAATCAGTTCTTCATTGTCTACTGGGGTACTCATTATGGAAGACCTTCCCAAATAGGTTTTGAGATCCTGAAACGCTGCTTCACATTCTGGTGTCCATGTGACCTCTACATTTGGCTAAACTATTCCCCGTCTGGTACATCTGCAGAGTAATAAAAATAACCAATGGCAACGGTCTAAAGATTTCGAAGCGAAACAGTTGATAGCGGCGATCTTTCCGATAAGTTTTTAAACGTCTTTGTTGTTTTTGGAGAGAGCACGTCGAGGAGAGCCCGAATTTGATCCGGATCGGCCTCAATCCCTTTCTTGCTGATGAGGTGGCCTAGAAAATGACCAGAATATACCCTGAATTGACATTTATCAGGGTTGAGATGTATCCTGTAAGATCGAAGGATGTCGAATATAGTATTGAGGTATGAGATGTAATCGGCTGATGTACGCTTTTGCACAAGATATCATCGATGTAGACTTCAACGACTTTCCCTAGATATGCATTGAACATAGTAGTCATCAACCGTTGATATGTAGCACCCGCGTTCTTGAGTCTGAAAGGCATGACTTTGTAACAATAAAGACCTCTTTCAGTGATGAAAGTTGTCTTTTCTTGATCTTCTTCTAAAAGTGGAATTTGATTGTACCCCAAAGCAGCGTCCATCATAGATAGAAGGTCATGGCCTGCTGTGGAATTGAGGATCTGATAAATGTCGGGAAGAAGGAAACTATCATTTGGAGTATGTTTGTTCAGATCTGTGAAATCTATGCAAACTCAAACTTTTTCGTTCTTCTTTGGGATAACGACAATGTTGGATATCTAGTCTGGGTACTTGGCATCTCAAATGAATCCACTTTGTTCAATTTCATGATCTCGGTGTTAACTTTATCTCGAAGACGAGGTGAAAGTCGTTGCTATTTTGATTTGACCGCTGTGGTATTGATATTGATAGCTAATTTGCGACAGACCATGGCTTGATCGACCCTAGGCATTTCTTCGAAAGACCATGCAAAAATATCTTGATTGATTTGATAGAACTGAATGAGAGCATCTTTTTCGTGTTGAACCAGCTTAGTACCAATATAAGTACATCTGCTAAGTCCATCAATGTTGATATATTCTGTGGGCACCTCTGTGGATAGTTGATCGTTGAGGTGATCAGCTTCCTGTAATTACTATATAGCAAATTTGTCTGAAGTATCTGGGATAGCAGAGACGATATTTTCACAAGCTCGAGAGAGCTTCTGACTACCTCTGATTTCATAAATTTCGCTATCGTGTTTGAATCGGAGTGCTTGATGATAGGTGGAAGCGATTACCTCCATGTTGTGTATCCAACAGCGGCCCATAATCCTGAGATAACGAGATTTGGCATTGATGACATAGAAGATGACGTTGATGGTGGCCAGTCTTGCGGTAATAGGTAAGATGATTTTGTCGACTCATTCTTCCCTGTACCATTAAACCCAATAATATCGGTGTTGCTTTGAATAACTTGGTCGACCAAACCCATCTTGTCGATCGTACTCTGAAAAAGAATCTCAATACCGCTTCCAGTATTGATCATCATTCTATACATGACAAACTTCTTCATCTTAAGCATTATGAGTAAAGCATCATGATGTGGAAAATTGACATGGCTAGAATCGCAATCTTCGAAGGAGATTCTGAGCCGGCGATTGCTCAACTTAGGAAGAAGCTTGGCTTCTTTGTCTTGAGGTGTGAGATCGCAGCATTCTGATAGTCTCTTGTATTTTGATCTGCTAGAATTGGTGATCTGAATAATTTTGATCATGTTGTTGTGGTGCATATGGTAAAGATGTTTCTTCTCAGCTTGATCACTGACCTGAATAGCTTTGAGCTACTTCTTATAACTGCCATTTTTGTACAACTTCAGATCTACAATGTATTCGAGCATCCGTTCACCTTTAAAAATATACTCGAGCAACCGCTATAGAGTATAGAAATTTTCAGTAGTATGATGATTTGCCTTATGATACCGGCAATATGGTCGACTATTGATTGGCTCTAATGGTTGAGAGACACGGTAGAGTGGATCCTTTAATAGTAGTGGAATAATTATTGAGATTCAGACGTTTAGTTTTGGGAGGATGGGTTAGTTTGGTAGACCGCCTTCCTGAGGGTAACCAGTATTGCCCTTAGTGGCTTCTGATCTCCCTGTTCCTCCTTCGGTTCACTGGTTCAATCTACAGATGGGCCTTTGGTGGAGTGGACGGATTAAGTAGATTTTTGTCGCTCGGACATCATCCTCTCCAGGTCAACATAACTGTTAATTTTGGTAATCATCTTCTCCAAGGTCGCAGGATTATTAAGGAAGAGGTATTCATTGGCCTTGCAATCGAGCCGAAGAGCATTGATGAAAACAGTAACAGTCATTTTCTGATCGAGGTTATCCAATTTTTACGCGAGCTCTAAAAATTTCTTTAAGAAATCTTTGAGCTTTTTTCCATGCGACTGCTTAAGACCGATAAGAGAATGCAAGTTCTCCTCTTTGTCTCTATTGTGAGCATATGTCTTGATGAACTGCTTCTGCAGCTGATTGAATGTGTAGATAGAGTCTTCCGGGAGAGAGTGGAACCATCGGAGTGGTTCCTCTTGTATACTTGTGGCAAACAGACGGCAGAGAATGTGGTTAAGATTGGAGTATAGCCCCAATGAATCATGGTATTTCTGAATGTGCTCCTTCGGGTTGTACCTTTGTATTTGTTAATTTTTGGAGTATGGAAACCTTTTGGTATTTCCATATCGAATAGTTCCTTGGCAATCAAACTTCCTTGTAACTTTGTAGTATCGCCGGTAGTACCTAGAACATGTGCTTCGATCAACTCCTTAATCTGTTGGTCCATATGCTCTTTTGTAACGTAATGACGTGTTGGTTGAATCGCTGGACGAGCTGGCTGTGGATGATGAGTGCCTGTACCTTCACTCAGGCGATCTCATGCTGGAACTTGATGTTGAGGTCGTTTCTCTTCCTTCTGGCAGATGAAAATTCGGTGACCTCGACTGACTTCGGACTGAACTTTACCCCTTAAATGTATGGAGGACTGTGGTTGCTGTTGATTCTTGGAAATAGCTTTA
Source organism: Kingdonia uniflora (assembly GCA_014058105.1). NCBI lineage: Eukaryota > Viridiplantae > Streptophyta > Magnoliopsida > Ranunculales > Circaeasteraceae > Kingdonia > Kingdonia uniflora. The sequence continues at coordinate 885,807 of JACGCM010000853.1, forward strand.
CTGGTGACTCTCTGAGGTCCCAATCTTTCTCTTACAGAAATGTGGGAGATCTCTAGAAGCTGATCGTAACCTCTGGCTAGAGGAACCTGCTGAGTATTTTGCAAAGCCTCTAGGGCAGTCTGCATTTTTATCATCTGATCTTTATGTCGTTTGAGCGCTGTCAAACGAGCTTGCCATTCTGTATCGAGCCCTTTTTCCTGGAGCTCTCGATCCTTTATTAACTGAAGTTCGAGTTTAGTGTGTTTTTCTATCTCAGTGTTGATATTCGCCCGTAACTTAGTGAGTTGCCCCAGCTCCAAGGAAACTTCAACCTGGGTTCCTGCAGCCGGTCGTCTGGAAGAAACCATGATTAAAAGTTGTAATGAAAGACTGTCTTAGAATATCGTGGAAATGTAATCTTTCCCACAGACGGTGCCAAATGTAATGGCTAAATTCTGTAAGCCCGAAATGGCTTGGAATTCATTATCACACCAATGAACCTGTAACAATATTTTACTGGAAAGTAAGAAATTAAACATGTGATTTTAGCGTGGAAAACCTTTCAATAGGTAAGAAACCAGGACCTCGTGTAGAGGACTTTTATGGAAGTATCTTTATTGCTTGAAGCTGATATCTTATTACAAGTGATCTTTAAAAATAGAAATACTTGAATCTTGTAACTAAAAAGTTTTGATAATTATCGAGAATCTAGAATAAGTAGTTTCTAGGAGATTTTTTATGTAATTTTTCTGGTCCCTATCTCTTCTAGAACTTTTCCTTTATATAGGCCTTCTCCGCAGCTCTTCATCGGGTTGGACCATATTTTCTGAACAATGTGGTTAGTGGCGTTTGACTGAATAACTGACGAGTTCGTGGGAGACAGGTTTCTTTTGACTAGATAATGCTTTTTGGTTTAAGTTCGACCCGCGTTCTTAACCAGTTCGTGGGGTAGGTTGGAATGTTGATTGGGGAAATGTGTTAAAAATGCGTGAGTCTGAGATGGAGGTACTTCGAACTAGGTGAGCTCGACTTTGGGTAAGATCGAGGGATAGGTCCCTACAGTGGTGAACCTGTGAAGAGCTGCAATCTTGTCTGCAAGCTTTTGTACATCTTTTTTGGCTCATGGAGATGGTATTGCTATGAGTGCCTTGATTTGTGTCGGGTTGATTTTTATGCCCCTCCTACTAACCAAATGTCTTAGAAACTTCCTCGATGCAACACCAAATTGGTATTTTTCTGAGTTGAGCTTCATTTGGTAAGTTCAAAGGATGTCGAAGATGGTCTGTAGATTATTACAAAGATCTTCCCGTTTTAAGCTTTTGTAGATCATATCATCGATGTATACCTCCATAATTTTGTATAAATAATCTTTAAATAATTGAGTAACAAGTCGCTGATAAGTGGCTCCTGTATTGTTTAATCCAAAAGACATAACTGTGTAATAGTAGAGACCTCTTTCAATAATAAATGTTCACTTCTCTTGGTCTTCTTCAGCAAGAGGAGCCTAATTGTAATTGGAAGCTGTATCCATCATTGAGAGAAGTTCATGCCTAGCTAAAGAGTCGAGGAGATGAGGGATTAGAGGGAAGGGAAAGTTATCTTTCAGTGTGAATTTGTTTGGCTCGATAAAATCTACACAGACCCTAATTTTCCCGTTCTTTTTTGGGATAGCCACGATATTTAAGACCCATTTGGGATATTTAGCTTCTCGAATGAATCTGATGCGAAGGAGTTTATCTATTTCTTCATTAATTGCTTCTCGAAGGCGGAGATCTAAATTGTGTTGCTTCTACACAATTACTTTACTGTCTGGAAGGAGGTTAACTTTGTGGCATGCAATCGATGGATCGATACCGGGTATCTCTTGAAAAGACCATGTAAAGATATCGATGTTTTACTTTAAAACTTGTACTAGGGTTTCTCTTTCGTTTGACGACAGCTTTGAGCCAATAAATGTATTTCGTCCTGGCCTATCTAGTTTTATGGAATCAACCCGCCTCAGTGTCATGTTGCTCGAATGATGGAGGTGGCTCCTACTATAATTGATATACCTTCAAAAGTTTTATTGTATGGGAGTTTGTGGTGTTATTTTTGCACATTCGTGCCTCAACTTGATTCCCCTTGATTTCATATACTCTGTGATCTGTTAGAAATTGTAAGGCTAGATGATATGTCGATGGTACAGCCTTAGTAGAATGGAGCCAGCTTCTTCCCAAGATCCCCAAATATTTTGACTTAGCATCAATGATAATGAATTTTACGAAGGTGGTTTTAGGTCCCGCTTGAATAGGTAGTGTGATTTCTCCCAAAGTAGATTCTTTGGAACCGTTAAACCCTGTGATAGTTGTTGTCAAAGCTTTAACCGAATATTTGAAGCCTAGAACATCTATGGTTCTCTTGAATAAAACAACTGTTGCGCTTCCCGTATCAATAAGAAGTGTGTATAGGTAGTCCTGTCTTACTTTGAGCATTATGACCAGTGAGTCGTCATGAGGGTACTTGACATGGCTGGTGTCGCAGTCTTCAAAGGAAATTTGATATTGAGTTTTGGCTTTGCTGAAGCTGGGTAGAAGCTTTACAGATTTTTCTAATGATGTCATCTTGCAGCATGATGTGATTTTGTCATCTTTCTTTCTCTTCTCGCCCTTCTCAATTTTAATCATATAAAGATGGCGAGTTTGGCCTTATCCTTGTTCTTGTTCTTGTTCTTGTTCTTGCTTGACCTCTTTTTTCTTTTCGTCTCTTCTTCAAGGAACTTCTGGACATCGACTACATACTCGTGAAGTCTTCCTGCGAGTAGAATACAATGAAAGATCTCTATCAGAGAGTAACAATTGTAAGTCTCATAACTATGCACATTATAATACTGACATAAGGGTTTGCTTGGTACATCAGGAATTGCCTGTGCTTCTCAAAACAAGTCATCACCCTTAATTGTAGGTAGTATGGAGAAGAGTGTGGTTCCCATAGGAGGCAGGACTGGGATGGGTCTATATATTTTTCCGTCTCTCTTCCTGACATTGTCAGTGGTCCTTCCACGCTGTTTAGGAGTCACATTACTTACCGACTTTAGAGGTGGTGATGAAAACGGATCGTTGGTATGAATGACTGCGGAGCTTTTCATCTTATCTTTCTTGGACCGCTCGAGTTTGATGTAGTTATTGACGACATCGATTATTTTTGTCACTGTCTTGTGTTTGTGTAGGATAAGTTCTTCTGAAACTTTGGAATCGATGTGGAGTACGGAGGTAAACGTTGGAATGACAATTTTAGGATCTGAATTCCCAATTTTCCTCGTATCTTGCAAGAAACATTTGTAAAAGCTAGATAAGGTTTCTTTCACGCCTTACTCGAAAAAGAATGACGAATCAACTATTATTTCTAGCTCCTTAGCATGCGTATAGTTCAACTCGAAGAGTCGCTATAACCGGCTAAAACTGGTGATTGAACATTTGGGAATAGTATAAAACCATCTGAGAGGTTCTTCCTTAAGGCTCATGTTAAATAGTCAGCATAACATGTAATCGAGATTAGAGTATAATCCAACTACTGCTTTGACGTGATGGACGTGGGTGAGAAGATCAGCGAGTCCCGCATATTGATGAAACTTTGACATGTGAAAATTCTCCCGAATCAGCATGACTTCGAGATAGGGAGAAATAGGATTTGTTTCAATCATCGAGATCAGATCTTTGACTAGGATTGTCAGAATGTATAGCTTGAATCCTATTGTTTAGATAATCCAGGGAGATAAATTATTGAAGAGTATTGGGTGCAGCTACAACTTGAGGATCAAAGTTGCCCTGTCCTTCAGGTCCCAATTTATCTTTCACTGGTCGCCTCACTGATGGTGGTGGGGTTTGATGACATGTGCGTTGACTTCCTTGGGTGGTCGAGGCTGATGAAGTAAGACCAAAGTATCGAGAAGCTCTATCTGGGTTCCTTGATCAAGACCTAGAAGTTTGAATTTGTTCCTTCCTTGGTAAGTTCTCTCTCTGGGTAGCTCTTGATCGATGATCACTTTGGGCTTGGGGAGGTGACGTTTGACGGACAGTAAATCGGCCTTGATGTCTTTGTAAATTTTCCATTTCTTTTTGATGGGTTCTACTCAGTTGTTCCAGGGCTTTCCTCCTCGTGTCTCTTTCAACTTGAAGAGCTTGGGTAAGGATTTGCTAATCTTAGAGCCGCTGCACCCTGTCAGATTCCATCTACTTTTGGAGTTTAACCATGGCATTATATAGATCGACAGCTTCTGGAAAGGCAGGTATGGGATTAATCTTGTGGTTCCTCTGAGAACTGAAGGCACATCTGAGGTTCATATTTGTCAATAGACTGTCAATAATCAATGTTTGTAAAGAAAAAGTATGGTATTCCTACAGACGGCACCAATTGTAATGGCATGTTTTTCCGGAAGGTATACTTCGCCAATACTTAAATAGGGAAATTACAACTGTAAACTTAAACACACAAGATTTTACGTGGAAACTCAGTAAATCTTGAGAAAAGCCATGACCTCGATGAGGATTTAGGTATAAAATCCACTAGTTGCTAATTATTACAATTGCTTAGTGGTAAGGACGTAAAAATGTGTCAAAATAATAGAGTTGCAGATAGGATTAACATATTCTCTGCCTGTACTTATAGTAGAAATAGACAGTTACAAAATAAACAGTTTCCTATTTTGACGGGTAGTGGGTAAACTATGCGGATCTCCCTGCAATGGCTCTATTTGATCAAGCTTAACGGCTACTATAGTGGGTCGAGCTCTATAGTGGCAGATATGACATCTTTTCAAATGACAAAATATCTTCAACTAAGTTCTGCTAGCTTCTCCATGTCGAAAATGGGGAATATGCACCTACTGCGTCTGAGCTATTCGTTCTTAGCTCGCCCGCCAACATAATCTCTATTATCAATTTTTACATGAACAACCTCGATCAAACGACCAGAAGTCGAAGTCTCCATCTTAATAGAAGGCTTGTGATTGGGATTTATTTCTATAACAAATCCTTCTCACGCCTTTACCAACATACATGTCCAGGTATTGCGATCAATTTTTTTATATATAATTATTTTATATCTAGATGTTTCTCTGTATTTATCATACACATTATCATACACAAACATATCTAGATGTTTCTTTGTTTATTTTTTTGCAAATGTTTAGACAAAGTAGAGAAGGGTTATTTATACTTTCTCTCTCAAACCGCTGGCAGTTATTGGGGCTCATACGGGCTGCCCTCGGTTTTAATGCCAAAGTGTCCCTTCCACTATTCATGTCAGATGTTTTATATCTTTTGGGTGAAAACGCCTCTCTATCATTACCCCAAGCCCTATATTTTAATATATTTCTCTCTCTCCTACCCAAATCCATCTTACACCTTCCCACGCTCATTATGATACTACACTCACACGCAATCAAACTTTCTCTCCAAACAAAGACTGATAATCTGATTCCTAATCCCGTACTACTATTACTTATAGACCTGCTGACGTCAGTTCAAAAGCTACAACATTTCAAAATTTAAATATTTCTTTTCAACAACATTCACCACAAACAAGGAACGAATTCATAAGGAAATATTCTCCCTTTATTCAAAATGCAGTTATTCGATCTAACGCAGTTCGTTCTCTCACAAATAATAGCACATAAAGCAACCAAGATTCCCTAGAGCACAACACCTAATCAGTTTATATCGAGCAATCCTCTCATCTTCCTCAGTTATGTCCTCCAGAGCAATAGTTTTCACCGTAGCTTTTTGAGCTTCAAGCTCCAAGACCAATTCACAAAATATCTCGCTATACACATGACGTCCAACCTCGTTCTTCCTCGCCATAGCAGTCAACCCATCAAACTATATTAAAGATTCAGGCAAGTTAGCATCATACCCTAAATGCCCAAGATCCTCTAACAAACTTCAACCACCTTTATTACTCAGCGCCCCTCCGGCGCATACCAAGCTCTTTAAGAATGAGTCATCACCATTTTTGTTTCTTCGTCCTCGCTATCTTAAATTACCAATGTTATTTATACATACAGATTACGATCACACAAAATCCCCCCCCCCATTCCGCATATAGCATAATTAATATCTAATCCCCTTGTCCATAACTGACTACCCTAAAATTATGCTAGAAATATATTTAATATTATCTTTTCAAATCGAATTCATTGCATTTTATTTCTTCATTTGACCATCTATTTTTTTACCTAACTACCAAAATCTCTCAACTATTTTACATACATCCAAATAACTCCACAGTTCACATTCTTTGTTCTCATATTCATGCCAAGCTCTCACAATAGTTTTAGTTAAATGTTTTCTATCTACATACAACACGAATATTCCATTTCACAATATTATCTTATTTGACGAGGTGACATGTTATAACTCGATAACGTAGATTTTACTTCAGTTCGATATAATTATCCATCACGCAGAAAATCTATTTTTATTTCAATTACCATACTAATTTCTAGTTGGATCTATTAGCAGAGAATTACTGCAAAAATATATTTTTCATTAGCTCAAATATTACTTACAGAATACTTTACAGAGTACAATTTTTTAGAGCTTTCCTACAGATCGATCTATAGGTTAAATTACATATTAGTTTTTCGGTTAAAGGTATGTACACCTCAAAAATAAAACTCTTCTGTAAAAAAAGATAGGAAAATGGTTGTAACAGAGCCTAAATTCCAATCCGAAGACTGGAAGCATATTTATAATCTTTGTCTCCACCACCACCGTCTCTTCCTCCATAACCTCTACTACTTCAGAAAGACAGAGAAAGAAGAATGATTCTACTTTTACAAAGCCTAATCCCTCGCAGGGTAATAATAGTACATCCTAGTACATATACTGGCTTCCTCATCTGCCTCTTGAATGTTGTCCTCTGCAAGAAAACGAAGACATACCCGACGCTGCTCACCCAACATAATTAGATGGTAGAACCGCCACATTTGATAGTAGTCATTCTCAGCTTTCTGCTGCTTCCCCCTCCATCATTCCATGGTATGTTGGCGGCACCGGTATGGAAGTGGGCATCTCCAAAGATTGGTTACCAAAATAGTGCAACTGAAGCTTCTGCACTTCAACAAGTTCCATGGCTTCATATACTTGGCACATAGTTGTCAACATTCTCAAGACAAGAATCACCACAAGATATTTCCAGAGACATAGTACTTTCACAAGGATGACAACACTATTTATAGCAGAGCCATATTCCATGCAAGGAAGGATTCCCAAAGCAGTCATCATTCAAAGCCAACATATACTGGGAAACCCAAAAGCCAAATACATCAATCCTTTTCACCACAATAAATGCCAAATACGGTCTTCAACACAGAAGTGACAAGTCCCCAGCCAGTCAAATTCTACTGTATATCTTTCTAAATTCTAAACACAAACAATCAACAAACATTTCTCAACTAAAGCCACCCGTGCCTTCAGTTGCGAGGGGGTAATTGTAGGGACCTATCCCTCGACCTACTATAAACATAAATTAATCATAGGTCCCTGTCCCGCGACCTATTCCAAATTCAAACTACCTCAATACCAGACTCATGCATTATACACATGACATATACAGTCAGTAAAGACACTTGGACTACGAACTGATAAAGAACGTGGATCGAGTACTACAGAGTGAGCAAGTCAAAGATACCTGTCTCCCATGAACTAGCAGTTACACATTCAACTGCCACCTGCCCCATTTTCAAGAGAACGTGCCTCTACATGATATCGAACTGAGAGTGAGGTCAATAAAAATGATGAGTTCTAGGGGAGAAAGGGCCAAAAAATTTGTGTATAATCAACCTATATTCGACGACCACAAATCTGGGGGTGGAAATAGCTTTGGAGGGGGTAAATTAACGAAGAAGAGGGGGTTTCATAACAAACAATGTCAAATCTGATGATGTTTCTCAAAACAAACCTAAATCCTAAACCCTTTTTAATTTTTCCCCTTGTGATGATTCTTTGTTATTCGACTTTCTTCTCTAATATTACCAAAATAAAAACAGAGGGATCCAGAAAGGCTTGTGAGAAACTTGTCTGAAGAGATGAGGTTGATCATTAAAGGTGAAGAGGATCTTCTGGTACCCCATTTTTAACTTTTTAATGGTGAAAATATGGATTTACCGATCTGGGTTTCCGAATTTGGTCAATTTTGTTTTCTTGAAACCCTCAATCTAAGATCCATTGTGTGACTATTACTACTTGTTTGTTTGTGTTTGATTTTTTTTTTTAATTTTACTAGAGAGAGAGAGTTCTTGTAACACTAGAGAGAGAAAATTACTTGAGAGAGAGAAAAGTTTGCTCCGGTTTTCAGTTTTCAGTTTTTAGTAGTCACGTATCTTATATTTGATGGAGTTGAGCTATAACTCGTCGTATTATAGGTGACCATAGTATTTTTGTTTTGTTTTGAAAAATACTTCCCTCACCCACCAATTGATTGAGTTATGGCTCAACTTACTAAAACTAAATGACACATGTCATTGAAAAACTGGCTACGGGATGTTCCATCTTCCTCTCTCAAATTTCATTTTATCTTTCTACTGTGAATTCTTGTTTCATTTCCTCTCCCATGATTTAATAAAAACTAATCCATTAAAATTAGGCAAAAATAAAACCATCTCAAACAATCTGAAATCTCATCTCTCATATCTTAGCAAATTTTTCCTAGGAACAAATTCTGTACTTTGATTGATGTTTGCGTGAGCAACAAATATGGGTTTGTTGATGTTTTTCAAATTAATATGTTTCAACATAATGTTGTATAAATATGATGACATTGGAGTTTTTACTCGTATCTGACTCATTGATTTTAGAAATTGGGTTTTGGATAATGGGGTATGTATAGCAAGAGCAAGAGCATTCGCGACAACCAGCTAATTTCCATACCCAAATGTTTGTGAAATTGGGTAATGTTTTAGCTATGATAATTTAGATGCTGATGAAGATGGGGTTAAATGTCTTCAATCTTGATGGGAGCCTTCATGGAAGTTAGAGCTTTGAGGCAATGGAAATTATAGGTAGAGTTTTTTCTTAACCTTCCTCGCTCCATTCTGTCAATGGAGGTTTGAGACAATAAAGATGGGGTTAATATTTAAAGGGAGTTTTCATGGAAGTTAAGAAGCAATGGAAGCATTTCAAAATTCAGATTTGAAGAGAAGAGAAGATAGAGCTTTTTAGTATTATCAAGAAGTTCTAAGAGCATCTCCAACAGAGTCGTATGCTGTTAAGGTTTTCATACTCTTTGCAAAAAACCCATCCAACAGGGGTATGGTGTTCAGCATACTCATCCCCATGCCCCTCCAAAGTATACGAAATTTGAACTTAGCGAGGAGTATGAGCATACCGCCTAGGCGATGAACTATTCAGCGCCCAACAACTTTTTTAATATAGCTGTCTAGCGCTGAACCGTTAAGCGCCCAATAATTTTTTTAATGCAGCTGTCCAAGGGAAAAAATAATGATTAACAAATGCTAGACGCTGAACCGTTCAGCGCCGAAGAAAAAATATATATCATTTGGCTTTTTGGTGTTAGGCGCTCAACCGTTAAGCGCCCAATAAAAATAAACGTAATTTGCTGTTAGACCAAAATAGTATGCGATTCTGTAATACCGGTATGGTAAACCGTAACAACATACCACTCTGTTGGAGATGCTCTAAGCACTTAGGACCGGGAACCGTCCTAAGTGCATCTCCATTAGACATGTGTCCCATAATAGCTAATTAGCACCCTAACTAACCTTGGTTAAGTAGGTGAGTTAAATGGGGCACGTGTCAAATGGAGAGATGCTTTGATCGAGAATCCTAAGGGCTTAGGACCAAACTTTTTCTCATAAAAAGAAATTAAGAGAGAGAATAAGTTGTAACAAATTCTACTAGATACCCGGTTTCTAATTAACAGCTGGTAATATTTAACAGTAGGTGACATAAGTTGGACTCTTATGTTTTTGGTTTAAGTTTTACTTGTGCCACTCACTTTTGGGTGAGTTGTGCCTAACATCCTACTAGATAGTGACAACTGGATAAGTACAACCGGCTAACTTACAATCCAGGTTGCATCTTTTAATATATTTTCTCTCTCAATCTTTTCTTTCTACACTTGAAAATTATAGTCTCTCAAATGTGATTTTCTCCATTAATTTCTCTTCTCCATTTATTTTATCTACAGTCCATACAAAATATTTATTCGAATACCTTCATTTCAATTTTAAAATGTATAATCAACCCGTTTTCAGTGTATAATCCACCCATATTCAGTAAAGAATACAACAAATCAAGGGGTGAAAATCGTTGCAGCCTACGATGATATCAATGTGAAGTAAGGGAAAATTGCTTTGGCGCTACAGCAGGGTAAATCGTCTCAGCCACATTAACGAAGAAGATAAGATGGAGTTTTCATAATATATGAGACATGCATGATAATAGTGGGGAAAGAAGAACTAAATTAGATTAGAGGTGTGATTTTTAAAATAAGGAGTTAAGTTTTACAATCTGTGATGAGTTTCTTTAGAGAGAAAAAAGATGGGATTGTAGAGAGAGAGAGAGAGAGAAAATGAACTTAAGAGAGCAAGAAATAGGTTCTTTCGATTTCCAGTTTTTAATCGCCACGTGTCATATATTTTGTTTTGTGAAGAGTGACCTAAAACTCAACATACTGTGGGTGACAAAAATAACCAACACTAATTATATATATTAATTAAAATAAACCTAAACTTCATGCACGAGTGCTACATCAACTTTAATATTATCAGTTTTCATTTTCACGGTAAGTCAAATTACACAAAACCCTAAATTTAATGTGATAATTAAACAAGGTTTCCTTCTATTGGTAATCAAATAATAGTTTTTTGTAACCATACCACAGACAAATCAATAAGCGAAAAATCATAAAAAGTCCAATTTCATAAAATATTGCGAGTTTATCGCTGCATAATTGCATTCAAACAATATCTTAATTTTATTTTGTTGAGAATAGAGGTAGCTAATCCCAATTATATGACAAGAACGAAACGCAAACATTGCCTAACAAGAAATTAAGTAACGAAATCAAAACACTAGTTTACCCGGATGAGGGAAGTGGAAAACCCTTTCGGATGAAAACTCAATTCCCGCGAAGAATCCATTATCAATCAAACAAGTTACACTCGATTTTTTATGCTTTCTCGAAGCTTCAATGAATATCTCAAACCCTAGTTTTCTCTCTTGGATTAAACTTGAGAAAACTTTACTAAAGTTAGGACTCGAAGTATGAATCTCGTGTAAGCAAACGACTATAGCTTTACTTAAAAACTTGAGAATACGAGGTCTATTCAAGCAGGGACTAAAGTCTATTTGAACAGTCCTATGTCTTAAGACCTCTATTCGAATAGAAACAAAAGTCTATTTGAACAGAGAAGTATCTGCCTCTTCTGCTTGAGCAGGCTAAAGTACTGTTCGAAAAGAATACCAAAAATAACCCAAAATTATATTTAACCTTCGTCCTTGACCCTCGTTCATCCCACGAACATAATAAACCTCCACGAATCGCCAAATTCGAATTCATTACTTAAGAATCTTCTACTTGAAATCGAATTTACCGTAACCCATCTCCAGATCTCAATAATGAATTGCTCGTGCTACTCAGACCTTCAACCATGAAGACCCATAGAAGTTCTACACATCATCAACTTCTAGAATGCCCTCACCTTCTTAAACATATTATCGGCCGGATTCACATCGGTATGAATCTTCTTAAGCTTCAACACACCATCCTCTAGAAGCGAGCGAATATAATAATATCAAATATCAATATGCTTGGTCCTAGAGTGAAAAGCCTCATTCTTTGCTAAGTATATCGCGCTTTCACTATCGTTATACAACTTAGGAAGATGCTTCCCTTTGACGAGCTTCTTCATCAACCATTTAAGCCAGACCATATCCTTGCAAGTTTTCGTAGCCATAACATATTCCGCCTCCATCGTAGACAAAGCTACTATCTTCTATAGCATCGAAACCCAAGTAACAGCATTGCATCTCAATATAAATACGAAGCCACTAGTACTCTTCTGCCTATCCATGTTTCTATAAATCCATGTCCTTAAGTTTTCTGGTCTTATAAGACTCCATATTTTGCTTGTTCTAGTAAAGATTTTAAGATGGCACATCATCTCCACCTTATAAGTCTACTAGCCTTCACTTGTTTCCCAATTTTTGCTGCCTTTGAGCCTAGCCCCTTACAGGATTTCTGAGTCACTGACATTGCCAATGCAGGTAATCTTTTAGCACAATAGGATAATGAAAAGCTTTGTGGGTGTTAGTATCAGATTTTAGGTTAATGTGTCATTGTACATGTCTCACTTATTTTTTGCTTTCCTGGCAGCATTGGTGAATGGTCGAGTCTGCAAGGATCCAAAGCTTGCCCAAGCCAGCAATTTCGTTTTTACTAGGCTAGATCTACCTTTGAACACATCCAACTCATTAGGATCAAAGATAGCTCCAGTTAATGTTGCTAAACTACCGGGACTCAATACTTTTGGCATCTCGATAATTTGCATAGATTATGCACCATAGGGGGTTAACGCTCCTCATACTCACCAACGTGCCAGTAAGATCCTCACTGTTATGGAAGACACTAAATGTTGGTTTCGTTACCTCAACAATCACACTCTAACACGAAGTTCCAAACAACAGTGACAAGTATTGGAAAATTTTGTGTCAGACTTCAAAGCAAACTGCTCTTATATAATACAGTTCTTACATATATCTAGTAATTTTAGCCAAGCATTTTCATTATATTTACTACGGTTGTTTCTGCAACGGAACGAACCGGAAAAAGGAATATTGAAAATATTTCCAATTTTTTTTGGAAATAATTTTTTGTTCCAATTCTAATCCATGTTTTTTTAGAAATCGGCAAACTATTCAAAAATTGGAAAAACTGGAATTTCACAAGAAAAAAAAATCAGAAATCCAAAAGAATCGAAAAATAGAAGGAAAAATCAGAAATTTGAAAGATTGGAAGAAATTAAATACACATTTATTGACACCTACAAGTACTTTTTTTTAGGTGGAACTAATAATAATCATTATTACTGTTAATATTTGCGGCTCAAAATGAAAGAATGCGACAAAGAATGAAGAGCTCTATTATGTCGATTAAGGTGTAGGTCTGATGTAAGAAGTCAAAGAATAAAATTTGTAGGTATATTCGATACAAGGCCAAGGCAAAGAACGGTCATTGATTGGGCTGTTAGATAAGAATTTATAGTCACTTTAGTTTACTAGTATTGAACTCGAGGCAGATTCATACACCGAATTTGAGTTCGAGTTACACTCGATCTGGGACTGCCTTTTTGACATTTTTGACCCTTTAAGACAATTTGGTGAGAGGGGAAGGATCTCTTGGTTGCTAGGATGTGAAATCAAGGAAGAGTGGAGATTGAAGGGTTTCAAGAAGATGACATGCAACATAATACTGTTGAGGTAATTTTTGGGTTCTTTATGGATCTCTATTTTTTTTATCACATGTAAATATATGTGAGGATTATTATGAGTTTAGAGATTTCCATGTTAGTTAGAATCTCTTAAGAGCTTGTAATTGAACTCGGATACATAGTGGATTTATTGCTTGGTGGTGGGGAGTAGCCTTAGGGTGAATCACTAGTAAATCTTGTGTTATGTGTACATGAATTATTGCGTGTATATTTCTTGGTTGATATTGTATGTCATAAAAATAATCAGATAAAACCAAATTGCGGTTAGGGGACGTATTCTGCGCAGTTCCCTAAACAGTAGCATCTTTAACAGTTTTATGTATGTTTCTTTATGTATGTCCCTTTTGTGTTGTTACTTTAGACAGAGAGAGGAAAATAGAAGAAAAAAAGATATAATTTTACGCTTTGGGTAAAACTTTTATTATTGACCATTTTCGGATGTCAAACATAATAGGAAATTTTAGACTGATATATAATTGGAAATTTCAGATCGGAACATGTTTGGAAATTGTAATGGCGAGTTTTTCAGTTGGTAACCTTCGCCAATACTTAAGTAAAGTGATTATAATTTAGATGCAAAAAAAGATTAGACATAGTAAATTTTATGTGGAAACTCAGTGAAACCTGAGAAAAACCACGACCTCGAGGAGGATTTTTCGGTATGAATCTACTATGAGCTAATCTATTACACTTGCAGAGAAATTGAGTAGAGTAGTACAATGAAAATTATAAATATATTTCAGAGATGTTTGACATATGTTCTGCCCGTATTTATAGATTGATAAAGGTAGTTACAAATATTTATCCTAACTTTATGGGAGGTGGGCGAACTTCATGGATCATGTGCAACAACTCTATTTGATTAAGTGTAACGGCTGTATTTGACTACTGTGGAGGGTCGAGATCAGTAGTTGTAAACTTGACATCTTATCGAATGATCGGATACCTTCAATGTGGCTCTGATAACTTCTTTTTATCGAATCTGGGGAATATGCTACTTCAATTGCCCCATTCTCGATACAATTACTTGTTGTTTTGTCGAGAAAAACATTATGAAACTTGTGATGTTGAATCTTGTTTTGGAAAAGGTGTTTGGAGAATAAAATCCCATGACTTGCAGAATAAATGCAGGGCAAGTATATTTGATTGGTGCATATATTTTTTTAGAGCTTCTTCTATAAATAACTATCTTTGTTTAGAAAAAAGTGTAGAAGTGTGTTACAATAGTGAGAACTCGTTCACGTCATCAACAAGATGAAATGGAAGGTCGTCTAGCCATTAAGGTGGCTGAAGTTAAGGAACGGTACTTTAGGCATTTGTCACTTGTTAATGTGTTGCCTCCTCGGGAACCTTTAGCTGTTGCAGGTATGTCACAAGAACAGTTGGAAGTGGAAGCTGATCGTTGGTTCTAGTATGGTATCTTTGCAGATGAAGTACTTGAGATTAACCATCGTTGTGTTATTCTGAGGTATATCGCTGAGGATGAGATTAGGCCATAAGATATTCTTGTTGTTGGAGGAGTGTTGATTCCATGTTGACAAGTAAATTATGTACCATATTTCAAGTATAATTACATGTTAACAAGTGATGTAATATTTTCGATGGTAATAAAATGAGTTTTTGATTGAGGCCTTCTCGATGTGTGTATGAGTAAAGATTTTTCTTATCGAATACTTTTTGAATTTTGAATTTTTTGTTACAACTATCCCGTAAAAGTAGGAGGCAGATAAAAAAGAAAAATATGGTTTAGTCTTGCAAAGAACAATGGCTAGGTGTAGCCCTTTAGGTGATATATTATTTTATAAGTAATTGGATGTGCAGTCTCTTTTTGTGAGTTTAAGAACTGCATTAGTAAAGATGGAAAACATAGAGGAGGTTGGGATGAATGTAGATGGATTAGAGCAACATTGTAAGAGTTTGTTGTCCTTTAGGAGGCAAAGGGTCCCGAAGAGGTACGTCAAACCGTCGTGCGGGACCTATAAATACCCCCTAAGGCAACGATTGTTCATACTCTATTTTGTTAGAAAATTTTCAACTTTTCTCTGCTTCCTTGTGTTCTTCCCTTATAACTTCTTCTACCATTGGTACCGAGGTGATATCCATTCTCATTGAAAGGGCTAAACTTGCAAAGATGAGGGATTTAAAAGCTGCTCGTAACCAAGGTAGGTTTTTCTATTTTGAGAATTTTATTTATTCGATGTTTGATTAAATGTAATAATCCACAATCCGATTGAGAAGCTTTAGTTAGTAGAAAGAACGAAGAATACCAATTAGATTTGGAAAAATAGAGAATTTAATTACTAAAAACAAGCAATTACAATGAGAATCTCTCAAACCCTAGGCTTCTCTCAGAACTCTCTTCAGATCTAACATAACCTAGAAAATAACCTAAGTTCCCTTTATATACTAGGGAACTCGAAAATCATAAAAGAATGGATCACGAGGCAAAATAATGCTTGAGAATCCAAAACAACGCCAAAGTCGTTCGAGCGAACTAGGGAGTCGTTCGAACGACTTTACGACTAATTGGTCTAAACCGACCATTGTCACCAATCTTGGAAAGCATTGTCACCATCTTCTTGAGTATAAAAAATGGACCATAACGGATAGGTTTAAGCTTCTTACCTTTCTCATTAAGCCGTTCCTTACACAAATGCAACCAAACGAGGTCGCCCTCTTGAAAAATACACTTAACCCGATGCTTATCATGGCGAGCCTTATACTTTGCTTGAGTCTTCGTCAACTGAGCTTCAGCCGCCTCATAAACCTTGCTGATCTTCTCAATGAAATATTGAGCTTTAACCTGCTCCTCTTCCTCCTTCCCTAAGACCGTCTTGTCGCCAAAACTAAATGCCAAAACAAAAGAGTTTTGCGGCAAGTACCCCAAAAAAACTTTAAAAGGAGCTTCAACGTGGAACCACAAATCGCTCGGTTGAACGTAAACTGAAGATACAGTAAACTCTCATCCCATGTATTAGGATGCTTAGAATAGAATCCCCGTAATAAATGTACCAAAGTGCTATTGACAACTTCTGTTTCCCCGTCTGTCTGCGAATGGAAAGCGGTACTTCTACTTAACTTAGTGTCCATCATCCCCCATAACGATCTCCAAAAATGCCCATAAAATGGCTATCCCTATCAGAAATAATAGAAGAATTGAGCCTGAAATATCTCCAAACGTCTCTAAAAAATAATTACGCTGTTACTTCCCCTGTGATCGTCTTCTGGCGTGGAATAAGAACAATCATCTTGCTGAATCCATCTACTACCATAAACTAATAGTCATTCTTACACCTGGTTATGGGCAAACCACCCATATAATCCATCAAAATACTCTTCCAAGGTCAACTAGGAACTGGCAATGGTTATGTACAGTCATATCTTCCTATTAGAAAGTTTCGATGTGTTGCATAGCACACAACCACGAACCACACGAGCAACATCCACCTGTATCTTTGGCTAATAGGTAGAATGCCACAAATTCAAAAGAGTCTTCTCAACCCCGAAATGACCTGCCACCCGGGAACAATGTGCCTCTCGAATCTATAGCAAATAGTCTCCACCCTCAGGAATACATAGTAGACTGTCCCTATAAATCAAACCATCCTTTAGAACATACTCATACGTCTTGCCATATAGAAACTTCTCGTAAATCACACTGAGCTCCTTGTCATCGTCATACCCTGAAAAGTTCTCAGAAGGAACAATCGACTAGATCTGCATAGCTACCAACAAAGCAGAAATAGTTAGTAATGGGGGTCGAGATAACATATCAGCCATCTTGTTGTCTACTCCTTTCTTATAGTTTATCAATAAGGTAAACTGTTAAAGGTACGACATCCACTTCATATGGCGAACTTGTTGAGCTTGGACTACGTAGATAAGAACTGTAATGGTTTGTTAGGAATGCACCACAACCTCCTTCCCCAATAAGTAACTCTGCCAATGCTTCACTGATTGATATTACGCATAGAACTCCTTATCATAGGTAGGATAGTTGCATACTGCTCCTGTAAACATCTTAGAATGGTAAGTAATCGGCTTCCCATCTGGTAAAAAGATTGCCCCCAATGCATAGTCTGACGCATTTGTCTCGACCTCAAAAGGCCGCTGCAAATTAGGCAATGCTAACACTGGTGCATCCGTAATATTCCGCTTCAGTAACATAAAAGTCTTCTCATGGTGTTCTTCCCACACAAACTATACCCGGGTCTTCGTCAAAGAATGCAACAGTGCGGCTTTTTGTGAAAAATGTCAAATAAATTTCTGTAAGTACTGATAAGAACCCATAAAATTCCTCACTTCTGTCACTGTGCAGGGTTTATGCCAAATAGTAATGACCGAGACTTTCTCTGGATTGACCTTAAGCTCGCCGCCACTAACAATAAAGCCCAAATAGACTAGCTTCCGTTTCCCAAACTCGTTTTTCTTCCCGTTCAGAAAAAGTTGTTGTGATCGCAACACGCCCAACACTTTACGTAAATGCCCAAGATGCTCCTCCCATGTACGACTATATATCAAGATATCATCCAAATATGTAATCACAAAATCATCAATAAATGTACGAAGTACCTCATTCATTGGCCGCATAAACGTTGTCGGAGCATTGCATAACCCAAAAGGCAGCACCATCCACACAAATAATCCCTGTTTGGTCTTGAACGTTGTCTTCCAAGTATCCTCCTCCAAGATTTTAACTTGATGGTAACCCGACTTAAGATCCAACTTCGTGAAAAACCGAGCCGTATGCAACTCATCTAAAAGTTTGTCAATCCATGGAAGTGGATAACGATTCTTCACCGTGATCTTGTTCAACGTCTGGTAATCCACACACATCCTCCAAGACCCATCCTTCTTCAGCACCAGTAACAACGACGAACCACAAGGTGAACAACTTGGATTAATAACTCCTTGCTCCAGAAGTTTATGTACCTGTTTCTTGATCTCATCAGACTCTGTAATAGAAGTCCGATATAACCCAATATTGGGTAGTGGTTCACCATTCACCAAGGTGATATTATGCTCTACATCCCTCTTGCGCGGAATCCCTTCTATACCTAGAAACAAGTCTTCATACTCCTCTTCCAACTCCCCCATAACGGTTTGTTGCTTAGGAGACATTGCCAAAGTAGATAATACCGTAGCCGACAAACCCTTTTAAACCGGTCGTACCAACAACAATACAAGTTTACTGGTCGCATTAACCAACCTCTTCGCCAGAGTCACCGTTGCCAAATTACTGGTAGTGATATGTTCCTTACACGCATTAATATGAAACTCAATCCTATCCTTTACCAAACGATACTTGCGAGCACGGCGGCAAAGGATTGCATCTCAGTCCTAAAGATAAGGGCTACCCAAGATGACTTGACACACCTCCGACAGAACCACCTCACATGTTACTTTGTTAATAAACTTTTCAGTAATCACAAACTTGAAAGTACACTGCTCAGTGATTTTTAACTCTGCATCTTTCTGAATCTAACCTAAGCAATATTGCTTAGGATGAACCACAGTAGCCAAACCCATCTTCATTACTACCACCTCTAAAATTAAATTCTTCTGGCTACCCAAATCAATAATGGCCTCGACTAAGCTCTACTTCACCTGAATGCTGACAAAGAACAACTCTTCCTAACTCGCCTCGTCAATAGCTAGAGGTTGCTTGAACATTAGAGTAAGCTTAGGATTTGTCTTATCTAAATTCAGAAGATCAACAATCGCTGTGGCTAGTGCACGTTTCTCTTTCTTGCCCTTCTTCTCCTTCGGCCGAAGCTCCGGGTGAAGTTTCCAACATCTATCGAAATTGAGCCCATTAGCCTTGAAATGACTACAGATAGTCCCCTTGAATGAAGACCCATCTTCGTTGGACTCCACTTTCTGATCAATCTTCCAAATAGCCTTGTGCCCCAACTTGCTCTTGCCGCCTTTCTTGTCGCCCTTCAAGTATTTTCCTTAAATGGAAATTACTTTAACGGTAGCATCCTCGATATTTGCCACATTGAAGAGCTTTAATTCTCTTCGAATGGGCTCCGACAAACCCCCCGTATACTTCTTGAACACATCATACTCATCCACGCTAATGTCCAAAACCAATGCTTGGTTATGAAACTCCGTAGTGAATTGTTGTACGGATTGTCCAAACCTTTGGTGCAAGTTATGCCATTTGTACCATCGCTCTTGTCCATACCCAATTGATAAAATTGTATCCTCACTAAAGCCTTGAATTCCTTCTAACTTAGACTTCTGACATCATGTCATTTCCGATAGGACTTCTACCACTTGAGTGAGTGACTTGTGAATATCAAAGTTGATAAGCAAATCTTCTGATCGTTGGAATATCCATTAATAGAAAAATAGGTCTCCAACCGATCTAACCAATTATCTAATTTCTTGGCATCGACGGAACCATCAAAAATTATGCATTGGATTCAATGACTTACCAGACCCTGGGCGTTCCTAGACAGATTCGGTATCACTAGAATTGATAACTATCCCCGCATTATCCTCGTCTTCATCCACCACCGAAACCCTTTTCTTCTTCGAGTGGTCTTGCCGTTTTACCGAAATGAAACCCAATGTGAGGTTTGTAAGGCACAGTTGTTATAGTAACTCCCCTACAGTAGAAGTTTGGTCGGAAACTATCATTTTCAAAGTCGTGAGTCGATCGCTAGAATCTCCCATCTCCAAATCTTCCTTCTTCTTCGAATTAGGTTTACGATGGATCTTCAATGGACTCGCAAGCTTCTCATTCGTTTGCTTGAGACGGTAACGTATAGAGACCATAAACCACAATCAACCTCCCCCCAAGAATCGCAACTGGAGCTCTAATACCGCTTAATCCACAATCTGATTGAGAAGCTTTAGTTAGCTGAAAGCACGAAGAACACCAATTAGATTATGAAAAATAGAGAATTCAATTACTAAAAACAAGCAATTATAATGAGAATCTCTCAAACCCTAGGCGTTTCTCAGAACTCTCTTCAGATCTAACTTAACCTAGAAAATAACCTAAGTTCCATTTATATACTAGAGAACTCAAAAATCTTAAATGAATGGATCTCGACGCAAAAAAATGCCTGAGAATCTAAAATAGCGCCAAAGTCGTTTGAACGAACTAGGGAGTCGTTCAAACGACTTTACGAGAAATTGGTCTAAACCCTAGAAACTTGCCAGTTTTGTTCGAACGAAAACACAACTTGTTCGAACGAAATATACTCTGGGCTAAATTTTCTGTGGGATAAAAATAAGTCATTCGAACGAAAATACAAGTCGTTCGAACGAAAAATGGCTCTGGGCCAAAATTTCAGAGGGATGTAATTTGGTCATTCGAACGACTCTCAACCTTGTTCGAACGACTTTGAAAAATCTTCAAATAACTCTAGATCCTCCTGGATCATGTAATGATGATTCCTTATAAGGCCATTGTAGATAACACTTGTATGTGTGAAATTTATGAATTAATTTAAGTAAGGGTGAGTATTTTTGAAGAAATTGGTGAAAAACTATGTTTGTTTTTTTTGCTTTTTTTTTGTTTTTGTTTTTTTTGTATTTTTTGTGCTTTGGAGAAGAAATTGGAGGTGATCGATTGGGTTGAGGTGTTCATGGGTTTTGAGAAGTTATTTGAGTGTAGGGATTTGGATTGTGGTGGTGTAAGGTAGAGAGAGGACTTGATTTTGTCACCGTAGGTGTTACAGTAGAGTTTGGAGTGTTAAGGAGGTGTGAAGGGTGGTTTTGAGACGTAGGCAATTGGGAAAGTTATATTGCCTAATTTTATAGTGTATTTGGCCTGAAATGGCGACGGAGATACCGTGAACTTGAAATTTTAATTTTTGGCGAGAAACAAGGCGGCAACTGTATCGTCTTCGAGGAACTTGAAGATATACCTGTTGAATAACTTCAAGAAACTTGTTAAGTAACTTTAATATTTTTCAAATAAAATAATATCGATGTTAGAACTCATCAAAATTAATTTTGTAATTTTGATCGATAACTTAGATAGTAGCAAATATAATAGTTTGTTGGAGAATAATTTTCAACAACAGTTATTATTATAAGAAACAATACTATATGGTGTAGAAGAAACATTATCTTACTAACTTAAAATTGGAATTATATGATTTTTAGGTTAAAAATGATTAAGCCAGTTCAAAACCTTAATTGTCCTGATACTGGGGAAGAAGGAATATTTGATAATCTCGTCGATGTTGAGCCATTAATTATTAATGTAATAACCTGTTTGCAAGAGTTGGGTAGGAAGTACAGGGTAGGGGATAACAGTATGAAGGTTGCTCAGGAGAATCAAGCTAGGCTGGAGACTGGGACTATGTCATATTCTGATGGGGAGAGAATAAAGACATATGTCGATCATGAGCCCAGACAAGTGAACGGGGGGAATGTACTGGTGGTGGAATAGAAGGAGGTGATTCAGAGGTAGATCTGGATCTCGATGGGGAGTATTATGGTGATGGGGAAGTGACAAATAAAATTCTAAATTTCAAGCATAAATATGAGATCCTCAAAGATAAAAGGTTAAAGGAGCGTATGGGGGAGATGACCGATCAGGAAGTCCTCATGGAGGGTATTCTCATTCCTCGAGAACAGATAAAGAAAGGTTTGAAGCTACTCCATCGAGCTGACCAGAAGAAATTCTTAAATTTCTAAGATGTTATCCCATGTTAGTTTAACCTGAATGTGTATGACTTATTTTAGGTGGTGGCAGTTTTAAGCGATCGACTGAATGTGAGGGGAGATAAATTGATATTTGTGGATGATTTATGTATATAGTATACACT
Source organism: Kingdonia uniflora (assembly GCA_014058105.1). Taxonomy (NCBI): domain Eukaryota; kingdom Viridiplantae; phylum Streptophyta; class Magnoliopsida; order Ranunculales; family Circaeasteraceae; genus Kingdonia; species Kingdonia uniflora. The sequence goes on from JACGCM010000853.1 coordinate 908,070, forward strand.
GAAGCAGAATCCTCACAAAGTTAGTTATAGATATCTGACAAGTATTCTTAAGAGGCATGTGTTGTATGACATTGTCTTAATTGGGGGGCAATACTTTACTGATCGACTACTTGTGCCGGGGAACTATGAGTTCAACCCCAAAGATCCTATGGAACGTCTGAAGTGGAAAACTTTTTACTTAGGTTAGTGGTGTATGTGTTTATATTTGAATTTATTGTGGTATATATATATTTTTGTCAAACTCTTGTGCTTTTGTGATCTGCTAACTGATGGTATTTATTTGTGCAGTTGCAAAGGAGGTTGACAAAAGCTCAAAGGTGAAAGTGAAGCTGTACAACATGAGAACTAATTATTTTGGGCAAATTAATTCTCTTGTCGGGGATCAAGATATGGCTGAAGGGTTGTTTAGAGAAGCTGGTTTAAAGGGATCTCAAACAAAAGGATCTGAAGTTCCTGTCATAGACTGTAAAATGTCGGCATAGAAAAAAGGGCTGCTAAGGCTAGTCTCCCTCTCGAGAACCTTGCCCAAAGTGGATACACCACATACTTTACTACTATAGAGAAGGAGGCCCTGTTGAGTGGGGTTATCTGCAAAAGAAACAAGAAAAAGATAGCTTTAACTTTCCCCCTTGCGCCTGCTCCACTGTCTAAGAGGTTGACATGACAAACTCCAGTCGAGATGGGGGGAAATGATAAAGTTGTTGGGTTGGGGATTGCAATTATCCCAGATAGTCGACCAGCAAAGGTGACTCAGTTGAAGCCTATGGCTGGGAAGAAAAGCTCTCTCGACTCGCTAAAGTCGAAGTTTGCAGGGAATCTCATAGATTTTGACGAAGAGACCCAGGGGACCATCGAGTCCTATGCTGCTGGGACAAAGTCGTGGAGGAAGACTTTGCCAATTGTCTGGTTGGAGTAGATAACTTGTCTACCTTCTTCATCCAAGGTCATCAAACGATGAACCAGGTGTGGAATCTAAATATCTTATTTCGATTAAAGAAGTAGGTCCCTTCTTCGAGATCTCATGTTTGTGCTATAATACAGATCAAGAAGCTCGTTGTCGGTGGTAAACCTCTGTTGCTTGGTGGGCAGAGCTTAGCCAATAAACTCCTTGTCTCGAAAAAAATCAAGGAGTTGGTGGCAGAGAAAGAGGAGCTGGAGGTAAAGTTGGAGAGGCTGAGGCCGGGTACAGTAAAGTCAAAGGAGGTGGCCATCCGCGATGCCAAGAATATATGAGAGGGGGAGAGGTGGAAGAAAGTTGAGAAGATCAGGGATAATTTGATGAAGGAGAGGGAAAAAAGTATCCTAGCCCTTCAGAAGTCAAACTTTAAAAATGAGGTTCGCTAATAGATTCTTGTTGTCAAAGGTCGATGATGGTAGAGAAAACTGAAGCTCTTACTGACGATGTTGCAGAGTCAGATCTGGCTGCTATCGACTCTCTGAAGCAAATGAAAGATAACTTCTCTGGTCAGTTTGACAATATGGAGGAGAGGAAGGCCTCAGCTTCTGGGGCAAGCTTTGTAGACTCTGATGCTAAAGATAAGGTTGTTGAGACTCAAGATCTCACCCCTACTTTTCTAGAGGGTGTAGTCGAAGAGGAAATTCTAGATGACTTGACGCCTGGTCTGCCAGTAAAAATCACCACTCCTATCATTTTCCCAAAAAAGTAAATAAGTAGAAATATAGTACTTTTTTGGTAAGTTTGAAATGATTTTTTGTACAATTGGTCGATAACTCTGATTAGATTTTTGAATGAATTGTGGTGAACAATTTTAATTTTGCAAATAGAGTATTTTGAATTGTCGATAACTGTTAGATAGGTATTTGACTGTAATAAATGCAATGTTGGATATGTTAAAGTATTTTATTCGAGATATTTGATTAGAATGAAGTATGACATACTATGTGTTAGATGTTTCAAAAATTGCCCAGTTTTAAGGGACATCTGAATGGATTGATAGGATAGCCATGTTATGGATTTGTCGAGTATTGGAATGAATGCGAGATACATTTCCTCTATGGGATATCTGGTTTGATTGATAAGGCAACCATGTCATGGGCTGTCGAATGAGTAATGATGTTTAGACAAAATTTCCTTTAATTGGATATCTGTTTGTCGAATAAATGAGGCTTAAGTTTGACAAATATTATTAAGTTTTGTCAAAAGAAAGAATAAAGAATAGATGATTTATTTGATGGGAAATAAAACTACTTTATTGAAGAAAATAAAATAAATTACAACTTTTATCTGTAGAACATCTTCAAAGGGGTTATATTCCATGGGATTTCGAATTGTAATTTGTCTTTTATCATTAACTAGTAAGTGTCCCTCTCGGTCTTGTCAGTTACAACATAAGGGCCTTCCCAATTTTTTGATAATTTATCAGAGCTTTTAGGTCGAGTATTGTCTTAAATTCGTTGAAGTACAAGATTGCCGATGGCGAATGTGTGTTTCCTTACTTTCTTGTTGTATGCATTTCTTAAAATGTCATGGTATCGCCCCAAAATAAAGCTTTTCTCAGCCCTACCACTTTGATAGCATAGTCAAATATAGTAAACTCAGGCACTAGTTTGTTCATCTGTTCTGGCACTACCCGCTCCCTATGCATAGTCAAAAATTGGTCAACTCGTTTGTACTTTGTATGTAGAGAGAGATTTGAGGTACCATTCAAAAATTAAAGATAACGCAAGTTTTAAAATGTCAATGACTATAAAACTGTCTTGATAAGAGCTTTCTAACCAGTTACACTCTCCTTGTCGTTTGCTTTCGGTATATTTTTAGGATTGGCGTAGAATTACCTGTCATCTTTCATGTCCTAATCACGATTATGTTATTTATAATCCACAATACGAATTGAGAAACCATAATTAGAAGAATAGTATGAAGAACACACATATTAGTGAGAGAATTCCCTTTAAGAGCTTAAATTGCTAAATCAAATTGATTACAATTAAATTCCTCTCAAAATCCTAAGTCTCTCTCGCAGAACATTGATTGATCTAACATGATCGCCTTTTGCCTAGCCTTGCCCCTTTATGAGGGTTACAAGTTCCTAGTTACAAAAATAGAACAATTATGCCCTTAAATGCCTCAAATAATAGGCTGAATTGCTCCTTTATTCAAACATAACAAGCCCTTGTACGAACAAAAAAAGTGTATTCGAACAGACTAAAAGTTTATTCGAACAGAACACACAGACAGGTGTTTTTTCAAATTAAAATAGAAGTCTAAAGTTTGTTCGAATAGACTTTACTCAGATCCTCCTAGATCATGGCTCCCACCTTTAGGAGCCTTGAGCTCCTGCTCAAGCTAGAATTAGAGATGTGGGAATACGGTTATGCCCATTTCTCTTATAAACCACTTTGACTTACTAGGAAGTTGAACTTTCTTCCCAACTCGGAATGACTCAATACCACCCCGTCTTGTAGCATAAACTTTCCTCTCTAGAATACCATCCTCCTGCAATGGATTTTCTCTTTTCATCCATAAGTTATCAACTGACGGTAGGCAAGTGTCGATTGTAAAGTCTTTATCTAAAAGAGATGGCCCAAACAGCTTTAAATACTCTGCATTAATCACCGAATGCATTTTCATGAAAGGTAACAAATCCAATTGGAATGCATTATCACCAATCTTCTTGAGTATCATAAACGGACCATAACGGATAGGTTTGAGCTTCTTGCCTTCCCCCTTAGCTGTTCCTTACCCAAATACAACCAAACTAGGCCGCTCTCTTGAAAAGTACACTCAACACGATGCTTGTCGTGTCGAGCCTTATAATTCGCTTGAGTCTTCGTCAATTCTGCTTCAACCACCTCATGAACCTTGCTTATCCTCTTAATGAAATGCTAAGCTTTAACTTGTTTATCTTCCACCTTCCCTAACACCGTCTTCTCTTCAAGACTAAAAGCCAAATCAAAAGGGTTTTGAGGCAAGTACCCCAAATAAATTTTAAATGGGGATTTCAAAGTGGAACCATGAATCACCCGGTTAAACGCAAACTGAAGATACGGTAAACTCTCATCCCAAGTCCTAGGATACTTAGAATGGAATCCCCATAGTAAATGTACCAAAGTACGATTAACTACCTGTATTTGCCCTTAACTCATAGGATGAAAAGTAGAACTTCTCTTCAACTTAGTGTCCATCATCCCCCATAACGATCTCCAAAAATGCCCCAAAAAGTGGCTATCCCTATAAAAAAATAATAGAAGAATGGACCCCAAAATACTTCCAGATGACTGTGAAAAATAATCGCGCTACACCTTCCCCGGTGACTGTCTTCTGGCATGGAAAAAGAATAATCATCTTGCTAAATCGATCCACCACCACAAAAAATAGTCATTCTTGCACTTGGTCATGGGCAATCCACCCATAAAATCCATAAAAATACTCTCCCAATGTTGGCTAGGAACTGGTAATTGTAAGTATAGTCCTATCTTCCGATTGGACGACTTCGATGTATTGTATAACACACAACCATGAACCACGCGAACAATATCTACCTGCATCTTCGGCCAATAAACATAACGCCACAAATTCAAAAGAGTCTTCCCAACCCCAAAATGACCTGCCACCCAGGAATAATGTGCCTCTCGAATCCAATACAAACGGTCTCCTTCCTCAGGAATATATAGTAAACTGCCCCTGTAAATCAAACCATCCTTCAATACATACTCGCATGTTTTGCCATGCAATAACATCTCGTGAATCACACTGAGCTCCTTGTCGTCGTCATACCCTGTAACGTACTCAGAAGGAACAATATGTTGTATCTGCATAGCTACCAACAAAGCATAAATAGTTGGTAATGGGGGTCGAGATAACATATCAGCCAGTTGTTGTCCACTTCATTCTTATACTTGATCATCAAGGTAACTGCTGCTGGTACGACATTCACTTCATATGGCAAGCTTGTTGTAGCTTGGACTGTGCAGATAAGAACTGTAATGGTTTTTAATTGGAATGTACCATATCCTCCTTCCCCAATAAGTAACTCACCCAATGTTTTACTGATTGATATAAAGCGCAAAACTCCTTATCGTAGATAGGATAGCTGCATACTGCTCCTTTAAATATCTTAGAATGGTAGGGAACCAGCTTCCCAATCTGTAAAAGAATCGCCCCTAATGCATAGTCAGATATATTTGTCTCGACCTCAAAAGGCCACTGCAAATTGGGTAACACTAACACTGGTGCATCTGTAATCTTGCGCTTCAGTAATTGAAAAGTCTTCTCATGGTGATCTTCCCACACAAACTTTACACCAGCCTTTTTCAAGGAATCTAACGGTGCGGCTATTTGTGAAAAATGCCAAATCAACTTCCATAAATACTGGCAAGAACCCATGAAACACCTCACTACCGTCACTGTACGGGGTCTAGGCCAATTCGTAATGGTCGAGACCCTCTTTGGGACAACCTTAAGCTCACCGCCACCAATAATAAACCCCAAGTATACTAACTCCTTATTCCCAAACTCACACTTCTTCCCATTTAGAAAAATTTGTTGTGATCAGAAAATGCCCAATACTTTGCGTAAAATGCAATGTTGAACAACAGTTTTGTAAAACAATCAGATTTCTGACAGGTCTGACATGGCCTGTTCGGGCCCACTTTGAGGTGGGACCCGATGTTCGAAATGCATGTTTGCCGATACCATTGCGAACCTCTATCCGAGGGCTTTCCAACGGTATATTCGAGCGACCAAAATAGTTATCGAATAATTGAGTAATTTGTCTCCAAAGTCACTATTTGTGAAAAGGTGCGTGCCTTTTCCTTCCGTTAGTTTTAAACAAATATAACTGTTGTAAAGGTGCCTTTTCAAATAACTGCACCTGTTGTAAACATGTGTGTTTAGCCTATAAATTAGTGTTGAATCTGATCAATTCACTCACTCATTTTTTCGTGTGGCTTACCCTCGAATCTCCTCCTCCTCTTAAACTGTTGAAGAGCAGTTCACATATTGTTCGCCAGAGACAGCGTATTCCAGTGTAGGTTACGTCTGTACCGACTGCTATATCTTGGGAGACTACCTGCTAGAGATCTGTTTGCATGTAAACAGGGCAGCTATATTGTCTTAAGGAGATTGCCTAGCAAGCCTCAGTCATCCCCCTTAATCCTAATTCATATTTAACTTTCGGTAAACAGTATGTGTAGTTCATTAGTTAATTCATATTTTATTTCCATTACAAGACTGTACTATTCTCTTATTTCTACTTAATCATATTGTAAAACAGTAAGATTACAGTGACAATTCTAAGTCTTTTCTAGACTTTACATTATTATACAGCATATAAAGTCTGTATTGAGACAGATTGTTACATAGAATTAATCGATGATTTATTCCGTGTTAATTCACACAGATTGTACTCCAACAATCTTAAGACAATATAGTTTTTTTCTGTTGGTTTATTTGTGTGAACTAAACTAACTAACAATGTCTTTTTTTGTGATAGAAAATTACTATTGTTTCAACCCCCGCTGTGAGTAGTGGAGTTCCAAAGATTTTCATGCCACAAGAGAGCCCTGAAAAGTTCAAGTATGTGGACTTCAAAACATGGCAGAGCAAGATGCTCTTCTACCTAACCACTTTGGGATTGGCTAGGTTTCTGCTTGAAGACGTACATAAACCTAAGGAAGGAGAAACTCCAGAGAAAGCAAAGGAAGCATTCCTTGCTGTTGATTCGTGGAATCACTCTGACTTCCTTTGCAAGAATTACATCCTGAATTCCCTTGATGAGGTACTGTACAAGGTGTATAATCCTATAAAGACTGCAAAACTCCCGTGGGAGGCTCTTGAAAAGAATTACAAAACTGAAGATGCGGGTATTCGGAAGTTTGTCGTGGACAAATTCATGGAGTTTAAGATGGTTGATGGGAAATCTGTGGTTGATCAACTCCAAGTCCTCCAAATCATGCTTCATGATATCATTGCAGAGGGGCATGTTATCAGTGAATCTTTCCAGGTCGCTGCTATCATTGGCAAGCTTTCGTCTGCATGGAAAGACTTCAAGTATTACCTTAAGCACAAGCGAAAGGAAATGAGTCTTGAAGATTTTGTTGTTCGACTCAAGATCGAAGAGGATAACAGGGGTACAGAAAAGCACACCAGCAATGAGGCTAAAGTGCATGTGGTTGAAAGCTCCAAACCGAACAAGAAGAAAAACAACAAGAGAAAGGTTAATTTCTCCTACCAGGGAAACAAGATGTTCCGCAAGTTCGAGGGAGACTGTTTTGTCTTTGGGAAACCAGGCCATACTGCTAAAAACTGTATTCATCGCAAAGGTCCCAAAGATAACAAGAATCCTGAAGTAAATATTACAGAGAACATTGCTCATGACATTGAGAACATGCATCTATCTGCTGTTGTGTCAGAAGTGAACCTGATTGGTAGCAGCACTTGAGAATGGTGGGTGGACACTGGGGCCACTCGCCACATTTGTTCTGACAAATCTATGTTTGCCACCTATGAGAAACTGGACCACGAAGAGAATCTCTTCATGGGTAACTCTGCAGTTTCAAGAGTTGATGGTAAATGACAAGTCATCCTGAAATTCACTTCTGGAAAGGATGTTACTCTAAACGAGGTTCTTCATGTTCCAGACATTAGGAAAAACCTTATATTTGGATCTGTTCTAAGCAAGAAAGGGTTTAAAATTGTCTTTGAGTCAGATAAATTTGTGCTGACCAAAGGTGGTGTGTATGTAGGTAAGGGATACATGAGTGAAGGCCTGTTTAAGGCAAATGTCTGTGCAACCGGCTGAAACCCTGCTTACTCTGCTATTAATAAAGTTTCTTCTTCTTACTTGCTTGAGTCACCTAATTTATGGCATGATAGATTAGGACACATCAACTTCAGGAAAATGAAGAAATTGGCAAACTTCAGATTAATTCTTAAATTTGAGATTGATAAAACCCGCAAGTGTGAGACTTGTGTAGAAGCAAAATTTGCTAAATAACCATTTCATTCGGTTGAGAGAAGTACTGAGCCCTTGGGCTTAATATATACATATTTATGTGATTTTAAATCAACTCCAACGCGTGGAGGTAAAAAGTATTTTATCACATTTATCGATGATTGCACACGTTATTGTTATGTGTATTTACTTACAAGTAAAGATGAGGCAATCAACGTGTTCAACCAATATAAGGCTAAAGTTGAGAATCAACTGAGCAAGAAGATCAAGATCATTCGATCTGATAGAGGTGGAGAGTATGAATCTCCTTTCGCACAAATATGTGCAGAAAGTGGTATCATACATAAAACTGCAGCTCCATACTCACCTCAGTCAAATGGAGTGGCTGAAAGGAAAAATAAAACTTTAAAGGATATGATAAACTCTATGTTTTTAAGTTCTGGATTGCCTGAGAACTTGTGGGGGGGAGCTGTATATATGTCTAACTACATTTTAAATGAAGTTCCTCACAAGAAGACTGATAGTATTCCATATGCGATGTGGAAAAAGAGAAATCCTAACTATACATACCTAAAAGTGTGGGGGTGTTTAGCCAAATTTTCAGTTCCTCCTCCAAAGAGAACTAAACTTGGCTCAAAAATAGTAGATTGTTATTTTCTTGGCAACGTTGCAAATAGTAGTTCTTTCAAATTTCTGGTGTTTAAATCTGATAATGAGGACATTCATGTCAACACTATTATAGAATCTTGTGATGTCGTATTCTTTGAAGGTGTGTCATTGTTTGCCTCTACGTTGATGATATGCTAATCTTGGGGAATAATACAGAGGTTATTACATCCATAAAGAAAATGCTTTCAAGCAACTTTGATATGAAAGATCTAGGTGTTGCAGATATTATTTTAGGGATTAAAATAATAAAAACACCTAATGGAATACAATTATCACAATCTCACTATGTTGAAAAAGTGTTAGAGAGATTTAAAAGTTATGGCATTAAGGGTGCAAATAATCCTTTTACTCCATCCTTAGTGTTACACAAAAATACTGGTGATAGTATATCCCAGTTAGAGTACTCCCGGATAATTGGCAGTCTTATGTATCTCATGAACTGTACACGGCCTGACATAGCCTATTCCATAAATAAACTAAGTAGATACACAAGCAACCCAGGTAAGAGTCACTGGGAGGCGCTACTTAGAGTGTTAGGATATCTGAAAAATACTCCTAATTTTGCATTAAACTATGGAAGATATCCAGCCATCCTTGAGGGATACAGTGAAGAAAATTGGATATCTGATTCAGATGAATCCAAATCCAAGAGTGGATATGTGCTTACATTAACAGGAGTTGCTATCTCATGGAAATCTTCCAAACAAACACTCATAGCTCGTTCCATAATGGAATCAGAGTTTATAGTTTTAGATAAAGCGGGTGAAGAAGCAGAGTGGCTTCAAAACCTTCTGGAAGATATTCCTTTATGGCTGAAACCTGTGTCAGCCATATGTATACACTGTGATAACCAAACAGCAATGTATAGAGCTCAAAACTTTATATATAACGGTAAGTCATGACACATTCGTCGACGACGCAATATCGTGAGGCAGTTACTCTCAAATGGTACGATAACCATTGAATTTGTGAAATTACAAGATAACCTAGTAGATCCATTTACTAAAGGTTTATCTAGAGAGAAAATTGACTGCACATCGAGAGGAATGGGTTTAAAAGCCTAAAACTGCCGAGTTACCTTATACGGAAACCTAACGTAGCGATTGGAGATCCCAGGGACTACATTCAATAGGACAACCAGTTCTGAGTAACTCAAATGTATGCACTTGAGAGTATACACTCCTTTCCATTCCTATGATGCAACAAGTGCAACCTACAATGTATGATCAGGTTAAGTTATGCTTCTAATGACGTCTATATCTTGTCAAGTACAAGTGGAGTATAGTAGGATACTTTTTATAGAAGCGTTCGTCACCTATGTGAGTGTAGAGCTGGGTCGGCTCTATGAGAATTCTTATAAGGCGAAAATTCTCTAGTAGCACTCACCGAACCAAGTTGTTCAGGGCCAAAATGAACACAACCGAGAACTATATGTGAATCGTTTCAATGTTGTGTAAAGTTTATTGTCTTGGTTTACACAAACAGCCGATGGTTCAAGATGAAATATTTCACCGATTGGCTAAGTAAATCTGATAAGCTCTTACTAGGGAGGGTTCAAGATGAAATATTTCACCTATCTCGATGCAACATTGTTCGAAGATGCTCTTCAAATACTTCCGTTATTCTAGAGAGAAATTTTTTTCATTCATGTGGGGGATTGTTGGACAACAGTTTTGTAAAACAATCAAATTTCTGACAGGTCTGACACGGCCTGTTCGGGCCCACTTTGAGGTGGGACTCGATGTTCGAAACGCATGTTTTTTGATACCATTGCAAAGTTCTCTCTGAGGGATTTCCAACGGTATATTCGAACGACCAAAACGGTTGTCGGATGAATGAGTAATTTGTCTCCAAAGTCACTGTTTGTGAAAAGGTGCGTGCCTTTTCCTTCCGTTAGTTTTAAACAAATACAACTGTTGTAAAGGTGCCTTTTTAAGTAGTTGCACCTGTTGTGAACAGGTGTGTTTAGCCTATAAATTAGTGTTAAATCTGATCAATTCACTCACTCATTTTTTCGTCTGGCTTACCCTCGAATCTCTTCCTCCTCTTAAACTGTTGAAGAACAGTTCGCATATTGTTCGCCAGAGACAGCGTATTCCAGTGCAGGTTACGTCTGTACCGACTGTTGTATCTTGGGAGACTACCTGCCAGAGATCTGTTTGCACATAAATAGGGCAGCTATATTGTCTTAAGGAGATTTCCTAGCAAGCCTCAGTCATCCTCCTTAATCATAATTCGTATTTAACTTTCGGTAAACAATAAGTGTAGTTCATTAGTTAATTAATATTTTATTTCCATTACAAGACTGTACTATTCTCTTATTTCTACTTAATCATACTGTAAAACAGTAAGATTGCAGTGACAATTCTAAGTCTTTTTTAGACTTTACATTATTATACAGCATATAAAGTCTGTATTGAGACAGATTGTTACATATAATAAATCCGTGTTAATTCACACAGATTCTACTCCAACATGCACAAGGTACTCCCCCTTGTTTGACTATATATTAAGATGTCATCCAAATACACAATCACAAAATTATCAATAAAAGTACGAAGTACCTTATTCATTAACCGCATAAATGTCGCCGGAGCATTGCATAGCCCAAAAGGCATCACCAACCACTCTAAGAGTCCTTGTTTGGTCTTGAACGCTGTCTTTCAAGTATCTTCTTCCCTGATTCTAACTTGATGGCAACTCGACTTAAGATTCAGCTTGGTGAAAAACTAAACCTTCTGCAACTCATCTAAAAGCTCGTTAATCTGTGAAGCGGATAATGATTATTCACAGTAATCTTGTTCAGCGCCCGATTATCCACACACATTCTCCAAGACTCATCCTTCTTCGGTACCAATAACACCGGTGAACCACAAGGTGAGCAACTTGGAGGAATAACCCCTTGGTCAAGGAGTTCTTGCACCTATTTCTTAATTTCATCAAACTTTTGACAGAAGTCTGGTACAACCCAATATTGGGAAATGGCTCACCATTTACCAATGTGATATCATGCTCTACATCCCTCTTGCGCGGTATCCCTTTTATGCCCAGAAACAAGTCTTTATGCTCCGTTTGCAACTTTTCCATATCGGTTTGTTGCTTAGGAGACATTGCAAAAGTAGACAACACCTTAGTCGATGGGCCCTCTTGAAATGGTCACACCAACAACAATACAAACTTGCCACTTGCATTAACCAACCTCTTCGTTTGAGTCGTCGTTATAAAATTATTGATAGTGATATGTTCCTTGTAAACATTGATATGAAACTCCTTCCCCTCCTTTACAAGACGATACTTGCGAGCTTTATGGTAAAGAATTGTATCTCAATCCCAAAGATAAGGGCAACCCAAGATGACTTGACACATATTTAACGGAGCCACCTCATATGTCACTTCGTCAATTATCTTCTCAGTAATCACAAACTTAAACATACACTGCTTAGTGATCTTCAACTCTGCATCTTTCTGAGTCTAACCCAAACCATACGGCTTAGGATGAGCCACAGTAGCCAAACCCATCTTCTTCACCACCGCCTCAAAAATCAAATTCTTCTGACTACCTGGATCAATAATAGCCTCAACTAAGCTCTACTTCACTTGAATACTAACATGAAAAAGTTCTTCCGACTCACCTCTTCGGTAGCTAAAGTTTGCTTGAACATTAGAGTAAGCTTAGGATTTGGCTTATCTAAATCCGAAAGATCAGCAATCGTTGCGGCTAGTGTACGTTTATCTTTCTTGCTCCTTTTTTTTGCAACAAGTAAGAGCATATTAAGAAGAGAAAGAGATACAATTGAGGGGAGGCATAGCCAGGCCCAATCAACTAGGAAAATCTATAGTAGCATACATGTGGCTTTTCTACTTTAGTAAGGAAGTTTGGTCTGTCGTGAAATCTTTTAGAGCTACCTACAAGAAGATGGCTTCTCCTCTTGGAAACTTGGATTACTGAGATGTTTGCCGCTTTCCAACAGTGTGTGAGTCTGAAGGACTCGAATGAATTCTTTATACGGTTCCATTGTGCTCTATGAGGCTAGGAAGCTTGATTTCTTGCAAAATTTGCAATAGTTTGCTGATAGTTTGCTTCAATCCAGATGTTGTTCCAGTTTCTTTGTGCAGCCCAATAAAGAGTTCCAATCACGGCTTCACATTCTGAAAAGAGACGGGTATTAATGCCCAACCCATAGGAGAGAACACCTATGACTTCGCCGCTATGATTTCTTGCCACAACTCCAGTAGCAGCTGCTCCCGGTGAGCCAATAACAACTGCCCCCACGTTGATCTTAACTTCCTAAAACCAGGGCAATGCCCAGGTGCAGCTCTGAACACGAGGAAAAGGTCTTGCTTTAATAGGGACACCCAAGTCTGCGATAATTGTAAGCTCAAAACAATTATTAGACATACTGTTATCAGAAAGGATTGTCACTTCCTTTACTGCAGCAAGGATCTTGCATTTAAGATCAATGGAGCCAAAAGGATACCCCTCGAAAAGAAGATCGTTTCTGGCTCTCCAAAGAAGGTAGATGAAGTTAAGTGCAGCAGCTTTCCATAGGTCTGATATGTAAGCACTCATCTGAGAACAAGAATCGAGAGTTTGCTTAAGATTAGAAAACACAGCTTGAATGTGGAATAAAGAAGCCAACCAATCCCAAATTTGTTTGGAGATAGGGCATTGCCAAAGCAGATGATAAAAAATTTCCAAGTTAGAGAGGCAGAGAGAACATCTAGAAATCATAATCAACCCCCTTTTAATAAGGTTTTCCTCGGTTGCCAGCGAGTTGTGATAGACTCTCCAGGTGAAGGAACCGATTCTAGGCTGGATAACTTTACTATTTGTAAAGCTATGCCACCAGACTTTTGGCCAATGGGAACTGATTTTATCAAAAGCGTTGTGCACTGAGTAGTGGCCGTGTGAACTATGCTTCCAAACTCCGATGTCTTGGTCAAAGTTATTCAGGAAAATGCTGTTCAGATCGATGCCTTGAGAGTTCAGGAATTCCACAATTTCAGGAGGAGCCGACCAAGAGTTCTGAAAAATAATTTGACTTAACTTGGCTTTACAGTGCTTCAAGATTTCTGTTTAGATGTCCAGGAGATCTATGAGAGCAACCTCTGAACCCCAACAATCCCTCTAAAAATCGATGTCTTTGCTCGATCTAATGATCCATTTTGAGTTGGCTTTTACTGTGGCAATAACTTCCTTCAAACCAGTCCGGATTGAGGAGTATTTGTTGTAGTTAATAAGAAGGCCTTCTCTGGTTAAGAATTTTGCTCGAAGAAAAATTGCCTAAGGATCTTGAGCGTTGAGGAAACCCCAACCCAACTTCATTAACATTGCTAGGTTGGTGTCTCTCAACCCATGATACCAATTTCCCCTTCGTTAGGATGCTTGCAAACTTTATCCCATTTGATTGTGACAAATTTCTTCTTGTTCGGATCACCCGACCACAAAAAGTTTTGTATAATTCTCTCTCCCTCTTTGATTACTAGCTGCGATTGGCCACTTGTAAATAGCCATATTGTAAATAAGAAGGCTTGTAAGAATAGATTTAACCAGAACAATTCTACTCTGAAAAGAAAGAATCTTTCCACTCCATCCGGAATCTTTGGACCGAATTTTGTCAATAAGAGGAGCCACCGTTGCCTTCGAGACTCTGCCTTGCACCAGGGGGATCCCAAGATACTTCTCTGGCAGAGTTCCCATTCCAAACCCAAAAAGCGTGGAGATGTTGTTCAGTCTGAATGAGGAAATAGAACCAGCAAAAATTTTGCATTTAGACTTATTTATCCATTGGCTGGAAGAGGATTGATAGACCTCCATGAGAATTTTCAGAGCCTTAAGACATTTTCTGTCACTTTTGGCAAATATGAAAATATCATCAGCAAAAAGGAGATGAGATGGACTAGGGATGGTCTTAAATGTAACCATAGGCTTTAGTATTTGCTTGTCTCTCAACCAAGAAATACCTCCTTTTAAGACATCTTCTACTAGAGCAAATAGGATGGGGGAGAGAGGGCAGCCTGTCTGAGACCTCTTGAAGCTTTAAAGAAACCGCACAAACCTCCATTTATAAGTATATATATGTGAGCACTATTTAGAAGCACCCTAATCCATTTACAAAATTTGTACGAGAATCTCAGTTGTTTAAGCACTTGGAGCATAAATGACCAGCTGACTGTGTCAAAAGCTTGGGAAATGTCAATCTTTAGCGCGATATTCCCTTGCTTTCTATAGGTTCTCAATTCGTTTGTCATCTCTGAAGCAAGAGCAATATTAGAGTGGATAGACCTACCAGTCACAAAACCACTTTGTTCCACAGAAATAATACTAGGACCCAAAATACAAAGTCTCGCGGCATGAATTTTTGTAATCACTTTGAACATAAAGTTGCTCAGACAGATTGGTCGGAAATTTCCCATGGTGAGTTGATGACAGTCTTTAGGGATAAGAACCAAGAAGTTTGAGTTGAAACCTTTAGGGATAGAAGAATCCGCAAAGAAAGATATCACAGCTCTGCAAAGATCACTTCCGATGACGTCCCAAAATTGTTGGAAAAAATCCCCACTGAATCCTGACTGTCTTGCAGAAGCAAACAATTTCTTCTTTCCTGGGCTACATCTACCCGGGAACACATCAAACTCATTGGGATCAAGGGAAACACCAGTTAACGTGGCTCAGTTACCTGGATTAAATACTCTTGGCATCTCCATGGCACACATAGATTATGCTCCATGGGGGTAAACTCTCCTCATACTCATCCACGTGCCAGTGAGATCCTGACTGTCTTGGAAGGAACACTCTATGTCTGTTTCGTTACCTCAAACCCCGAGAACCGTATGATCGCCAAGACCTTACAAAAAGGAGATGCTTTCGTCTTCCCAGTAGGACTGATTCACTTCCAGCGCAATGTTGGATACGGAAATGCTGTTGCCATAGCAGCTTTGAGCAGCCAGAATCCTGGTGTCATTTCTATAGCTAAAGCTGTTCTTGGATCCACACTGCGCATTGCGACTGAAGTACTTACAAAGTCTTTTCAAGTGAAAAAGAGTATAGTTGATCGCCTTCAGCACAATTCTAGTCAACTAAGATACTATGAGAGAAGTTGGAGGGAGATTTATGGGTCCAGTGTAGTTGTCTGCATTCATATTTGTGTTCTTACCGTCCTCTACGTCAAATTTATTTTCCTACATGTAATCTTCTCCAAATTAATTAAGGCAACCATCAATTATAAATGGATTTATAAATCGTATTTTGTGTTGGATCTTACGACCATCCAATTGAATCATTTGGAAGAAGAAAATCGCATTACAGCACAAATTCTTACTTATATAAAATATGACATCCATTCTCACGGATAGCTTGATAATATATAACGCAACTGAGCTCATAATATCAGTTTTATCTATTAACTAATATATACAACTTTTCCAATATTTTGGAGCACAGTCTTCCTATGAAAATTCTTAGTCTTGTATGAGTAAGCTGATAATTATGACCCAAAATCATACTGTAAAAGAAAATCTTGAATTATCAGAATGGTTTAGCCGTAAAACCTCTTAAAATAACTATAGTCTATATGTGAAGCTAAAAAAATGCATTGCCACCGCAGAAGAAGCTCATACTAATTTCAACCATTGGTCGTCCGTAATCCAATGAAAACACACAGAAAAATCATCTTGTCCGCGGGCATCGTTTTCTTCAATGGATCCCCTTTACACCTTGTGTGTGCCTCAAGCAATAGGCATTGTTATGCATCAGTGCTGCATTCCTGTCGGTAGACTATGTAGTCCCGTGTCTACCCTCACCGTGACAGACAGTAGAAGCTTACGAATTACTGGGCAGCCCCATTAATTCACGCTAATCCCATATGCTCTTACATAACCCAGACAGTAGAAGCTTAGAACCAGCAGTGCTTCAGATCTGTCAAACTTTAACAGTGTAGCATTGGGCTGTCTGTCACAACATTACACTAGCTATGAAAATGGGAGCATAGGATAAGTAATGTTGAATTCAAAAGTATACATTGTGGCTGTAAGTCACTAGCTAATAGCAAATTTATACACTGGAAAGGCAAAAGTGTCGGCCGGTTGTGTTTATCGTGGTTAAGCTTCTAGCTTTAATGACTTAGCAAATGATTTAATTAAGTATTTTTGATGTGCCCACGTCCCTCATGGGGTCGTCTACCCCCGTGTGACCTATGCTTGAGTTTATGTTTATGCTTAGCTTATGCTCTATTGGAGAGGTCCAATTTCGGTTATTAACAGTTTTTGTTTTTTAAGGTTAGTTTCCAAATTGGATAGGTTAGGGAAGTTATAGTAGGAGTGAACATAGGGAAACCTAGGTTATAAAGGGAGAGGGTGATATAATCTCAGTATTCAGTTGTTACTGAAGTTTAAGTTATTTTAATAGAAACTGCAACTTTCCTCTAAACCTAACAAAAAATGTGATTTTCTTACGAATCTTGCTTCCGTGTTCGAAGTATTCACGTCAATATGTACAAGAGCTGCGTTAAGATCTAAGTATAGTCAGTTTCAAGAGTAAGATGCCTCGTCGAAGACCTGCGACAAAGAAACTTACACTCGCTGAAAGCCTGGCGAGGATATCGGATTAGCTTGATAAGCTTGTCGAGGCTTTTGAAAAGGTAGAATTTATACCATTCCCTCAGCCACCTCCATTGGGCGTAGTAGAAGACAACTCTCTTAAGGGAAGCGTCGACGCAAGGAGCGACGATCTCAACAATCCTTTTGCAAGTTTAGGTGTTGAAACCAAGGCTTATAGTGCTATGGAAACCATTGTCGAAGGTCCGGCCATGGCAACCGACCATCACACAATAGGCCGGCATGAGGAATCTACCCAACAACGCCAACTAACGCCGACAGCAGCCGCACAATAGCAGCAACACCGGTAGTACTCACAAAGTCAAAAAATTTGGTTTGGGCCGCACAACAGCAAGCCCAAGCATACAAGGCCCAAAACCTAAATTGTGATCCACTGTTGCAACACCTGAGCCAGACCCAGTCAGTCCAGACCCAGTCGTTCCAGATCCAGTCAACTGAGGCAGACCTAATTGAATCAGACCCATTCTGTTACAGGTCCAGGTTACCTGCAGCAAGTGGGAACCCAATCCAAAACTTGTGGGCTCAATGGGCCAGGCTTCACTACTCACTCCAAGGGCCAGACTTTGATAGAATAGATCCGTTGTGGTTGGCACCCCATGACAGTACAACTGCCAGCAACCTTGCCGACAGGCACCGACCAACAGCCCCTACCTCGGTCACCCTCCTGACAGCGTTAACGCCAATAGAAGTAGCCGATCAAGAGAGAACTTCCCCTCCCATGGGTTTTGGACTACTCAATCCCAAACTACCCCACCACGTACCACTGGAGACTTCAGTTTATCGACCTTCCTAATGAGAGACCGACTTACTGACTACAACAAGGACTGACTGACAGTCAGCTCCGTTGGGCACCCGTGAAGTATCCCTCCCGCCGACAAATCCGTACCACAATAATAAAGATGGTAATTTGACCCGCACCGTTGGGAATCCGCCCCGCCTCGAACGGGGCAGGTTTGGGATGTATTAACCGGGTATGGGGGCGGGTATGGGATGTATAACACAAACCCGTGGCAAAGTGGGACAGATTTAGGATTGCCTCGAAACATCCGTACCTGCCCCGCCCTGCCCCACCCCATCTCATTTAAATAGTTTATTGTTATTGCATATTATCCTTAAATATATGAATAAAAGCCTATATAAAAATATTTTTTTAGTGAAAAAATAGCTTTATTAGTTAAATGGTATGGGGATAAGATTTAGTTTCGTAATGTGGGGGCAGGGATGGGGATCCCTGTTTAACTTAAATGTGTTTTGGAGCGGGGATGGGAGTGGGGAATTTAAGCGAGGATGGGGATGAGATTAGCTCCCCTGCCCCAAATCTGCCCCATTGCCATCCCTACGCAATAACCCCTACACCGACACCGGTAAGCGACCTACATCAAGGACAAATCCTAAGTATGGCTTTGAATTCCGACTACCCTACGACGATGGATGGGGGCCACATGATGATGATGTGTTCAGTGTTCAGTGTTCAGTTGAATGGGAGGCGTAAAACTACGGGTTCTCGTTATTTACAGGCAGAAGAGAGATGCAATTCAACGGGAGAGACTGGGGCTATGGTTCTTACCCTGTGGTTGATACCCCATTGCGTGACCGTTATCGATAGCGTCCACTTGGTTCGCCTCCCCGTTCGTCAAGGCATCCGTATACTACAACTTGCCAAGATGATGAGTACAGTTCAGGCTATGAGGAAGCACAATGACCACAGCCACGACGAAAAGGTAAGGGTAATGATATTGAAGCTTTGGCGAAAGCTATTTCGGAACAGACACATGATGTTTACCTCAAAGTGCCAAAGTTCAATGGAAAATCTGATACAGTCGCCTTTATTGAGTGGTTGGATAAGGTTGAGCTTATATTTAACAACAAGAAATATGAGGATCCAAAACAAGTTATGATCATTAAGTCCCGCCTTATTGGTTTTTCTCTCACATGGTGGAATGGTGTTCAACAGGCAAGGCGTACATAGGGTTACCGTCCCATTACATAATGGTGGAAAATACGGACAGAGCCGAAGGAGAGGTTTATCCTTATATATATGAACTATGGCGAGGTTGCATTTGGGAAATTACAGTCCCTCAAAATGGGTCTTGCTTCCTTTGATGATTGCACATATTAGTTTTATCTCCTTGGGGCACGTGCACGACTCCAAGAGACTGAGCAACAATGGGTTAGAAGGTACAAGTTTGGTTTGACAAAGAAATTGTAAGAGGAAACTGCTCTTTAACCTTCTTTTGCCTTGCAAAAATTGTATAGTTGAGCCAAACAGGCAAGCTAGTTACATGCGCAGTTTCCCCCTCCACTACAACCAACAACCACCGGGACACCAGAAACGTGGTTGTTTTGTATTTGTTAAAAAGATTGGCCTAGTTGTGGATGGTATGAGTAAGAGTGTGATAGAAATAGTTTAGCGTGCTTTGCATGATGAAGACAAAGAAGAACCTAAAATACATAGTACATTCGTGTGTGAGTCCTCTGGAGCACCACCCTCTTGATTTCGTGGACCAAATCTTTTCAAACAGAGGTTTTGACATGACACGTCCCTCATAGGGTCGTCAACCCCCGTATGACCTATGTCTATGCTTATGCTTAGCTTATGCTCTATTGGAGAGGTCCAATATGGGTTATTAGCAGTTTCCATATTTTAGGTTAGTTTCCTAATTGGATAGGTTAGGAGAGTTATAGTAGGAGTAAACTTAGGGAAAAATAGGTTATAAAGGGAGAGGGTGGTGTATGTTAGATTTTCCATCTATACCGATACTACTTTTTCGGTTCACGAGCATACATATTAATAGGCTGTATAGGTGTTATTGGTTGTGCCCAATTGTTACACCAAGTTAAGGTAGGTGGAGCCTAGTGTTACTCTTTATTAGGGTTTGAGGGTATAATGGGAAGACCGCTCCAACCCTATCAGGTTAAATAGAGAGGAAGTCCATCTTGGAGGCTACAGTACAGAAAACCATCCCATTGAGGTCTACAACCAATCCAAGGGAAGACTCTACTCAAGAACATGTGATTTTTTAGAGAGTAGGAAAAGAGGTTAGTATCATCTGTTTTCCATATCCTATGATTGATCATAATAACTGCATGAATTCTTAACAATTGGTGTCAGAGCTAGGATGCGTGTTATTATAATTCATTATTAACAACAATATTGTTGTAAGAGGTTCGTTTTATCTAGTTTTCTTTACTGTTGTTTTCTGTCAGTTCCCAAGGACAAAATGAGAGAGAAGAATAGCCACAATTTTTTACCGAGTCCCTCTCTCTCAATCACTCTACAATTTTTTGGGTGTTTTCTCCATCTCCATTGACGATTCAGACCTTCTTCATCCCTAAAATTCAGACCTTCTTCATCCCTTGATTGAAGAGCTTTGTTCCTTATTCTTCAAGCTTTTACAGATCTGATTTTGGGGGATTATGATTGGGTTTTGTTTAGGGTTAATGGGTGTTCATTAATTCTCTGCCGTATCTCAGATTGAGTATTTTCTAGGGTTCATGGGTGATTGAAATCTATTTTTGAAGAGGTGATTGGGTTTGTTTTTGGACTCATGGATGTTCTTCCCCAAATTGGTTTGAAGGATTGATTTGTTGTTGGATAATGGGTGTTCTTCCCCACATTCAGTTTTCTGATTTCTAGGGTTTAATTGATGAATTGGAGAAGAAAACCCCTCTATTCAATGCTAATTTATTGGCAGCGATTTGGGTAACCTCTTATGTTTCTGCTTCGATTCTATTCGAAAAATATTTGCATAGATTTTGTGCAATTTCGGTTGGCATGGTTCGTGTGTAGAGAGAGAGTGAAAGTTAATTTCTCGTTCTGAGTGGGAGTAATAGCAAGGTATTTTGGGGGTTTTGTGTGTTGATTGGAGGTCTGCCGACGTTCAATTCCTTGAGAAGCGATACTACTTTGTAGTATATATCTGTGTATTTTTTTGTGTTTCTTGCTTTGTCCAGGAGTTGCTCGCAGTTATATTTTTTGTTTGTTTGTGTTGTGCATGAACTGTTCGTTATTCTTGGATATTTAAGCATGATATTTACACATATGATGACCCTATTAAGGGATTCCACTGAATCATTAGTGATTACTTTAAGCAATAAATTCATTAATGTTTCTTCTTAATTGATAAAAAGATTTTTGGCAATAGCCATGGATAATCATTAATGTATATAGGGTGTTTTTATTCCCAATGATCCCAAATGGGGTTTAAGTGAGATCAAGTAGTCGTTAGGAAGACGAGATATAAAATGGGCAAATACATCCAAAAGAGTTTTGTTCATGGAGTTGAATGTTTCTTCTCATTTTGAGACTGTTTTGTTAAGTCCCATTAAGACTACTTTGCACTAATTAAACTTAAAATTATTAGACCACCCAAAGGAGGCTAAAAAACTTCTAATTTATTAGTGGGTCGAGATAGGCTACACGGTACAGAGAGATGAGGATAACCCTCAGCTCAAAGGTGAGGAAGTGTCTCAAGTCAAACTGTAAGTGGTCAGTCTAGTCTTGAGCGTGAGTGATCACTAACTAGGGGGCAATATATTTCAAATCACCACCCAAAGGAGGGATTTGATAATATATAATTGTACCCGCAGAGTGAATAATTCATACCATAAATATTATATACACTCTGACTCCACCATCCTAACCCCAGGTAGGATCGAGATTAAAGACATCAAGTTATAGACCTTTTACAAATCAAGTTCAACGTGCATACAATTAATTTTTTGGCACGTCCTTTATAATAAGTCATTGGCTCATGCAGCTATGGACCCTATGATCCAGAACCAACTGCCTAATATTGAAACCTTGACGGACTCTAACTACTCCCACCGGAAAGGTACCAAAATAGAAAAGTCAGATGTCATTAAGAAAAGGTTTGAGAGTTCCGTCAAGGGCAGGCAGTACACTACCTTATTTCAGCTTTTATCGTTGAAGTATGACAGTAGTAGAAATGTGCGCTCGCACGTTTATGTTTGTTTTGAAACAAATTTGGTTGATGTTCCCTCCAACTCTTGGTGGTTAGATTCCGGGGCAACTGTTTACATTTCGAATTCTCCACGGGGGTTCATCAGCAAACGGTCGGTAAGGCCTGAGGAGCAGGTTTTCTCGGGAGACGCTAGACGCCTTCATATGGAGTTCATTGGCATTTTTCGCTAGGTTTTAGCCACGGGTATTACTTTAGATTTGGCAGACACATTTTATGTTCCTTCGATGAGACGATCTCTAGTTTTAATTTCTCGGTTGCACTCTTCCAGTTATTTCTTTTTTTTTAGACATGGTGGCTTTGACATTATTCATCTTGATTCCATTATTAGTTCTGGTCTACTGGTTGATGGGTTATATCGTCTATCTCTTGATCATTCATTTGAGGCATCTCTATTATGTTTATCTACAGAGGATAACATTTCATCTACTTTTAAATGTTTTATAGTTTATGAGTAATCTACTCGTAGGATAAACCTTTTATAGCTGATTCATACAGATATATGTAGATTTTTTTTCTCCTATTCCGTCCTGAGGTGGTCATCGATATTTTACCACTTTCATTAACGATTTCTCTCGTTATACCTTTAATTTTTTCTTATCCATTAGAAGTCTGAATCACTTGATGTATTTAAGACTTTCCCGTTAGAGGTTAAGAAACAGTTAGATCGAAAGATCCAGGTTGTCCGGTCAGATCGAGGAGGCAAGTATTATGATAAGATCGATCAAGACGGTCAACATTTGAGACCATTTTATT
This sequence comes from Kingdonia uniflora, assembly GCA_014058105.1. Lineage (NCBI taxonomy): Eukaryota > Viridiplantae > Streptophyta > Magnoliopsida > Ranunculales > Circaeasteraceae > Kingdonia > Kingdonia uniflora. The sequence continues at coordinate 931,009 of JACGCM010000853.1, forward strand.
AGTATTTGCTGGATCAGGGTATTGTAGCCTAGTACACTATTCCTGGATCATCTATGGACTGGGAGAAATCCTAGTCTTAATCACTTACGTATTTGGGGTTGTCCGGTAGAGGCAAAATTCTTTAACCCGAATATCGGAAAGTTAGATTCGAGGAATGTTCGTTGTTTTTTCCTTGGTTTCCCAAAGATATCAAAAAGTTTCAGGTTTTATTATCCTTCTCAACCCTTAGAGATTGTTAAGTGTGCTCAAGCTCATTTTATAGAGGAGGGAGATCACTTTACTAGTACTATCCATAGAAAGGTTATCTTTGAGAAGACTTGGAGTCCAACTACTATTCAGATCAGTGTTGCTATACTTTCGTGTTTATCTGATATTAACATTGTGATGAGTGCAGTTCCAGACCCTGTCATAGCACTAGTTCTCCCTTAGTTTTTTCCTCCACCCGCTCCTCCCGTCTAGTTTCCTATTATTTCATCTCTAGCCCAGCTTCTTGCTTTTACTCAACGATCCTCTAGAGAGAGGTGTTCAACTATTTCTTCAGATTACCACTTTTATTCAGTTGAAGGGAAATTATTAGTATCTTTTAGTTCAGTTATGGCTAGTTATTTTGCAGATCAATGGCGTAATGCCATGACGGAGGAGATGGATTTTATGTCTCACAACTCTGTGTGGGGGTTGACATCTTTACCTGAAGGATATAAGGCAGTTGAATGCAAATAGATAATTATATATACGTCAATCAGAGTGGGAGACATTTTACATTTATGGTTTTGTACGTCGACGATATTTTACACGCTAATAGTGACGTCTGATTTTTTTAACAGAAGAAAGCCTATGGCATGATATGTATGAGACCTGACATCAGTTTAATTGTTGTGATGTTAGGAAGGTACCAACAAAACCCTTTTATTATTCAATGACAGGCAGCCAAGAAGGATCTTCGTTATTTGAAGAAGACTAGAGATCACAGATTGGTTTATAGGAGATCAGATAAGCTCATGATTTTGGGCTACTCTGACTCAAATTTTGTAGGGGATAGAGATGACAAGAAGTCTACTTCTGGTTATGTTTTTATGCTTGCCCATGGCGCTATCTCGTAGAGAAGTGTCAAACAGTCTCTTGTAGCTTCCTCGACCATGGAAGCAGAGTATGTGGCTTGTTATGAGGCTTCCCGATAGGCTATATCGCTCAAGCAGTTTATTTATGAGCCGAAGGTTGTTGATTTGATTTCTAGACCATTGCGAGTATTTTGCGACAATGAGGCAGTCGTCAAGTATGTTAAGAATGATAATGTGACCATGGATAATAGGTATATTGACATTAAGTATCACATTATCATTGATAAAGTACAACAGATTATTGAGATTCCTTATTTGTCGACATTGGAGATGATTGTTGATTCGCTTACTAAGGGAGTTTCGATACCAGCATTAAGGGGACATGTTACGCGTATGGGATTACTGGAGTCTCTTTGAGGATCGTTCTTTTGTGTGGGAGTAGCTGCTCATTTATTTACTGTTACTGCATTAAGATTCTTTATCCATGTGGGAGTTATTCTCGATTATTATTTAGTCGACATTAAGTTTTGATTTTGATTATTTAACAACTATTATATTTGGATCCGTTATTATATGTGCACATATTCAGTTTAAATTATGCAATTGCAATAAGGCTTTAGATACGAGTGATTTCATCACATGACGGTTGTCTAAGTATCAAGTGTCTATAGAGAATATTAAAAGGTTTCTCAAGTTTGCTTGAGCTGGATATGGGTAGGCTCCACATCCTTTAGCTTTCATTTTAGTATGAGCGATGGTCTTCGCATGACGGTTTGTCTAAGTATTGAAATGGCATATGTCTGGTAAACACATGTTGCAGGACACTAATGGAAATGCACTAGCACATCATTAAGGTATACATTTGCTATTTATATGCTAAACTCCACCAGTAAAGAAATTATGCTTGAAAACTATTGAGGTTGTAGCCTGATGTCCACGATATGAATTAGGCATGTGCTCAAAGGCCTAACCAAAATTTGTGCGTGAATCATGTTAGCCATCTTTGTAGTCATAGAGTGACAGTTAAGTTCGATGTAACATTGCGGTCAACAAATTATCATGTGTGGTTTTCTAAAACAAAGGGTGACCATCCACTTTTCATAAAAAATTGTGAATTAGGCTAAAACTATTTTTCTTTAAAATTCAGTTAGCGCCGGGTGGGAGATTATTGGATTTTCCATCTATACCGGCACTACTTTTTCGGTTCACGAGCACACATGTTAATAGGCTGTATAGGTGTTATTGGTTGTGCCCAATTGTTACACCAAGTTAAGGTAGGTAGAATCTAGTGTTACTCTTTATTAGGGTTTGAGGGTATAATGGGAAGACCACTCCAACCCTATCAAGTTAAATAGAGAGGAAGTCTCTCTTGGAGGTTGCAGTACAGAAAACCATCCCATTGAGGTCTACAGCCAATCCAAGGGAAGACTCTACTCAAGAACATGTGATTTTTCAGAGAGTAGTAAAAGAGGTTAGTATAATTTGTTTTCCATATCCTATGATTGATCATAATAACTGTATGAATTCTTAGCAGTGTAATCTCAGTATTCAGTTGCTAATGAAGTTTAAGTTATTTTAGTAGAAACTGTAATTTTTCTCTAAACCTAACAAACAACGTGATTTTCTTACGAATCTCGCTTCCGCGTTCGTAGTATTCACGTCAATTTTCTTTTTCTTGAGAATATATTTGAAGAGTAAGTTACATTTGGAGCTAGCTAGTTTAACTATTTCAAATGTATTTGTGTTCAAATCCTTTAGATGTTGAAAGCTGGCTTGTCTTTTATTAACGCTTTGTCTGAGACACTATTGCAAAATCGAAGAGATATTTAAAATGTGAAATGCAAATGAAACATCACCCCTAGTCTTTTTCTTTTTATCTTTTTTGGATATGGAGTGAAGATTCTACTTAACCTGCATGTCCTAGTCACGAGATGGAATATCCTAAATGAAGTATGTTTGCATGTTTTCAATACCAGCTACATGAGAGAGGAAATGAAGAGTTTTTGCTAAACCTAAATATGAAAATGGAGGTTGGAAGTTATGCAATACAAGGAAGTGCAATTGAAATATATGAGTTCAAAAAATAACATTGTCAAAGTTGCATTGTACGTACAGTTAAACTTTTCTCTTCTCTACAAATTTAAAGATGGCGCATTATCTCCTTTTCTTGGGTCTTATAGCTTTCACTTGTTTCTCTCTTTCCACTGCCTTCGAGCCTAGCCCAATTTAGGATTTTTGTATCACAGACATTACCAGCTCAGGTATACATGCATATTATTATTATCTTGCCATAAGCATTAGTGTGTCTGAGCAGGTACTTTTATGCTAATTTCTTATGTGGTTCATATCACTTATATCATCCATTATTGGCAGTATTGGTTAATGGTTGAGTCTGCAAGGACCCAAAACTTTCCCAAGCCAACGATTTCTTCTTTCTTGGGCTACATCTAGGGGCGGAGCCAGGGGAATTCTAGGAGGATCAGCTAAACCCCTTGGTTGCTGAAAATTTTCCTTTCGTGTAACGATTTTACTCAAAAAAAAAAAAAAAAAAAAAAACTTAGTATAATTATTACATATTTGAACCACCTCAAATAATAACATAAGAATGTTATAGCCCAACTAGCTATTTTTTGATTTTTTTGACTTGGAGACATATTAAAGACAGGTTCAAGTCCTATTTCCAACATAGTTTAACTACCTATTTTTGTTCATTTTTCTTTATGCAAAAAATCACCCTAATTTTTCTTTTTCTTCTGGGACTCCCTCCGCCATACCCTTATTTTGAATCTCTGGATGAAAACCCTAGCTCCACCCCTGGATACATCTACATGGTAACACATCAAACTCCTTGGGATCAAGGGTAACTCCAGTCAATGTGGCTCAATTACATCGCCTCAACACTCTTAAAATCGTCATGGCATGCATTGATTATGCTCCATGGGGGCTAATGCTCTTCATACTCATCCCCCGGCTAGTGAGATCTTTTGATCTAGGAGTACTACACCAAAATAAGAAAATTGTCACAGTCTTTTTTATATTTTGCCACGGATAATTATTGTAGTTTATATGAGACAGAGTTTATCCGTGGCAAATAGAGTTCGGGTCCGTGGTAATTTTTTTTTTTTGTTTTCCCTCATTTTTTTTCTTCTCCCGCGCGGTTTTAAAGTTCTAATTTTGGTTTATTTGTTGGAGTTTTGTTGGAGTTGTTAGAGTTGGTAAAGAGAGGGCCAAACTCTCAAACTTCTCAAAAATCAAAATCACTTGATCAGAAACCCTAAAACAAAAATTTAACACAAGTATTCTTCAAATTTGTTGATCTCAACAATGGGTTAGTCAATTTTGTCTATATCTCAGATGATGTCGTTGGATTTTCTGATTTACTAATTTATGGCTCTCAGTTCTGCTGAATGATGGGTAAGTTTTTCAAGTTCAAACTCTAATTCCTTTGGAGATATGTTAATTCTGATGTGATTGAACTGTTTTTATGATATAATGAGATATGCTAATTAGATTTGATCATCTCCTCTTCTCTCTAATTCCTATATAAAACCGGCTTGCCTTTCATAAAATATAAAATAAAAAAAATTGAAATTTGGGAATGGAAAGGAAGGGGTTTTGATTTTAGTTCCAACCCTGGCAGCAGTAGAGAGTCAGGAGAGATAATTTCCAACCCAAAGGTATTTCCTTTTTCATAATGGCAACAACTCAAGAATCCAATGATGTTCACCAACACGGTGTGGCCATCAGTGAACAAAAAAGTAGAGTTCAATGCAATTATTGTGCCCAAGTAGTAAGTGGATTTGCTCGTCTGAAGTAACATTTAGGAGGTATACGTGGAGATGTAGTGCCATGTAAACAAGTTCCTCGGGATGTCATGGTCAAAATGAGAAAAGACTTACTTGAAAAAAGGAGCACAAACCTCAAAAGGGAAGTCTTGCAATTAATTGACTATGATGTTCCATTGGTGAGGGATGTGCGTTCTAACTCCACTGATGAGTCCAAGCAGGGCCCTTTTGTACCTGTTCAACCCAATTGTAAGAGAAAGGATAATGTGGCTTGCGTTACGCCAAGGGAGAATGTACCAAAAAGTGTTTTGCTTTCAAATAAGATGGGATATTCACCTGGTGCTGCTAAGATTGAAGAAACTGATGAAGACTCATCAATACATGCTAAGAGGGGTGTGGGGAGTTCTTTTATGAAAATGGTATTGACTTTAGCGTGGTAAAATCTCCTAGCTTCTTGAAAATGATTTCTGCTGCTGTTAGGTGTGGATCCGCTGGGTACGACTTGGCTCAATGTAATGAGCTTAGTGGCTGGATCCTCCAAGAGGAGCAGAAAGAGATTGACTGTTATGTAAAGGAGGTCAAACATTCATGGGAGATCACGGGTTGTAGCATCTTGTTGGATGGGTGGATAAATGAGAAGGGAAGAAGCCTGATTCATTTTCTAGAGGATTGCTCTCGTGGTCCTATATTTTTGAGGTCTGCCGATATTTCAGATTGCATTGGAGACGTCAATGCTTTGGTTTTATTGATTGAACAAGTTATTGAGGAGATCGGGGCTGAAAATGTTGTTCAAGTTGTCACGTTTTACTATGTTGGGTTGTATGGAGGAAGTGCGCAAACAATTAGCTGAGAAACACAGGAATTTATTTTGGACTGTGTGTGCATCTCATTGCATATGCCTCATGTTGGAGAAATTCGAGACGATGAGCCCTATTAAAGAAGTGAGGAGTAAAGCGAAGATAATTACAAAATTCCTTTACAGTCGTGAAACAGTTTTGAAGCTTGTAAGCAAGCATGTTTCTGAGCGGTCTCTAGTTAACTCCTCCAGGATCAGATCAGTGAGACCATCTCTAACATTGGAGAATATAGTGCTTGAAAAGGAGAACTTACAAAAAATGTTTGGCTCATCCGTGTGGAACACCTCTATATGGGCATCGAGAGCTGATGGAAAGAGGGTAGCTGATTTGATAGAAGAGTTGTCTTTCTGGAGTGAAGCGACAAAGGTCTTGAAAGCAACTATTCCTCTGGTCCGTGCTCTCCATTTAGTCAATGGAGGAGGTAGTAAGCCCCAAATGGGTTACATATATGAAACTATGGATCAAGTAAAGGAGACAATCAAGGAAGAATTTGAAAACAAGAAAGTAAGCTACATGCCAATTTGGAAGATTCCCGATGGAATTTGGAAGAACATTTTTCACCGTCCTATCCATGCGGCCAGCTATTTTTTGAACCCAAGTCTGTCTTATTATGATGATTTTGTTGCTGATGCCGAGGTAGTAGGTGGACTTCTGTGCTGCATTGTATGTATGGTAGAGGATAAGAAGATTCAGGATTTAATACTACAACAGCTAGACAAATATCGAGAGGCTAAGGGCCCTTTTGGTTGGATCAATGCTGTTGATCAAAGATCAGAGATTCCTCCAGCAAAATGGTGGTCCTTGTATGGAGTATGGTGTCCTTAATTGCAAATATTTTCCGTCAAAATTCTAAGTCAGACATGTAGTGGTGCGTTAAGATATGGTCTACTGAAGAATTTATCTGAAGAGTTGCACAAGATTGGAAGGAATAATATAGAACAACAACGTTTGCTTGATATAACGCTTGTTCATCATAATCTAAGGTTACGGGATTGTGAGTCAAATGCGAAAGAAGGAGATGGAAACAGTGATGAAATGATTGATCCAATGGATGACTGGATTGTTGATGAAGCAGTAACCCCCCAAAGTAGTGTTGATAGTATAGCTTGGATGGACTCAAATACCATTGACAATGAGGAAGAGCCATCAATGATTCAACCAAAGAAGGAACAGCAGCAGTAGCTGCAGATGCTTACCAGAGTGGAGAAGATGAAATATGAAATCTACATGAAGCCTCTTTCTTCTGACTGAAAGAAGTATGGGGCATTTGTATATGCTTATACATTACGGTGGTAGTAATATGTTGTTGATGGAGTCTCCGGTTTCTAGCAGATGTTAACCTTTGATATTTCTGGCTTTTTTGTAAATGCTTCTGAAAGCATCTCACTTAGGAAAGCTGATGCTAAAGCCTCTATTAGGAAAGCTGCTAAAGGTTTGCGTCTGACAAGGGAGGCTGCCATGGATATTGCCAGCAAGGCTGTTCGCAAAATGTTCGTGAACTCTGTAAAGTTATCTCGATCGGCAGATAGCCATACTGCATCTTATTTGTCTGGACCGTTAAGTTTAAAATCTGAACCTCTTTCCATGGATACTGACTATGAATACAAGCAACTTTCTTTTAGTACTGAAAATAAAAACTTTTTTTTTAAAGTGGATTTAATACTTAATAAATACCTCCCTATATTACTATCTTTGTTGCTATTTCTAAACCATTCATATAGCTTTAATTGATTATTTTAGTATAATTTAGTATTATTTGCTATTTGCAGATTGCAGTAAAAGAGATTATCGCAAAAAATCCACAATCTAAATATCTTGATATTGATCATGATCCTTTAGCTTAAGTATTTGGTAAAGTGAAAAAAGGGTATGTGAATTTTATGGGTCCGGATGTGACCAAAAAGTTTATGCAGAGTACAAAGCTTTTGAAGGTACAAATTATGGAGGGTAAGGAATCCTATATTGATCTGGAGAACCGGTTTTTATAATACAAGGCTGAAAATGATGCTAAGCGTGATAGTTTGAGGGACATGGTAGCATCTCTTAGATCATTTGAACGTGTTGCGACACCTACTGCTAATGTTGACAGATCACGGGTATGGATTAATTTAGTAGCACATGCTTTTCATTGTTAGATGTCTACACTTCTTTTGCGAGAGCAGGCAATTGCTCATTTTTTGAATTTGCATGAGCATATTGTGGTATCTGGGAAGGCGTTAGTAATTCCTGGTTACCAGGAAAACGAGGAGGCGGAAAATGAGGTTATTCTTGATATAATTTATGAGCATGGTTCCCCGGCCTTTGGTCACCGTGGGGTTTTCTTTGACGAGCTTTTAATTGGCACGAAGATCAAGTACCCGAGAATTTTTTTACGTTTCGCCTATTAGGTGATTATTCTTCCTAACCCCTTTTACATTTTTTAAAATTCTTTTCGTTATCCATTTATCAAGTATAAGTATAATGGGTTTGACCTTTATATTTATTTGTTATCTTAATTTTCTTGTAGGTGCTTCCCGTCGTTGGATTTCTTACCTTTGTATATGCTCATAAAGGATTGAAGATGATTCCTATTCTTGGATCTGTTATTCCTTACTTTTGTGGATGCTTATAATAGATTGAAGATGCTTCCTATTCTTGGACCCGGTACTACTTCTGTGCATATTGCCCATATTATCTCTATTTTTTTGTTCTTTGTGGTATGTCCATGGTTTCCTTTTGATTCATTATAGGGAAGATGTGTATAGTTTCCTTTTGAATTGGTATACATATGGACAATGTACATGAATTTTTGCTTACTAATATTTATAAATGAAACTAGTTATTATGAGTTGTCTTTTTTGCTTATATACATTTGTTCATAAGAGAAAATGACAGGTGCATCGAGAATATTACAGATTTTTGCTGATTTTTTTTTAAAAAAAAACAAATAAAAAGTAAATTGCCATAGACTTAGGCTGTGACAAATTAAAAAACTGTGGCAAATTTCAAAGCATTTAACTCTGGCTAAATCCGTAGCAATATTATTAACCACGGACTAAATTAGTGACATATATTGTGAATATGTCTGTGACAAAATAATTACCACGGATAAACTCAGTAGTACAATATATGAAAACCATAGATTTGATCCATGGCAAAAAAATGCCACACCTATTTTACTATATACCTCCACCACGGACAATATCTGTGGCAAAATAATTACCATGGATAAACTCTGTAGTACAATATATGACAACCATAGATTTGATCCGTGGGTAAAAAATGTCACACTCATTTTACAACAGACCTCTGCCACGGACAATATATGTGGAAAAATAATTACCACGGATAAACTCTGTAGTATAATATATGATAAAACCATAGATTTGATCCGTGGTAAAAAAATTGCCACACCCATTTTACTACAGACCCCACCACACCCTTAGTCCGTAGCAAATAACATTTTACCACAGACTAGGTCTATGATATTTTGTTAAAATTAGTGTAGTGGAGGATCTAGGAACGTTTAAGGCTTTAGTAAAGTCGTTAGAACGACCTTTTTCATACTCTCTGGGATTTGGCCTGAAAACCCAAGTCGTTCGAAGGACTCCCTATTTCGTTCGAATGACCTTTTTTGTACTCTCTGGAATTTTAGTCTATAAATAATTTTCGTTCGAACGAACTTGGATGCCGTTCGAACGATTTGTCAAGTTTCTAGGATTTTAGACCAATTAGCATAAAGTCGTTTGAACGGTCTTAAACGTCATTCGAACAACTGGGCATAGGTTGTTATTTTGAGGCATAGTTTTGCCTTGAGATTCGTGTTATTAGTATTTTTAGTTCCCTCATATATAAAGGGGACTTAAGCTATTTTTTTAAGCTTAAGTTAGATCTAAAAAAGTTTTGAGGAAGAAGCTAGGGTTTTTAGAGTAATTCATTGTAATTAACTGCGTTTAAGCAATTAAAGCTCTTAAAGGGACTTTTCCTAATCTAATTTTTGGTATTCTTCATACTTTTTTGCTAACTAGGGTTTTTCTATCGTATTGTGGATTAAGTGGTATCAGTTTTTCAGTTACGATATTCGAGGGTTGATTGTAGTTTATGGTCTTTATACGTGATTGTTTCAAGCAAATGAAGGAGAGGCTAGTGTATCCGTTGACGATTCATCAGAAACTTAATTCGAAGAAGAATGACGATTTGGAGATGGACGATTCCAACGATCGGCTCACAACTTTGGAAACAATAGTTTCTGACCTAATTTCTACTGTAGGGGAGTTAGTTAAACAATTGCATCTCACGAGCTACGCGAAGGCTTCCTCTACGGCGACACGATGTGACCGCTCTCATCGGCGTGGCCACTCATGGATAAAAGAGGTTCTGGAGGTGAATGGAAACGTGGATAATGTAGAGATCGATAGTGATTCTAGTGTGACGCCGAATCCGTCGAGAAACGCTAGGGTTTTTGTAAGTCAATGAATGATATGCGTAATATTCGTATTGACTTTAAGATAGAAATTTTAGTATTCAATGGTTCAGTCGATACCGAGAAGTTGAATAATTGGTTAGATAGGTTGGAGACCTCTTTTTCTGTTTATAAATATTTTGACTCTCAGAAAATTTGTTTCTCACCGTAGAAATTCGCAAGTTATTCACTAACGTGGTATAAATTATATCAGAAATGCCACGATATAGGAAATTTGAGTTGGAAAGAATTTAAGGTTTTGGTGAGGAAGCAATTCTATCTAATTGGGTATGAACAGGAGCGATGGTACAAATGGCATAATTTTTACCAAAGGTTTGGGCAATTCGTACAACAGCTCACTACAGAGTTTCATAGCCAGGCATTGGTTTTGGATATTGATGTGGATGAGTACGAGGTGTTCATGAAGTATACGGGGGGTTTATCAGAGTCCATTAGAAAAGAATTAAAGCTCTTTAATGTCAAAAATATCGAGGATGTTACCGTTAAAGCAATTTCCATTGAAGGTAAGTACTTGAAGAGTAACAAGAAAGACGACTAGAGCAAGTCGCGGTACAAGGCTAATTAGAAATACGATCAGAAAGGGGAGTCCAAAGGAGAGGGGTCTTCATCCGAGGGGAATATCTGCAGTCATTGTAAGGCTAATAGGCACATTTCATATAGATGTTAGAAACTTCACCCAGAGCTTCGCCCGAAGGAGGAAAGGGGTAAGAAAAAGAAACGTGCACTAGCCGCAGCGATTGTTGGTCTTCTAAATTTAGATAAGCCAAATCCTAAGCTTACCCTAATGTTCAAGCAACCTATAGCTATCGATAAGGCGAGTCGGGAAGAGCATATTTATGTCAGCATTCAAGTGAAGCAGAGCTTATTCGAGGCCGTCATTAATCCGGGTTATTAAAAGAATTTAATTTCTGAGGCGGTGGTAAAGAAGACGGGTTTGGTTACTGTGGCTCATTCTATGCCGTATGGTTTGGGTTAGATTCAGAATGGCACGGAGTTGAAGATCACTAAGCAGTGTACGTTCAAGTTTACGATTACTGAGAAGTTTATTGGCGAAGTGACATGTGAGGTGGTTCAGTTAGACGTGTGTCAAGTTATCTTGGGTAGCCCTTATCTTTGGGATCGAGATGCAATCCTTTACCATAGAGCTCGCAAGTATCATCTTATGAAGGATGGGACGGAGTTTTATATCAATGCGTGCAAGGCACATCTCACTGCCAATAATTTAGTAATGGCGACTCAGATGAAGAGGTTGGTTAATGCAAGCAGCAAGTTTGTATTGTTGTTAGTACGATTGGTTCATGAGGGTCCGTCGGCTAAGGTGTTGTCTACTTTGGCAATGTCTCCTAAGCAACAAATCGATATGGGGAAGTTGCAGGAGGAGTATGAAGACTTATTTCTGGGCATAGAAGCGATGTCGCGCAACAGTGATGTGAAACATGATATCACCTTGGTGAATGGTGAGCTACTACCCAATATTGGGTTATATCGAACTTCTATTACAAAGTCTAATGAGATCAAGAAACAGGTTCATGAACTCCTAGAGCAAGGAGTTATTAATTCAAGTTGCTCACCTTGTAGTTCACCGGTGTTATTGGTATCGAAGAAGGATAGGTCTTGGAGGATATGTATAGATTATCGAGCGCTGAACAAGATTACTGTGAAGAATCGTTATCCGCTTCCACGGATTGACATGCTTTTAGATGAGTTGCAGACTGCTCAGCTTTTCACCAAGTTGGATCTTAAGTCGGGTTACCATCAAGTTAGGATCCAGGAAGAAGATACTTGGAAGACATCGCTCAAGACCAAACAAGGCCTATTTGAGTGGTTGGTGATGCCTTTTGGTTTATGCAATGCTCCGGCTACGTTTATGTGGTTAATGAATGAGGTACTTCGTGTTTTTATTGATGATTTTGTGATTGTGTATTTAGATGATATCTTAATTTATAGTCGTACATAGGAGGAGCACCTTGGGCATTTATACAAAGTGTTGGACGTTTTACGATCACAATAACTTTTTTTAAACGGGAAGAAGTGCGAGTTTGAGAAGAGGGAGTTAGTCTATTTGGGATTTATTGTTGGTGGCGGCAAGCTTAAGGTCGATCCAGAGAAGGTCTCGGTCATTATTAATTGGCCTAAATCCCATACAGTGATGGAAGTGAGGAGTTTTAAGGGTTCTTTTCAGTACTTACAGAAGTTTATTTTGCATTTTTCACAAATAGTCGTACCTTTACATTCGTTGACGAAGACTGGAATACAGTTTGTGCTGGAAGAACAGCATAAGAAGTCTTTTCTGTTACTTAAGCGCAAGATTACGGATGTACCAGTATGAACATAGCCCAATTTGTAGTGGCCTTTTGAGTTCGAGACAGATGCGTCAGACTATGTATTGAAGGCAATCCTTTTACAGGATGGGAAGCCGGTTGCTTACCATTCTGAGATGTTTACAGGAGCAGTAGATAACTATCCTACCTATGATAAGTAGTTCTACGCATTATATCAGTCAGTGAAACATTGGCAGAGTTACTTATTGGGGAAAGAGGTTATGGTACATTCTGATCACAAACCATTACAGTTCTTATCTACAAAGTTCAAACTACAGCAAGCTCGCCATATGAAGTGGATATTGTACCTTCAGTAGTTTACCTTATTGATCAAGTATAAGAAAGGAATGGATAACAAAATGGCTGATATGCCATCTTGACCCCCAATACCAACTCTTTCTGCTTTGTTGGTAGCTATGCAGATCCAACCTATTGTTCCTTCTAAGTACGTTTCAGAGTATAGTGACGATGAGGAGCTCAGTATAATTCATAAGAAGTTGTTGCAAGGCAAGACAAGCGAGTATGTTCTGAAGGATGGTTTGATTTACAGGGGCAGTCTACTATGTATTCTAGAGGGTGGAGACCGTTTGCATTAGATTTGAGATGCACATTGTTCCCAGGTGGCAGGTCATTCTAGGGTTGAGAAGACTCTTATGTATTTGTGGTGTTATATCTATTGACCGAAGATGCAGGTGGATGTTTCTCGTGTGGTTTGTGGTTGCGTGTTATGCAATTCATCGAAGCCTTCCAATAGGAAGATAGGACTGTACTAACCATTGTCAGTTCCTAGTTGACCTTAGGAGAATATTTTAATGGATTTTATGGGTGGTTTGCCCATGACCAGGTGTAGAAATAACTATTTATTTATGATGGCGGATCAATTCGGTAATATGATTCTAATTCCATGTCAGAAGACGGTCACCAGGGAAGGAGCAGTGCGATTGTTTTTTTGAAACGTTTAGAGGTAGTTCGGGCTCCCTACTTCTATTATTTCTTATAGGTATAGACACTTTTTGGGGCATTTCTGGAGATCGTTATGGGGGATGATGGATACTAAGTTGAAGAAAAGTACCGCTTTTCATCCGTAGACAGACGAGAAAAGAGAGGTAGTTAATCGCACTTTTGTACATTTATTATGAGAATTCCATTTTAAGCATCCTAAGACTTGGGATGAGAGTTTACTGTATCTTCAGTTTGCTTTCAACTGGGCGATTCATAGTTTCATTTTGAAGTCTCTATTTGAAGTTTGTTTGGGGTACTTTCTGCAAAGCTCTTTTGATTTGGCGACAAGACGGTGTCAGAGAAAGAGGAAGAAGAGCAGGTTAAAGCTCAACATTTCATTGAGAAGATAAGCAAGGTTCATGAGGCAGTTGAAGCACAATTGAAAAAAGCTCAAGCGAAATATAAGGTTCGCCACGACAGGCATCGGGTTGAGTATACTTGTTAAGAGGGCGACCTAGTTTGGTTGCATTTGGGTAAGGTATGGCTTAAGGAGGAAGGTAAGAAGCTCAAACCTATCTGTTATGGTCTATTTTTTATACTCAAGAAAATTGGTGATAATGCATTCCAATTGGATTTGCCACCTTTCATGAAGATGTATTCGGTGATTAATGCTAAGCATTTGAAGCTACTTGAGCCATCTCTTTTAGATGAAGACTCTACAATCGATACTCGCCTTCCGTTAGTTAATGACTTATGGATGGAAAGAGAAGATCCGTTACAGGAGAATGGTATTCTAGAGAGGAAAGTTCATACTACAAGACGGGGTGGTATTGAATCGTTTTGAGTTGGAAAGAAATGTCAGCTTCCTAGTAAGTCGAAGTTGTACAACGGGGATATGGGCAGTTCCGTATTCCCACATCTCCAGTTCTAGCCTGAGCAGGAGATCATGGCTTCTAAAGGGGAGAGTCATGATCCAGGAAGATCTAGGAACGGTTGAGCTTTTAGTAAAATCGTTCTAACGAGGTTGAGAGTCGTTCAAACGACCCTTTTCATACTCTTTGGAATTTGGCCCAGGAAATCCAAGTCGTTCGAACGACTCCCTATTTTGTTCGAATGACCTTTTTTGTTCTCTCTGGAATTTTGGCCCATAGACAATTTTCGTTCGAACGAGCTTGGCTGCCGTTCGAACGACTTGTCAAGTTTCTTGGGTTTTAGACCAATTAGCGTAAAGTCATTCGAACGGGCTTGGACGTCGTTCAAAGGAGCTTTGCGTAGGCTATTATTTTGAGGCATAGTTTTGCCTCAAGATCTATATTATTAGTATTTTTAGTTCCCTAGTATATAAAGGGGACTTAGGTTATTTTTTTAAGCTTGTGTTAGATCTAGAAAAATTCTGAGGAAGAAGCTAGGGTTTTTAGAGTAATTTATTGTAATTAACCGCGTTTAAGCAATTGAAGCTCTTAAAGGGACTTTCTCCAATCCAATTTTTGGTATTCTTCGTACTTTTCTGCTAACTAGGGTTTCTCTAGCATATTGTGGATTATCTTGACCATCTTAGAAGACACACTTTATGTTGCTTTTGTCATCTCCAACCCTGAGAACTGCTTGATCACCAAGATCTTGAAGAAAGGTGGTATTTTAATTTTATTTTCCCCATAGGCTTGATACATTTCCAATGCGATATTGGACATAAAAATGTTGTTACCATAACCACTTTGAGCAGCCAAAATCTGAGTGTCATCAGCACAGCTAATTCGGTATTTGGGTCAAACCAACTAATTCCGACTGAAGTACTTATGAAGTCATTCCAAGTGAAATAGAAGATAGTGGATCGTCTTCGGGCATAATTCTAGCCTGCCGTACTGCGGGAAATTATGAAGTTGATAAGGAGTGATTTATTGATATTAATTTTCTTATTCAATTGATTTATCTTACAAGCTGCAACAGATTTTTGAAGGACTATCTTAATTTATTTAATAATACCAACCCCTATTACTGTAATGCACCTAATTAAGTTCAAGAGTATTACAGCTAGGTAGCTTAACTGTTTAAAATATTTATTAGTTTAACTAAATTGGCTAGCTAGTTTAATTACTACCAAATTCAATCTCAGACTTCGCAAGGGCAAAAGCAACAACAGATATTGTTATGGGAAAATTAACTTTTAGACCCTAAATAATAACCATGAGTTGGCCTAACTCCCTATAATTGTCATTTTTAGCTTTTAGACCCTAAAATGCCCTGGAAGTCGCTCTCCGAGATGAAAATAATATGAAGTACCATAAATGCCCCTTGCTCTGCCATGTATGATTTAATCTTAATGTTACGCTGTAATTATGAGTCCTACGTATTATTATGTCATAATGACACGCTGTAATTTTCATCAAACAGATCCAACGGCTACGACAAATCTGACCGTTATAACTATAAAACCTACTCATAACTTTATCTTCATTTCCTCTCTCACATTAACTACTTCATCTTCTTCTTTTGGAAGTAACTTTATCTTTAAAACTCAAAATGGGTGGTAGAAATCATGAACCTGGCACACTATCTAAGGTCAGAAGTTTGTTTCGCATCTAATCCTACATTATTAATTGTTTACAGCAAAATAAGGTCTAAAAGCTAATTATTTGAGACACAGGGGGTCTAAAAACTAAAATTGAAACTTTAGTTTTGTTGAATTTATCACAGTTTCTTTATCAAATGTGCAATCTTGAGGCCACATTACATCGAAATGTCCTTGGGTTTACACCAAATACAAGAAAGCTACGTGTAATGGTATCATGAAGCTGATGATATCTCTCACTAAAAATAACTATGAAATGAATTTCTTAAAGTGTCAATACTCAATTTGTGGATCCTTTCAATGATTATCAGATATTGTTAATCAAACCAAGGGAGCAAAAGGAGATTCATTAAGTTTAAATGGCAGTTTTGGATGTGGTCAAAATAGCCATTTGGTGAGAGACTGTCCTTGGGTTAAATTTCCATGTACTACACATGGATACAATTAGCTTATGAAAATGTTTACTTCTAAGATACAATAGTCATTTGGGTAGAATTTATGAAATGTGAAGATCCAATCTGTAACAATTTTATTTGGTTAACTAATGCAATAAGAAAAGAATCTGTAAAAAATGTGAAAATGACAGTGGAGATTTCATTAGATGAATTTGTAGTTCAATTTGCTACAAAATTGACAGTGGAGAATGAGAAAATGTAATGATATAAAAGTGTTTTTATATACTTCTAAAATGTTGTATTCAAACAAGAAAATACATAGGAACATATAGCAATTTGTTAAACATCATAGTTAAACATTTTTAAACTCACAAGTTAAACATCACCATTTTTAAACTTAAATAAAACATTGAAATAGTTAGCTGCAAAATAATTAAATTTTCCAAGGGGACTTAACTGGTGTAGCTTTATTAGTCAGTCTATTAGATGGCTATCCTTGCCCTAATACATCAAACAAAAGTTCAAACCCTCTAGATGTCTGAGTGGCTCTTTGTCCACCATGTTCTTTTCTTACATTAAGATCTTGCCTAGGTGGTCTAAAATGCTAACCAGTTGAATGAGATGGTTGAAATGACTGTGATGGTTAAAATTATTATAATAGTTAAGTGGCATTATTCTGTTGTGGCTGTGATGGCTGAGTAGTATTAGTATGCGATGATGGAGTTGAAATAGGAGTTGAAGGTTGAGGTGGCTGTGATGGTTCAGATGCTCTCCCTTTTCCTCTACCAGCCCCTCTGAAACATCCAATTTTAGAGTTTGTTTCATTTAGTTTCTAGAGTAGGCACCGGCATTATCTTGTGGTTTTTCGGTGTCAATGAGTGTACGTGGAGCAACTACAACTGGACTGACTAACTCTGAACAGGTAAGTGGGTTTCTAACTTTTCATTCTAAAAAGTCAACCCTATGTATTTTACAAAGTATGAAAAGGTAATAAGAATGTCTCCTTAAAGAAAATTAAAGTTCTATTCGAATAAATTTTAATTGTGTTCGAATAACTTTCAACAGTTTGAATTGTGTTCGAATAGAATAATTTTTATTCGAATAACTTTCAGTAGTTGCATTTCAATTCGAATAGATTAATTATTGTTCGATTAACTTTCAACAGTTGTATCTCTATTCGAATAAAGTATTGTTGTTCGAATAACTTTTATCAGTTTGATACCTGCTCGAATAGATTAATTTCTATTCGAACAGAGCCTGTGTTTTATGTTTTCCTTCTTAAGACATACTTACCTTTTTTCAAAGACTCACTTCTTGAAAACCTATTTTTTGAGGGCTTGATTCTTAGAGTAAAGAGAGATCTATCTTTGAGAGATTTAAGAGAAAATCAAATCACTCAAACCTTGAATCAACCAATTGATCAAGAAACCTTCTTCATGCATTGAAGAACTGGATTGAAGAATTTGAGCGATTCATAATTAGAAGATTCGACGTGAGATTGGAGCGAGGCGTTGCGAGAACGAGGAATTGATTGCAAGAAGATTAATTTGAAGAGAGATAGCCATGGGAAGTACTTATCGAGTCTGTAAGTGATTAAATTCTTGTAATTCTTATCCAATAGTGGATTGTTTATCTATCGGGTTATTCGATAGCGACCTGGGGGCTTTTCTCCTGAGAAAGGTTTCCCACCGGGTTAAAAATTTTTGCCTTGTCTTTAATTTCCATTACTTGCTTGGCATTAGATAATCGTATCGACTTGATCTAGGTTAAGCCTTGACCATTAATTGAGAAGATTTTGGACCTATCGATTTAGACCTAAAACAATCGAAATTGGTTAGTCTCAGGCGACTAGTTATTTTAATTAGTATCAGAGCGGTCACGTTTCGAGGTTTAACAACCTAAGGGTGGATCACGAATAGTTTGCTTATGAATAATAAGTTCTAAGAAGTTTGGAGGTACTATAAATTGCCCTCCAGCCTTTAATGGCAAAGAATACCCATACTGGAAAGTCTGAATGATTGAACACTTATAATCAATCGGACAAGATGTATGGATTGCTATTGAAGATGGATAGACACCCCCTACTGTGATGCAAGTTCAACCAGGGAATCCTATTGAGGTCCTTAAGCCTAGGATCCAATGGACAAGAATTGAAAAAAATATTGTTGGTTATAATTCTAAAGGCCTCAATGCGATCTTTACGGCTGTGAGTCAAAGTAAGTTTTGACATATCTCTGCATGTACCACTTCAAAAGAAGCTTGGGATATCCTAGTTCGAACTCATGAAGGCGATGATACAGTCAAAGAAAGTAAGCTTTAAATGTTTACTTCGCAATTTTAGAATATCAGAATGAGTGAAAATGAACATTTTGATGAGTTCTATGCGAGACTAAGTGATATTGTAAACAATAGTGCCACATTAGGAGCTCCTTATTCTGTTGTTCAAATTGTTTGCAAAGTCCTAAGGTCTCTTCCAAGGAGCTTTAGATCCAAACGTAATGCTATCGAGGAAGCTCAAGATCTTAAAAAAATGAAATCCGATACATTAGCTGGAAAATTGCGAACATTCAAACTTGAGATGAGAATGGAAAACCCTGAGAAAAATAGGAGTATTACTTTCAAGTCTTCATCTTACTCCTCTTCTTTTAAGGGTTCCAAAGTGGTTGATCACTCATATATCTCAGATGATGATGAAGGTTCGGATATAGATTCATCAATTTCTCTTATTAGTCAACAATTTCAAAAAATCTTGAAGAAATGCCAGTTTCAAAAACAAGAACAAAAACAAGGGCAATCAATTAACTATAATCCACGACCTCATGATCGGGTAAAAACTTATAACCGGCAGACCAACAGTGAAACTGACCTTAGTCAAGTTGAATGTTATAAATGTCACAAGCTTGGTCATTATGCCCAAAGCTTTCCTATGAAAAAATCTAGAACGAATCATAAAGCTATGAATATCAGGGTTACTTGGGATGACAGTGATGATGATCATGATAACAATGTGAGTAATCCCCAAGTAGTTGACAATGGACCATATTGTGCATATCCTGTGATTTTTAATTGTGGGAATAATAACTTTGACATTTTTGAACTTGAAAAATCCTGATGAAAATTAGTATAATCAAGAACAAAAAGAGTCTGAGGAGTTTGAGGACCCGCATCTTGAGGTCCTGTATGCTTAGACTCTCGCCAAGTGTATAAAACTCGGTAAACTTAAAAAAGTATTGAAAGACCAAGTTAATACACTTACGTGCGAACTTCAAGGAAAAACTAAGAGTACAAGTCACGAGATAGAGGTTCCTGAGAATAAGAAACAAGACCTTCATGACAAAGTTATATTTTTAGAAAAAAAAAGTTAATGATGCAAAGGAGAAAATGAAATCAAATTTGGATGAACTTCGTTCTGCAGAGCTTGATGTTGTTCTATCTCAGCAAAAACTTGAGAAGTTCTATCATGGGGCCATAATCAATGATAAAATGTTATGTATGGGAAAGACGGACACTGACAAAGGGGGTCTAGGATATGAAAAATCTATTTCCAAGGCCAAGACTCCTCAAATCACAAAGTTAGTGAAAGTAACTGCGTCTACTTCAATGCCCAAACATAACGTGATATCCACTACTCATATTCACTCCAAACGGGTCTCTCACTCTAAAATTTATTAGTGTAGTCTATGTGGTCGAAAGGGACATATTTCTTTTTTCTGTAGATTTGTTGGCACCTATCAACCATATGCTCGCCCTGTCAATAGATTTTGATATAATTATAATGTGATTACTAATAATGAGAAAAGTGAGAATATGTCTAGATGGTTTGCACAGGAAACTACAGGTCGAAGCATTTGGGTCCGAAAGTTGAAGTTGGTACCTCAGATAAGGTGCAATGCTGTACTAACTGCTTTTAATACATTCAAGTCAGTTCAATGGTATATGGATAGTGGGTGTTCCCGTCATATGACTGGTGATGCATCCAAGCTGAATTACCTTGAGAATATTAAAGGAGGTGATGTTATTTTTGGTGATGGGAGCACATCTTCTATGGTAGGAAAGGGAAAGGTCGAAGGACTTGTACTCCAGCAATTGAGAATACTTTCCTGGTTGAGAGGCTGAAGGAAAATCTTCTTAGTGTCAGTCGACTATGTGATATAGATCATACTGTGAAATTTTCCAGAGGTGGATGTAATGTTTTGAACTCTCAGGGACAACGTGTGATGCATGCTGCTAGAACCGCTGATAACTGTTATGCTATTCAACCAGAAGCAATACTGTGTAACAAAGTGAAACTGAGTGATGTGGGCTAATGGCATCAAAGATTGGGACATGCAAACTTCAATGATTTGTCCAAGATTATAAGTAAAGAACTGATTCTGAGAGTACCGAAGTTAGGAAGATTGAGCAATGTAGTGTGCGGTCCTTATCAAATTGGCAAGCAAATAAAGAGCTCTCACATGAAGTCCAACAATATTGCCACATCTCAGACTCTTGAGCTAATACACATGGACTTGATGGGTCCTATGAGAATGGCATCACTGGGAGGTAAAAGGTATATTCTGGTAATGGTGGATGATTTCTCTCGTTATACATGGATAGCAGTTTTGAGAGAGAAGTCTTATACTTTTGAAGAATTCTGTAATATATCGCTTCGAATCCAAAATGAGAAAGATTGCTCTATTGATAAAATTTGAAGTGATCGTGGAGGAGAGTTTAAGGATACTGAGGTGGTTGACTATTGTACTTTTAATGGGATTAGGCATGAATTCTCTGCTCCAATCACTCCACAACAAAATGGAAAGCAGAAAGAAAAAATAGAGTTCTTCAAGAAATGGGACGAGTCTTACTTCACAGCAAGAATCTTCCGGCACACTTTTGGGGGGAGGCCATTCATGTTGCGAGTTATACTATTAATAAAGTGTATCTATGTCTACATACTTTAAACACGTCCCATGAACTATGGTTTGGAAAGAAGCCAAATGTCAACTACTTCTGGGTTTTTGGGAGTAAATGTTTTATCTTTGGAGATCGGGAGAACATTGGGAAATTTGACTCTCGGAGTGATGAAGGTATTCTATTGGGCTACTCAACAAATAGTAGAGCTTTTCGAGTCTATAATTTGAGGACCAAAGTGATGATGGAGTCTTGTAATGTGGCTGTTGATAATACTTGTACCATTGGTTATGCCGATGTGTGAGAAGATGATAGTACAATAGAAAATCCATAAATATCTTCGAGTGACATTCTTACATCAAGCCCTACATCAAAGGTTGGTTGTCCCTTGCCTACTCC
This sequence comes from Kingdonia uniflora, assembly GCA_014058105.1. Lineage (NCBI taxonomy): Eukaryota > Viridiplantae > Streptophyta > Magnoliopsida > Ranunculales > Circaeasteraceae > Kingdonia > Kingdonia uniflora. The sequence goes on from JACGCM010000853.1 coordinate 952,687, forward strand.
ATCACTTCCAGCATCACCACTCCCTCCCACCCCAAGTGTACCATAACCTGGATGACAACAAGTTTATAAGGCTCACTCAAATGTCGATATCATCAGGGATCCTCTCGGGTTTAGACTCGAAGCCAATACCATGAGACGGTGCACTTTGTTTGCTATATGTCTCTTTGATCGAGCCAGCAACGGTAAAGGATGCTCTATCAGATGAATATTGGCTGCATACAATACAAGATGAGCTTTGCCAGTTTCGACGTTAATATGTCTGGGATTTTGTTCCACGTCCGTCCAATACAAATATTATTAGAACTAAATGGGTTTATAAGAACAAATATGATGAACTTGGAAATGTAATTTGAAACAAAGCTAGATTGGTCGCTCAAGGGTACAATCGAGTAAAAGGGGTTAATGTTGCTTAAATGTTTGCTCCTACTGCAAGGCTTGAGTCTATTCGCCTACTGTTTGCTCTTGCTTGCCATCAAAAGTTCAAGTTACATCATATGGATGTGAAGAGTGCTTTTCTGAACGGGTTCTTAGAGGAAGAGGTATACGTGGCCCAACCCAAAGGGTTTCAAGATCCTCATCATCCAGATCACATGTTCTACTTGAAGAAGGCTCTTTACAGTTTAAAGCAAGCTCCTCGAGCATGGTATGAATGGCCCTCCAATTTTCTCTTAGCTAAGGGATTTGTTCGAGGGGGAGTTGGTAAAACACTATTTATCCAGCAGAAGGGAGTCACGATGCTTGTTGCACAAGTATATGTAGATGATATTGTGTTTGACTCTACTTCGAGTTCACTAACCACTTCTTTTGCAGCTTTAATGAAAAATGAATTTGAGATGAGCATGGTTGGGGAACTAACTAATTTCTTAGGTCTCCAAATACGTCAAGTGGAGAACGGAATGTTTGTTTCTCAATCCACGTATGCCAGGGATTTTGTGAAGAAGTTTGGTATCTTTTCTACAAAACAAGCCAGGACACCCATGAGTACTACTACAAAGTTAAGTAAGGACTCAATAAGTAAATATATTGATCAAAAGATATATTGAAGTATGATAGGTAATTTACTTTATCTTACTGCTACTCATCCTGATATTATATTTATTGTATGTATTTGTGCTCATTATCAAGGTAGTCTGAAAGAGTCCCATTTACAGGTTGTTAAGCGTATTATTCATTATGTATGTGAGACTTCTGATTTTGGCTTAAGGTATTCGCATGACACAACCTCCAAGGTTATTGGGTATCCCGATGCAGATTGGGCAGGTAATACAGATGATAGGAAGAACACTTCTGGTGGCTGCTATTATATAGGAAATAATCTTGTGGCTTGGCAGAGTAAGAAGCAGAATTGCATTTCTCAATCCACTGCAGAAGCAGAGTATATTGTTGCGGGTAGTTATTACATTCAATTAATTTGGATGAAACAGATGTTGCATGACTATGAAATAGTCCAGGGGATAATGCCATTTTTTGTGATAATACGAGTGCGATCAATATCTCCAAAAATCCTGAACAACATTCCAGAACCAAGCACATTGATCTTCAATTCCACTTCATCCGTGATCTTGTTGAGCGCAAGATATTCAGTATTGAGTATGTTCCTACAGAGAGTCAGTTAGCAGATTTTTTCACCAAGCCGTTAGATGCTATGAGGTTTGAGTTTTTGCGACGGTCAATTGGTGTCTACTCTATTGATTAGGTATGTATTTTACTTCCCTTTACACAATTTTGTTAGATTATCACAGTGATATATGTTTGGTCAGATACGCTTTCTAATTTAATGTTAGGACAGTTCAGTATAGTGTTTACTTAGATTTGATTTTACTCACGGCAGTTAACAATCGTATGCTTAGATAGATCGGCACTCATTGATATTATAATTTAGGATACATGTAGAGACTTCGTGCCTAATGTTATGTGAGGATCAGACCTTATTTATGAGCTTCGAGTGTTATGACATTAAATTCTCTCTTTTATCTTATTGTTTGTGATCTCATTTCGTTTCCTTCCTCAATTGTCAAATGGTAACTTCAAGTTCAAGTTAGTCTAATAGAGCATTCCCTATACTTGATTCGAGACGAAAATACTATGCGAGACCGAAGATATGATAATAGGCTTTTTATTGCTATACATTTTTTAGACCCTCGTTATTCGCAACCATATTTTTATCCATTTGTAGCCCTTTGTGCCTAAAATAAGCGTTTCATTTTTCTTCCCAAATCCTTTATCCATTTACCCGTTTGTTCTGAGATTTTTTAGTGAAAAAAATTATAAAAGGGGGGGTTAGAAAAGCTTAATGAAAGAACAGATTGTATTTCCCCATATCTTTGATAGTATGTAACTTTGGGTCATATAAATATACAAAAGAAGAAGAAGTATATATGTGTGATTTTGGGGGGAAAGATGATTAGAAGAATACAATGTATCCCCAAATGACGTGTTTATTTTCTTAAATCAGGGACATAAAGAAAAAAAAGGGAGGAGAAGTGGCATGTTATTGTATGTATACTCAATAAGAAAAAGAATGACAGAAGTTGAATTTGGTTTTAGGTGAGAAGGAGAATTAGTGTAACTGTAGTCTTAGAATGCCAGCAAAACACCTACTCCGTCATATGCCTACCCGTGCCTGCATTATAACCTTTTCAAGACTTGTTTGATCTTAATTTTAGCACAGTTAGTTTAGTGGAGATGAGGGATATGGAGTCTATATTAATTAACCTGATACTATTAATGACAATTGATTTCCTGTCCATGAGATCTTCCAGCTCACAGTGCGCTGCTTATTTGGTGAAATAAGAGTCTTTCTTTGCATATTATTCATATTCATATTTCATACAGAGTGTTAGCTAGTCAATTCTCAGTGATTTCGAGTGACTATCAATGAGAGGCCTAAGTTGAAACAACTTTCCCTATAGTGTTTTATTTCTGGATGCTGGGTCTGTCGAATGCATGGTACTATTTTTTGCTGACTGTGCACACACACACTCTGAGTAAATACTTATTCTATATGAATTTTTTATTGAATGATTTCCTATATGATATTTATATAGCCTGTGATTAGTCTCTAATCTAGTGTAGACAGGAGGAATATTTCTTACTTATTGTTAATTCCTCCGATTTTGTTTTTTTTTAGAGTTTCATTTTGTTTTATCTCTATTTGGAAAAAAAAAGAAAAAAAAGAAAATTTCTGTTCGAATAATTTTTTTCTTATTCAAATATTTTGTCTCGGTGCCATTTTTATTCGAATAGATTTCTTGGTTTATTCGAACATTTTTCTACAGTTTTTTTTTTAAAGAGCAAAATTGTTATTCGAATAACTTTATTTTATTCGAATATTTTCCAGGAATTTCTTTTGTATTCGAATACAATTTTTTTTGTTCGAATACATTTTGGCGATTTTGTTTTTTTACAAAACCTAAATTTTGTTTTCTTCTTTTATTCTCTCTCACTTTTATTCGAATACCATTCGCACTGCTTTTTTTTCTCCCTCTCTCTCTCTCTCTCTCTTTCTTCTCTCTCTCTCTCTCATCCTGTCAAGTTTTATTCATAACCATTGTGTTTGATTTCCTCTCTGTCAAAGTTGCGTTTGAAATTTCATGATTCGAAGCTTGACGGTCCAATTAGTGGTTTTATCCTGGCAATTTTTGCCCTAATTTTGTGATTGAACTCCTTCTCGATGGGTAAGCATGATCTACTCCCTCTCCTTTAAGTTTGATGATCACATTGTCTCTATGTGCTTTGGATTTGGATTATTTTTGGTTTTAGATTGGTTATGTGGATTAGTTTTGGATTTGGGGTTCTTGGAGTGGAACAATAATTTTGGTTTGGTTGTGTTAATTAGCAATTGGAACTATCAATTGGAGATTGGAGTGTGGTGTGATTTCTTGCAGGGTTTTGGGTTGATCGTTTGGTGATTGTTTGACTGCGGTGGTGAAGAGTTGTCTGTGTAATTCCTTGGGTTCATCTGCTTAACCGAGTAGGTTGAGTTTGGGGATATTGGTAATTTTCTTGCAGGTTGTGTGAGAAGATTGCTGGAGTATGTGCTTGATATTGTTTGCAGAGGATTCGATACATACTATACTGTCTGCTATGGCAAGGGTTAATCGTCCTCAGGAGGGGTTTCCTATTCCCACTTCGAGCGGTACGGCAAAACAGAGATGGACGATTTCAAGTACTAGGACGGGTCCTCGTCACACTAACCATCTAGGCTCTCGAAGAGGAGGAGCTAGTGCAGCTGGGGAGTCCATTGCAGGCGAATAAGTTCCTAATCTTCCCCATTGGTCCACCTCGAAATTAGGATTTAAGTTTAGAGGATTTCAGAAGTAGGTAACTTTAGATAGGGATGAGTTGGGTGTGAAATTTCTAGACATCTCCCCAATTTTTGATGTCTTTGTTATACATGGTTGGACTGAGATTATGGAACCTCAGCTGCCGTACTACCCTCGATTAATACGACTCTTTTATGCTTCTTTTTACGTTGTGCAAGGCACGGGAATTGACAAGACGTCCAGGGTCTCCATAGATGGGACTGATTTTCATATATATTCGGATGATATCCAGAGAGCTTTTGGTCTAGGAGAATCTGACCATCCCGATGTGGAATATTTGGCTTGGCCTCCAACCCTTAGTCAGTTTCCTCCCAAGGAGGAGATGGAGTAGGAGCTTCTAGTTGCTAGAAATAAGAACGGTCCCTATCTTAAGCGCAAGAACCTGAGCCCATCCCTCTGCCTTTTCCATATGGTGGCTCATAGGAACAGTATTCCCCAAAAGGGGAATAAAAATGTTCTGGTAAACAATATGTTTTATCTAGTATATCTTTACGCTTGACTTGGTCCTCATTATCATGCATGATATGTTTGCCACAACAAACCCAAATTATCAGACACGGACTTTGCTGATGGACACATAAAATGACCACTATTCCCCTATGACATAATGTTTATTATAAAACATAACTTATAAAACAAATTTTTATATTTCAAGTCACATGGAGCTCATTTACCAAATATGTGCAAATACCGGGATGTATAGCTCAAAGGATGAACTGTTGGAGAAGGATGTAGATTTGTCAAACACTGGGGTCCCATATGGGGAGGTTACAATTTTGGGGGATAACTCTTGGAGGTTACAAATTTATGTACATTCATGGCATAGGTTATAAATCTCATATTAAATCCAAGAACCCTCTGCTTCATCTATAAAAGGAGAGGTGGTGAGCTCATAAGATCATCCAATTTTGAGAGCTTGAGAGAATTATTGTAATAAAGTAAGAGAAGAGAGCATTGTTGGAGAACTTGAAGCAAAGTTTTGAGCATTTGAAGAATTTTGTAAGTCTTATTTCATCTAATAAAGTTCTTATTTTTCTTCCTTGTTCATCATGAATTCTTCTTTACTTCGTTGTTTTACTTTATTCTTTATGGCTAGCTAAGTCTCTACTTTAGGGGGAGATGAAGCCAAAAATATGCTAAATATGTAAACTTGCATGTGTTAACCCAAATAAGTTTTTATTGTAAAAGTTCATCTCTATATTGTTATATTATATTATTGGTCTATGTCCATGAGATATAGACCAAGTTTTGTGATTATGAATATAGTTATCCTAAAAGTTCTATTTTATTCACACTAAATGCCCGACCTTCAAGAGATTTACGGCTTTTAGTTAGCATTTGTATGCTTTCACATTTCGTATTTTCATACTTGAAACATCATGATAAAAGATGAACCAACTTGATTTGAGATCATAAACTATTATCTTTACTATGGGTAACTATTGTTAGTTTATATATTTGGTATAATTGAGGTGGATTCTTTCCCTAGGTTTTATAATTATTGCGTAAAACCCAATATTGAACTTCATTAGCATAAGTATTTTATATCTTTGAATCACAAGACAACCATTTTCTAGTCCCGTTCGGAAGTGAACGACACTTGATTTTTACCCATACTAAACACCGGATTTTGACCGTTATCAAAATGGCGCCGTTGCCGGTTTTGAGCGGTAATTAGAAAAAGTTTTTATTGTGTTTAATTTGTTTTTCGGTTTCACTTTTTAGAAGAACATAAATTTCGTTTATTACATTTTTATTTTACTTTTGCACTTTGAGGAATTTTTCTTTGTTTTGCGGTGACTACTTTTTTTGTTCTACAGTGACTACCAAAGGATGCTAAGGACCGACCTTGATTTGTTTTGCATGTTCTCTTAAGAAGCATGTGACTGACCATACAATATAAAGGACGATCTGCAATAGCTAGCTTAAAAGAGCTACAAAGAAGTAAGGGGTTTCTGTAGATTACATTAACAAAAAAAACTAGATAGGGTTATCTTTTCTTCCTCTCTTTGAGTGACTTGTAGTGAGGCAAAATATTGCACTCTTGAGCGAAGAGTGTGTAATTAAAGCGAGGATAAAATTGCACTTTTTTCTGCTGGGGCAATATTGGAACCTACATCCGGGGAGGACCCTTCTACAACGCCTACTTGAGCCACAGATCCCGGGTGTGCTATCTCAACGATTTTACCAGGGTAAACAACGAGCCCCTAAAAAGGCCACCCCGCAGGTACTTTCTTCCACCACACCCTCCTGCGAAGCGGTCAATTTTTTATCATGTGCCTGATGTTTGTGCACTTTTAAATTCTAAACTTTAGATAAAGGGCAAACAAAAAGCAGCATTTCATCACCCGTGTGTGGCACCGCATACTAGGACCCCGGGAGGTCACGACCCGGTTTAACATTTTACAGAACAGGACATTAACTTTAAAAGAATCCAAGATTAAGCCATAAAATTCATAGATAGACAAAAAGGCTTATAGAGCTCAGACCGGGGACATTAGGAATACGCTCATTAAGACCCCTGATAGTGGCTACGTTTGTCTGGAGGAAGTACGTTCCCTGGCATAACTAGTGTGGAAAGGTAATTCTAAGCGGTTTACCTCACCTTCCTGCATAGGTGCTTCTAGGTGACTAGAACTGCACGCGAGTTATTGCTAAAACGAGTATACACAACACAACGTGCAAACCAATCCATTGTCAGGAATAAGAGCAACAAATTCCTGAGACCGGGTTCACAACTTAACCTTAATTAAGGCTCATCTGAAAAGGTTGTTGAGTTTATTTTTTGTGTACCTCATTGTTGTGTGATCATCATAGTGTGCACATCTATTAGTGTATGAAAGAATGGTTTCGAGGGCCTAAAAGTCATCTTGAGAGGCTTAGATAATCTGATCTGATAGATATTCCGATCCACTTTGAGGTAGGCGAGTCAACCCAACTGTAGATTCCAATCTCTATTGATACGAGAGACTGTAAAATCCTTACTCATAGGGAACTCTTCCCTGTTGAGGGTGAGTTAAAAACTTTTGCTTAGGGAAATTCACTGATAAGGATGATGTAAAGGGTTTGGACTTCTTAAAAGAGATGGCTAAAAAATTGCAAACCTGGGGCACCATGAGAGAAACTGATATTCAAGAAAAGGGGGGTAATACCTTTGGAGTTGGATCTAACTCCAATTCGGAAGCTACGCTGAAGACCATCCTGCGTAAGGTAGATTCCTTAAAAATACGGAAAAACAAAATGTCCGCTAAAGCACCAATTTTTCATGCTGAGATGCAAGCTTGTGCTGCGCGTGATGATGTTGGACATTATACTCAATATTACCCTTTGATTCATGAAATTAGGGAAACCAGGAAGGATCAGGTCAATATGTTTCATCAAAAACCTTCCTCTTTTCCTTATAACCTGCCACATCATCAAAGAAATTCTTCAGGGAGGAATAATTCGAATAACTATTCTGGTAGACTGTATTACCAAGGGAGTAATTCAAATCAAAATCAAGGTGGTGCATCCTTTGCTCCCAATCACCAACCTTTTCAGCAAAATACTCCTTCGTTCCACCTCAGAATAGGAAACCATCTTCGGATGATGGCATCCAAGCCCTTTGGCAATCCAATAACCAGTTGATGGAACAATTTATGCAAATGAATCAGCAATCCATGAGTCGAATAAAAACATCAATTGCTCAATTGACATCTGGGTTAAGTACTATAGACAAATGTACGTTTCCAAGTCAAACCCAACCCAATCCGAAGGATCAAACCGAGAGTTTACACCGCGATCAGGCAAATGCGGTGATTACACTTAGAAGTGGAAAGACTGTAGACAGCAAAGTTAGGATGCCTGAGGAAAAATTACGTAAAAGTCCTAATCCTAGTACTGAGAAAGTTGTAGAAGGAGGCAAACCTATATGTGAAGAAACTCCTTTTGTTGAGGAAGAGACTGGGCAAGTCTCGCTAAGTGAGAAGATTATCGAAAATAATCTGCCTAGAATTCCTAGAGCACATTTTCCCCAACGGTTTTTAGTCAATAGGAAGAACATTCCCGAAGAAGAGGTTAAGGAGATGTTCAAGAATCTTAAGATCACTATTCCTTTCCTCGATGCATTACGACAGATTTCTTCCTATCCAAAACATCTCAAGGACTTCTGCACATTTAAGAAACGTATGAATGTTTCCAAGAAAGCTTTCAATGTCCATGACAACGAAAATATTATTCAATTGAATGCTCAGGTTAGCTCTATAATCTTGAACAAAATACCCATGAAATACAAAGATCCAGGAATGCCGACAATTTTTTATCACATAAGGACAAATTGTATCAGAAAAGCCTTACTTGATTTAGGTGCCAGTGTCAACTTGATCCTTTATTCGGTATATAAGCAGCTAGGTCTAAAAGGACTAAAACCGACACATAAAACCTTGCAACTAGCTGATCGATCCATTAGAATTCCTAGGGGATTTGTGTCGGATGTACTTGTTCAGGTTGACGATTTTTTCTATCCTGTCGACTTTGTGGTCCTTGACACAAACCCGTTAGAAGACCCAAATAGTAAGATACCTGTGATCCTTGGCCGACCTTTCTTGGCCATTGCTAATGCATTGATCAATTACCGTAGTGGAGCAATGAAGTTGACTTATGGGAATAAGACCATCGATCTGATATCTTTAATGCAACTCATACTCCGTTTGAAAATGAACCCGATGAGTGTAACATGCTTGGAACTATTGTAAACAGTACATTTCATAGTTCCAATCCTAGGGACCCGTTTGAAGCTTGTCTTACACATTTTGGAGATAATTTAGATGTTGATAACCTCATCAATGAGGTTAATGCCTTGTTGAATTATGTTCCTATTTTGCATAGCAATGATAATGTTGAAATGTTGAAAGTCAAAGATCCTGTTCCAGAAGTGGAGGAAGTGCCCGCTAGGTTAGAACTTAAACTTCTCCCTGAAAATCTCAAATGTCTACCTAGGTCCTAATGAAACTGTTCCTGCTATCATAGCATCTGACCTAGAACCTGAGAATGAAGAAAAATTAATGTGTGTATTAAAGGGAAACACAAAAGCTCTTGGATGGAACATTTCAGATATTAAGGGTATTAGTCCTTCTATGTGCATGCACAAGATAAAACTCGAGGATAATGCCAAGAAGTCCAGAGAAGGACAATGAAGGCTTAACCCGACTATGGCTGAGGTTGTGAGAAAAGAAATTTTGAAACTACTTGATGCTGGGATCATTTATCCTATTTCTGGCAGCCCATGGGAAAGCCCAATTCATGTTGTTCCTAAATAGTATGGAATCACTGCTGCAAAGAATGATCACAATGATCTTGTCCCCACTCGCATGACCACAGGGTGGTGAGTGTGTATAGATTATAGAGAACTCAATTCGATCACTCGAAAAGATCATTTCCCCTTACCATTCATGGATCAAATGCTTGAGCGTCTCGCCGGTCATGAATACTATTGTTTTCTTGATGGGTATTCTGGGTACAATCAAATACCCATCGCTCTAGAAGACCAAGAGAAAACCACGTTTACTTGTCATTTTGGAACCTTTGCCTATCGCCGTATGCCATTTGGGTTATGCAATGCTCCAGCAACATTTTAGCGATGTATGTTGAGCATTTTCTCTGACATGGCTGAGCGTTTCCTTGAGGTTTTCACGGATGACTTCTCCCTCTTCAGAGATTTGTTTGGCCAATGTCTCCACCACTTATCTATTGTTTTTGCAAGGTGTCTAAAAAAAAATTTTGTTCTAAATTGGGAAAAATGTCACTTCATGGTGAAAAAAGGCATAGTATTAAGACATGTCATATCAGGAAAAGGAATTGAAGTAGATAAAGCCAAGATCGATGTCATATCTAGTCTCCCACCCCCACGAACAGTCAAAGATGTTCGTTCATTCTTGGAGCATGCAGGATTTTATCGACGTTTTGTTCCTGAGTTTAGCAAAATTGTTCGACCCCTCAGCAATCTCCTCGCCAAGGACATCACCATTTTATTCGATGATTCGTGTTTTAAAGCTTTTGAGAATCTCTGAGCATGTCTAACATCATCGCCCATCATCCAACCTCCAAATTGGAACGAACCTTTCGAGTTGATGTGTAATGCATCTCACTATGCCATTGGTGCAGTTTTGGCATAACACATTGATAACCATCCGCGTGCCATCTATTATGCCAGTAAAACTATTAATGATGCACAACTCAATTACACAACCACAGAGAAAGAACTTCTAGCGATAGTCTTTGCTGTAGAAAAATTTTGTTCTTACCTCATAGGTTCTAAAGTAATAGTCTATACGGATCATGCTGCTATCAAACACCTTCTTACCAAGAAGGATACCAAACAACGCTTAATCCGATGGATATTATTACATCAGGAGTTTGATATTGAGATTTGGGATAAAAAAGGTGTCGAGAATGTGGTAGCTGGTCACCTTTCTCGAATAGACAATGATTCTATAGATAGGTCGTTACCTATTCATGAGTCCTTTCCTGATGAGCAACTCATGTCCATTAGCTCTATGTGTTTTGTACCATGGTTTGCAGACATAGCGAATTATCTTGCCACAGGGTACCTTCCTAGTTTTTGGACCAAGCCAGATAAGAATACATTTCTTAGTGAGGCCCGACACTTCTTCTGGGATGACCCGTACCTGTTCAAATATTGTTCCGATCAAATCATTAGGAGATGTGTCCCAGATTCTGAGTATACCAAAGTTATAGAATTTTGTCACTCCCAAGCTTGTGGTGGTTACTTCAGCTCCAAAAAGACCTCTGCAAAAAATTTACAGTATAGATTTTATTGGCCTACATTATTTCGTGATGCTCACGAATTTTACAAGGCTTGTGATAGATGTCAGAGAATGGGAGCCTTGCCCCATAGGAATATGATGCCACTAAACCCAATCTTGATCGCTGAACCATTTGATGTTTGGGACATAGACTTTATGGGTACCTTCACCCCATCTTTTGGGTACATGAACATCCTTTTAGCCGTTGACTATGTGACTAAGTGGGTTGAAGCTATTCCTACCAGGACCAATGATAGTTTGGTTGTTATTAAATTTATTTGAGAGAATATTTTTTATCGTTTGGTATGGCGAGAGCAATAATTAGTGATGGGGGGTCACGTTTTAACAGTTGAATGTTTGCAAACTTAATGAAAAAATTTAGAGTAACACACAAGGTTGCTACACCGTACCATCCACAGACTAGTGGGAAAGTGGAGGTTTCCAATCGTGAAATCAAGAATATTCTTCAAAAAACGATAAGGCCAAACCGTAAAGATTGGTCAACTCGACTAAACAATGCTTTTTGGGCTTATCGTACTGCTTTTAAGATACCTATTGGAATGTCCCCTTACCGGCTAGTCTATGGAAAGGCTTGTCACCTTCCAGTTGAATTAGAACACCGAGCATATTGGGCAATAAAGGCCTTAAACTTTGACATTGGGAAGGCCGGTTTGCATCACAAGCTTAAACTCAATGAGTTAGAAGAACTACGAAATTATGCATACCATTCAGCAAAGACTTACAAGGAGCTCATGAAAGCGTTTCACGACAAAAACATTTTGCGAAAATCATTTGAACCAAACCAAAAAGTCTTGTTCTACTCTTCTAGGTTGTATTTATTTTCTGGCAAACTACGATCACAATGGACTGGGCCTCTAATTTTTAAAACGGTATATCCACATGGGGCAGTTGAGGTTGAAGAACCGAGTGCTGGCAAAATAAAAAAAGTAAACGGGCAAAGGCTTAAGCCTTATTATGAACATTTTAGCTTCACCAATGAAGAGTTGAAGCTTCTGGACCCAGTTTATGAGGAGTGACATTCATATCCTTTTCGCCCAACTTTCACTGAGTTTGGGGGTTCCTCATTTTGTCTGGCTGAAGACAATAAACTTAGCGCTATCTGGGACGCAGCCCATGTTATATCAGGTACTATGTTCTGATTTTCTTATTTTTCCTTCTTTTAAGGTATGTTTTCAAATATTGGGGACAATGCTTCTTTCTAGTTTGAGAGTAGGGGAAAATCATTCACATTTTTTACCATTTTAGAGAAAAGATAGGTCATTATGGTAATTTATGAGACTCTTTAGTAAGTTTCTGCAAGCTTATTAGTATTTGATATGGTTTAAATATTTTGGTCGTAAAAACCGTAAAGTTAAAATTTTCATCAAATAAATGCTTAAAAATTTTTGGAACATTATCTTAAGCTAGATGTTCTACCCTTTAATTAGAGAAAATTTCAAGTTGACTGATATTTCTCCAAACAAATGCACTTCACGATAGTATTACATTTATTACTTTAGCTAGAATTTTGAGCAATCAAAGGGAATCTAGTATTTGAGGTAGGAATGATCCACTACAAGGGAAACAACTGCCTAAGAATAATTTCAATCCCGAATTAATATAATAAGGATTTCTATAAGCCAAAATAGCTCTAAAAACTTTCACGATGCAAGGCATACTCGCATGATTAAAACTGAAAGAGGAAGAATTATCACCAATCTCAAGTATAGCATGAACTATGTGAAAGAAGCAAGGAATAAAGTTTACTTATGAGAATCCAGAGCCTAGGTAACGAAGGGGCACCAAACCCCGACAACCTAAGCTAGCTGGCTGGGATTGTCAACCAATGACTCATATTATGGAGGCTTCACTAAGGAAACAAGTACCAAAATAAAAAGGCTTATAGTTATTCCCAAAAAATCAATAACAAGATTCGAATTGACTATGGCACTTGTCAAACTGATCGTTGGATTTGTTTTATGAAATACGAAATGACTAGATATTTACTCAAGAGCCTCTAAATAAAGTTGTTGGTGCAGTAACTATTTTCACAACATTTGAGGATATTAGAAAAATATGTGAAAGCTTATTTGAGTATTGGGTAGTATCTCTAGTTTTAGATAATTCTCCAAGTTCTGTGATTATTTATATGTGAAAGAATTAAATTTTAAGGGGTTTACCTTCTTAATGTTTTTACCCTTATCAGATATTAATAAGTTAGTTGAAATGACCTAATGAGTATCTAAACTACTATAATGCCCTTATTGACTTTTGTGGGTATAGTCATTGCAAACCCTCACGAGACAAACCTTGTCCTATATTGGTAACTTATAGGTTTAACGGCTTGTTGCATACGTTAAATGCAATCGTCTTAACCACGAAAGAGTTATGTTTTTATTCTTTTCTTTGCTCGAGGACTAGCAAACTTTAAGTTTGGGGGTATTTGATGGAGACATAAAATGACCACTATTCTCCTATGATTTAATGTTTATTATTCTTAATTTTATTATTAAACATGACTTATAAAACAAATTTTTATATTTTAGGTCACATGGAGCTCATTTACCAAATATGTGCAAATACCGGGATTTAAAGCTCAAGGGATAAACTGCTGGAGAAGGACGTAGAGTTGTCAAACACAAGGGTCCCACATGGGGAGGTTACAATTTAGGAGGATAACTATTGGAGGTTACAAATTTATGTATATTCATGGCATAGGTTATAAATCTCATATTAAATATAAGAACCCTCTCCTTCATCTATAAAAGGAGAGGTGATGAGTTCATAAGATCTTCCAATTTTGAGAGCTTGAGAGAATTATTGTAATAAAGTAAGAGAAGAAAGCATTGTTGGAGAACTTGAAGCAAAGTTTTGAGTATTTGAAGAATTTTGCAAGTCTTATATCATCTAATAAAGTTCTTATTTTTCTTCCTTGTTTATCATGAATTTTTCTTTACTTCGTTGTTTTACTTTATTCTTTATGGCTATCTAAGTCTCTCCTCTTGGGGGAGATGAAGCCAAAAATATGTTAAATATGTAGACTTGCATGTGTTAACCCAAATAAGCTTTTATTGTAAAAGTTCATCTCTATATTGTTATATTATATTATTGGTCTATGTCTATGGGATATAGACCAAGTTTTGTGATTATGAATATAGTTATCCTAAAGGTTCTATTTTATTCACACTAAATGCCCGACCTTCAAGAGATTTACGGTTTGTAGTTTGCATTTGTATGCTTTCATATTTCGTATTTTCATACTTGAAAGTCATGTATTTTATGTAGTTTAAAATGAAACATCATGATAAAAGATGAACAAACTTGATTTGAGATCATAAACTATTATCTTTACTATGGGTAACTATTGTTAGTTTATATATTTGGTATAATTGAGGTTGATTCTTTCCCTAGGTTTTTTAATTATTGTCTAACACCCAATATTTGACTTCATTAGCATAAGTATTTTACATCTTTGAATCACAAGACAACCATTTTCTAGTCCCGTTCGGAAGTGAACGACACTTGATTTTTACCCATATTAATCAACGGATTTTGACCGTTATCATTTGCCTTACAGCAAATTCATCTTTCTACTTTTGACTGATATGGGGTATGCTATTCGTCCAGATGAGGTGGTTGACGCAAAGAACAAAGTTATTAACTCTCGGTATTGGGAAAAGAGCAGAACACATATGATCGTTGAGATGGTGTCTGAGACCGAAGGAGATACAGAGGACTCAGGGACTGAGACTGCAACTATTAGATGAGTTGAATAATCTTCTACTTCCAGGACTGCTACTACCTCTGTATGTGGTACTTCTACACCTGCTCCTACTGGATTGGTCCCACATAACTCTGCCTTTATGTACACCTATATGGAGTCTCGTTTTAGTAGGCTGGACACTCAGATGGAGACTCATTTTGTTAGCTTGAACACTCAGAAATAGACTCAGTTTCGGCTATTCAGGGAGGATATTGATCGACTCCAGACTTCTGCGGACGGTTTGAGCAGTCTAGTATGAGGCTCCTCGAGTGGTCCTCCTGCCGTAGATACAGATGAGGGGTCTTAGGTCATGAGTGACTTTGGGTTTCACTTTTGCACTTTAGAGTATTAGCTCTATGTTTCTGTCTTCTTAGTGATTATTTTTGCGTCTGCTCTCTTTATTGCATGTACATTCTATGTAGATGCTCTATTTGACTTTGCTCTATATTAACAATTTATTTTTACATGGATATTCTATTAGACTTTTGCTATATGATTTTACTAGTCCATGATATTTGCTCGTTCATAACTATTCTATCATTTTCCATGTCTAATGCAGTTCTATTTTCCCTCTCTTTTTGCTTGATTACCCTTTGTTCTTCTGTGTCAAAAAGGGAGAGAGATGTTTCTGACAGGTAAGTCAGGTAAGTTCTTTTTTGTTCTGTAAATTCCATATATTAAATACGAACAGTTACGTGATATAGCTTGTTTAGTCTGCATGGATTTCAGAGGCTAGGTTCTTGAGTATGGGTGTTCTGCGAGTGAGTCAGTCCATCGAGTCTGTATTCTTTCAGTTATTATATCTAGTTTTAGTTTTGACACAAAATGAACCAAAGGGGGAGATTGAAACATCCAATTTTGGAGTTTTTTTTATTTAGTATCTAGAGTAGGCGTCAGCATTATCTTGTGATTATCCGGCGCCAGTGAGTGCACGTGTAGCGACTACAGCTGGACTGACTAACTCTAAACAGGTAAGTGGGTTTCTAACTCTTCGTTCTAAAAAGTCAAGCCTATGTATTTTACAGAGTATAAAATAGTAATAAGAATGTCTCCTTAAAGAAAACAGAAGTTTTATTCCAATAACTTTTAATGTTGTTCGAATATTTTGCAACAGTTTGAATTGTATTCGAAAAGAATAATTTTTGCTTGAATAACTTTTAACAGTTGCATTTCTTTTCGAATAGATTAATTGTTGCTCGAATAACTTTTAACAGTTGCATCTCTATTCAAATAGAGTAATTATTGTTCGAATAACTTTCATCAGTTTGATTCCTATTCGAATAGATTAATTTATATTCAAACAGAGCCCGTGTTTTCTATTTTCCTTCTTAAGACATACTTACCTTTTTTCAAAGACTTACTTCTTGAAAACCTATTTTTTGGGGGCTTGATTTTTAGAGTGAAGAGAGATCTATCTTTAAGAGATTCAAGAGAGAATCAAATCACTCAAACCTTAAATCAATCAATTGATCAAGAAATCTTTTTCATGCATTGAAGAACTGGATTGAAGAACTTGAGCGATTCAAGATTAGGAGTTTCGACGTAAGATTGGAGCGAGGCATTGCGAGAACGAGGAATTGATTGCAAGAAGATTAATTGGAAGATAGATAACCATGGGAGGTGCTTATCGAGTCTGTAAGTGATTAAATTCTTGTAATTCTTTTTCAATAGTAGATTGTTTAGCTATCGGGTGATTCGATAACAACCTGTGGGTTTTTCTCATGAAAAAGGTTTCCCACAGGGGTAAAAAATTTTGCCTTGTCTTTAATTTCCATTGCTTGCTTGACATTAGATAATTATATCGACTTGAACTAGGTTAAGCCTTGACCATTAATTCAGAGGATTTAGGATCTATCGATTTTGAACTAAAATAATCGAAATTGGCTAGTCTCAGGCGACTAGTTATTTCACCATCTCCCTCTCACCCTCCCCCTTGATAAAGGTGACCTAAATTTAGTGTCTAACATGTATGCCTTGGCTCCTTCTCTTCCCATACCTGGCTTTTCTGCAGGTTGACCTTTGCAAGTTCTGTCAGTTCTGCCCAAATGTTTAACACTTACTGTATCTTTTTGGTTGTCTCACCACACCATTTACCTCATTTGTATCTCTTCTCCTTAGTCTTTTAGGTCTCCCTACTAGTCTCAACAATGTTGGTGGTCTGATATCACTTGTAGGCTATTTCATAAGAGTAAATGTATACTGTGAAAATCAAGATAAATCAATAATTCAGTAATCTAAGGGCAAAAGTAACATACTTTTCCCCAGTATGATGAGTCTGCAATTGGATTTACAGCCTGGCTGTTTGTTGCTACATAGGCTACAACTCTATGGTAATGACTACAATATATGTACATAGGCCATGATAAAGTTGTGAAATAGTAAAAGGCACAATGAAATTACAATTATGATATATTAACTAAAAAAGAGAGCACTTACCCAACCCACTGATATTTTAGTTGATCAATCACTTTGATTGTATATACACAAGACAATCCAGTGATCTGCCAAACATTACAAGTACACGTATGCTCTTCTAAGTTCAATATCCACCTTATGCCACTATCATTATGGACTAGCCACTGATCCTTTTGAAATCCTTCTAACCTGTAGTGGTGACTGTACGTTTTCAACAACACAATCATATTTACTACTCTAGGTACCAATCCATTTTAATCCCACTCTCTTGCCTTCAATTTCCTTTCATACATGAGTATCATCTACATCAAATTCAGCCTTTCTACCATCTTGTTTAAAGGCTTATCTCTAATCTTA
Source organism: Kingdonia uniflora (assembly GCA_014058105.1). Classification (NCBI taxonomy): domain Eukaryota; kingdom Viridiplantae; phylum Streptophyta; class Magnoliopsida; order Ranunculales; family Circaeasteraceae; genus Kingdonia; species Kingdonia uniflora. The sequence continues at coordinate 970,350 of JACGCM010000853.1, forward strand.
ATAATCCAATTGTTAAATGATTATGAGAAATTATTGGTCACATGCTCACACTTTGTAGAAGCATCAAAGTAAGACCTACACCAAGATTTGTATAGCTCCCTTTCTAGCCATGTTTTTGCATCTAGTTCTACAACTTCTAACTTGTCCAAATTTGATTTCATTATAAAAAAAATTATGCCTTTGATGCATTCAAAGCCAATGTCATCAAATAAGTACCTCTGTACAGTTGCTTGAAGTTTTGTACATGTGCCTAAAACAAAATCTATGATTGGAATGAGGGAACATTTGTGAAACTGCCTCAATAAGACCCTTTGGTCTATCAGATATGAATATCAATTTAGATGGGTATAAGGTGAGTTAGCCTTACACTCAAGTTAATAACTTTATCCATGTAGCTTGATATTCATTTCTACAAAGAAACACTGCTATAGGGAAAAGTCCATAGTTTGCATCAAGAGATATGATGCGCAAAAATTGGCCTCCATACTTGCCTTTCAAGAAACATCCATCTAGACCATGAATTGCCCTACAACCCTTAGTGAACCCATCTAAAACTGCCTTAAAACTAATGCGCATGTCTGTAAACTTAAGATTACCATCTTCCCTATTACAAGTGGCAATACTATCAGGGTTTGATTTTTGAATCTGAACACATAGTTCTGGACATAAAGTATAACCTTTATCATATGACCCCACTATCTTCTCCATCACCATGTTCCTTGCATTTTATGTAGTATAATATGAAACTCTTACTCCAAAACTTCTAGACATAATATCAGATATCTGCTGGCTTGGTTGTACTTACATCTCTAATTAGATTCTTAATCTCCTTAGCAACCCGAATAACATTTGTATTTCAGTTCAATGTGCCATTCTTACCACTACACTCATGTATAAAATGCCCATTTTTAAGTATCATGGTGTGGCCATCATTTAACCTTGTTATGAACACCCACCAAGGACAACTTGATCTCTCTTTACGCAGATATCTAATCCTCTTACTTTCATTCTTCTTTTGTCTAAATATGAACCTCTGAGTAATTGCAAAATTCCTCATAAATGACCTACACTCAGATATATTTGGCAACTCTATCCCAATTTTCAACATAGACTCCGGTGCTTGAGGTGGCAGAAAGGGTTCCTTATCTTTATGATCTTCTTTCTCATACAAGTTTGAAGAACCCATCACAAAATCTCTATTATCAACCAAACCTTCATGATTCTCTATGTCATCTATTGTAGGAATATCATCACCATCCTATGATGTATGGTTTCTATAGTAGTCTTCTTCAACATCCACATTGTCAAAGAATGAGTCCTTAGTTAAGTCTTCAAACTCATTGTTCTCAAATTCCCTCATAAGCTTCTCTCTTGTCCATCTTGTAACATCCTCATCAACACTATCTACATCCTCCTCCTTAATTTTATTCTTCACTGGCATAGTCTTTGATTAAATCATCAAGCTCTTCCTAAGGAAGGTAATCAACCCTAACCTTCTTCACCTTAGGTTTTGTGATTTGATTTTTGCTTTTCTCTTTAAGAATATTGCATTAAAGGTCTAGTTGCCTTCTCTAAACATCTAGTAAACTTTTATTTTTATTTTTTGCTTATCATATCCTAACTGTAATGGTGATTCTTCAGCAGGTATTGGCACTATTTTAGGTATTTCCTCTGTTTCTATAAAAACTCTATAATACCCATGAACTGAGTCATCCTAAATTTGCCTAAACATCAACTTAACTTCTAAATCATTACTAACGGCATGTAAAACACCATCTATAATAAATAACAACCCAATCACATACCCCAAACATGAACATTATTATCTGGACCATGCTCGTCGTCTATCCTTGTAGCAATTAACCCTAACAGTTCCATAAAACTAATATTTGCAGGCATAGTTAAGACTAAACAACTACCACCCTTGTATATACTCACTCCGTACCCACTCTTACAAGGTTCATCCCACTCCCCTCTATACTCAATTATTATGTAAAATATCTCATAAATTTCTTCAAACATGGTTTCAAATGGTATAGGAAAATTTAAATTTTAGCTTACCTTATACTGTAATGACCTTCCACTTTGCCTTGATCCAGCAATCCCTAAATTATAATTGGCAATCGAGTTATATTATGTTTTATATGCCCTAAATTACCTTGTGCATCTCACGTGCTCTAAACGTGCAGAGTCAAAAAGTTAACATACTTCAAACACAGAGGGTCTAAATTCAAAAGCACAAAAATAGAGTAATTAAGCCTAGTTCTAGAGTGGTTAAGTGGGGAATTGGAGGGAGAGACGCATCGATTGATGTTTAACTCCCTGTCAGTTTCAAAACTTGTATAACCGCAAGTTCAATACTCTAACCTCTCCATCTCCCTCCATCATTTATCTCTATTTTTCTCTCTCTCATACTTCTGAAATCTCAAACCTCAAGCCTCAAGCCTCAATAATATCTAATTTCATTCTACTAACACCCCCAACATCCGACTATAGTGAGAGTAATAAAGAAGAGAAGCCACGAACATCAGACATCTTCCGCTTCTACCGTCTTCCACAGTAGCAGATGTAACCGCAGTTTTGTAACCACCAAGAAGGTTGCATCTGCTACTGCGGTTACAAAACTCGTATTTCCGCTACCGCTAACTATTGAAAATGCTGAAGCAATTGAAAAATAGACTAAATTGGACTTCTTTTGTATGAATTATGTCCTGAATGCCTTACCTGATGATCTATATGATTATTATATTATAATTGAATCAGCCAAGGACATTTGGGATACAATTCAAAAGAAATATGATACCAGGGAGGCTGGGTCGAAGAAGTATGCAGTTAGTCGCTGCCTAAAATTTTTGATTGTCGATGACAAATAAGTTATTACCCAATCTCACGAATTACAAAAGATAACTCATAAGAATGCGTCAGAGGGTTTCCCACCCGATGAGCAATTCTAGGTTGTTGTCCTCATAGACAAGCTCCTACCTGGATGGAAAGAATTTAAGAATACCCTCAAGAAAAAATCGAAGGAGCTTTTCAATGGAGGCTCAGAAAGAGGATATCAAGGAATAAATTATGATTGTCTCGAAAAATAAGAATAAGGGAAAGGTTGTTCTCAAGTCAAATAAGAAAAACATAAAACCGAACCAGAACCGTAAATTGGACCAAAATAAGAATGGCCAAAATTGGAATAGGAACCAAAACCAAGGTGGACCCTCTTCTTAGGTAACTCCAGTAAATAACTCTGTTCAGTTCATTTGTTACAATTATAACAGACCTGGCCATATGACTAAGTTCTGCCAGAACCCCAAGCGTCCTGGACCTCCCCGGGCACAGGCGCATGTGACCGAAGAGCACTTTGCGATAATAATATCAAAGGTTAGTCTAATAATTAGAAGAGAAGGGTAGTGAGCTGACTCTAGCGCTACCCGCCATGTCTGTTATGATAAAGCCTGCTAGTTTAAAACCTTTACTGAGGTTGAAGATAAGTTTGCGCTACTGGAAGATTCCCACACCATAAAGGTACACAGAACTGGGGATGTACAACTGAACTTCACTTCTGCTAAAAGATGTCTTGCACACTCCCAAAATAAGGAAGAATTTGGCTTTCGGGTTTCTTCTCAATAAGGCTAGATTTTTACATACTATAGGATCAAATTAATACACGATTACTAAGCATAATGCTTTTGTTGGCAAGGGATATGCCTGTGCCAGAATGTTTAAGATGAATGCTTAAATTAGTAAAAGTGCTTCATTTTACTCTATTTGCACTTTAATTTTTGGCATGTTAGACTCTATCACGTTAATAAGAAACTTATTAAAAATATGGGCAATTTGGGGTTGATTCCTAAGTTCTCCTTGGACAGCATTAAAAAATGTGAATCTTGTAGTTTGGTGAAAATTACAAAGACTTCACACAAATATATCCAAAGGGAAACATAGCATCTAGATCTTATGCATTTGAATATATGTAAACCAGACAGCGTCTTAACTAGAAATGGGAAATGATACTTTATTACCTTTATCAATGATTATTTGAACTATACTTATGCTTACCTTATGGCACATAAGAGCGAAGTTCTTAAAATGTTTAAAATCTTTTTAGTAGAAATTGAAAACCAATTTGAAAATAAAATTAAGCGTTTTCGTAGCGATAAAGGAACTGAATATGATTCTAGTATTTTCAATGACTTTTACAAATCAAAAAGAATTATACATGAAACTACTGCACCTTATTCTCCTGAAATGAACGGTAAAGTTGAACACAAAAAATGTACCCTTACTGAATTTGTAGTTGCAATTATTGTTAGTTTAGGAGATGTCCTACATTGGTGAGGAGAAATACATTTAACTGAATGTTATGTATAAAATAAAATTCCTAACTCTAAGACACTTATTTCACCACTCGAGTTATGGAATAAAAGAAAACCAAATATTTCATATTTTAAGGTTTTGGGATGTTTAGCTTATGTTAAAATTCCTGATCCTAAAAGAGTGAAACTTGCTAGTCGTGCATATGAATCTTTTTTATTGGTTATGCAATTAATAGTAAAGTGTTAAGATTTTATTACATGCAAAATATGGTTATTATTAAGTCTTTAGATGCTGCTTTCTTTGAAGATAGATTTCCTTTTAAATCTAAAAATTGTGGGGGTTTATCCTCCGGTAGTACTGTACCTAGGATAGATAACCTAGAATTATAGAGGCTAGGGACATTGATATTGTACCTAGAAAGGGCAAGAGAGCTCGTGTGATGAAGGACTTTGGTCCTGATAATGTTGATAATACCCTAGAGGGTGATCCATCAACCTTTCAAGTGGCTCTTAGTTCTACATATGTTGATTTTTGGCAAGAGGCCATCAATGATGAGGTGGAATCTCTGGAGTCTAATGAAACGTGGGTCCTTTCTAACTTTCTTCCTAGTTAGAAGACTATAGGTTGCAAATGGATCTTTAAATATAAATTTAAACCCGATTGTTCAGTAGAGAAATTCAAAGCCTAGCTTGTAGCTAAGGGTTTCAAGCAGAGAAAAAAATGTAAATTTCTTTTATACTTATTCTCCAGTAGCGAGAATTACTTTTATTTGAGTTTTACTTGCTACTGCTGTTGTTTATAATTTAGTAGTTTACCAGATCGATGTAAAAACTACTTTTTTAAATAGAGATTTGGAGGAATAAATATATATGGACCAACCTGAAGGATTTATGGTACCTGATCAGGAACGTAATATTTGCAAATTTGCTAAATCTATGTATGGTCATAAATAAGCACCTAAACAATGGCATGAAAAGATTAATTACTTATTTATTGCACATGGTTTTAAGATTAACAAAATTGCATGAAAATTGGATTTACTACAAGGTAGCAAAAAATGTTTAAACTATTATATGTTTATATATGAATGACTTACTTATCTTTGGTTCCAACATTTTAGCTTTGAACAAATCCAAGAACTTCCTAAGTCAGAGCTTGGACATGAAATATCTTGGAGAGGCTAGTGTTATTCAAGGAATTAAGATTACTAGGACAAAAGATAGTATCTCCTTAGATCAGTGTCATTACATTGAGAAGATTCTAAAGAAATATCATTATTTTGACTACATGTCTGGATATACTCCTTTTGACCCTAGTGTAAAGTTGTTTAAGAACACTGGAGATAATGTAAGATAAACCAAATATGATGGTATAATCGGTAGTCTTCGATATGCAACTAGTTGTACTATGCCAAACATTGTTTATGCAGTAGGGGTACTATGAAAGTTTACGAGTAGACCTAGTATAAAGCATTGGCATGCTATAGAAAGGGTCATGCGTTATCTGAAAAGAACCATACACCTAAGAATACAGTACCAGAGGTTTCCCGCAATCCATGAAGGATTGCTTTGCCGATTGGAATACCCTTTTGGAAGATTCCAAGGCTACTACTGCTTATGTTTTCTACATAGCAGGTGGGGAGGTTTCTTAAAGGTTCAAGAAACAAACCATTTTCGCCGAATCAATGATGGTATCTTAGTTAATAGTACTAGCTGCTGCTAGTGAGGAGGCATAATGGCTGAGAAGCCTACGGTCAAATATCCCTTTATGGGGTAAACCGATACAAGCCATACTTATTCACTTTGATAGCACTGCAACTATCACTCTTATGCCGAATCATTACTGCAATGATAAGAAACTTATGATTCTTCATAAGCACATCTCAGTTAGAGGCAAGCTAACTACAGGAAGTGTAAGAGTAGATTTTGTTAGGTTTGGAGCGAACTTGGCAGATTCTTTGACGAAATGACTAGGGCGGGAGAAGATGTGGAACACCTCAAAAGGGATAGGGCTAAAGCCCATTTATATTTAAACTCTTAGATCGTAACCCAACCTATAGACTAGGATCCCAAGAAATAGGTTCAAGGGGAAAAACAAGTCACAGAGTGATTGTTGAGAATCATGAATTAAAGAAATGAGTTTTAACTCCTAGTCCAACCCTGTAGAGCATGAAGAGGGTCTTGAATTTTTTTTTCTATGAGGGCGTATGTTGGCAAAAATAGAATTAGTGGCAGTTGGTGAGCATATCTTTCCCATCTTTGTCATAGCACTAGGAGTATTTCAGTCTTACAAGTTTATTATAACGGTATACTTTAGAAAACCCTCCTCTTGAGGTAGGATCAACGGTAATTATTTAACCTATTCTCTGTTTTCATATTTTTTGGATGACAAGGTTATTGTTAGTAGCAGCTATAGCTGGTGGCTAGGGATTTCTTCCTGGTCAGTTGTGCATTTGTTTTTCATGGATTTAGCATCTATGAACCTCTTTGAAATGGAGTCTGCGAGTGGAATTCATGGCTTAAATTTATAAAAGGAAAAAAAAATACTTTGGAGAACAATAACCATGGTTTGGAATAACAGCAAGGTTGTGATGCTCAGGTTTTGGGGCCTAATACCCAATATAAATCCCTAACATTTATAATAAACAAATCTCATTTGCAGACAAAGTTCGTGGTGTTCTGAATGAGTATTTTGATCAAAACAATTTACTGGAATCGGGTAAAAGGGGTGATGTTCCTGTCATTAGAATTCCATCTTCAAAATACTTAAATGGTATTAGTCAATATCAATTTATTTTGATTGGGAGGTCGGAGCTTCAGAAGATTAAGTTTAACTCAGTCTAGGAGTTTTTAAGGAATAATTGGAAGACAAAAGGACTATGCAAACTGATCCCAATTGGAAAAGTATTCTTTATGAAATAACTATTCACCTGAGACTAACCTATTTTGATTGTTTTAGGTCTAAATCGATAGGTCCTAAATCCTCTGAATTAATGGTCAAGGCTTAACCTAGTTCAAGTGGATGCGATTATCTAATGTCAAACAAGCAATAGAAATTAAAGACAAGGCAAAGATTTTTAACCCTGTAAGAAACCGATCACAGGAGAAAATCCCACAGGTCACTATCGAATCACCCGATAGCTGAACAATCCACTATTGAAAAAGAATTATAAGAATTTAATCACTTACAGACTCGATAAGAACCTTCTATGGTTATCATTCTTCCAATTAATCTTCTGGCAATCAATTCCTCATTCTCACAATGCCTCGCTCCAATCTCACATCGAAGCTCCTAATCTTGAATCGCTCAAGTTCTTCAATCCTGTTCTTTAATACATGAAGAAGGTTTCTTGATCAATTGATTGATTCAAGGTTTGAGTGATTTGATTCTCTCTTAAATCTCTCAAAGATAGATCTTTCTTCACTCTAAAAATCAATCCTTCAAAAAATAGGTTTACAAGAAGTAAGTCTTTGAAAAAAGGTAAGTATGTCTTAAGAAGGAAAACAAAAAGCACGGGTTCTGTTCGAATAAAAATTAACCTATTCGAACAGGAATCAAACTGATGAAAGTTATTAGAACAACAATTACTCTATTCGAATAGAGATGCAACTGTTAAAAGTTATTCGAATAACAATTAATCTATTCGAATAGAAATGCAAATGTTGAAAGTTATTCGAACAAAAATTATTCTATTCGAACACAAATCAAACTGTTGCAAAATATTCGAACAACATTAAAAGTTATTCCAATAGAACTTCTATTTTCTTTTAGAAGACGTTCTTATTTCTTTTTCGTACTCTGTAAAATACATAGGCTTGACTTTTTAGAACAAAGAGTTAGAACCCACTTACCTATTCAGAGTTAGTCAGTCCAGCTGTAGTCGTTCCACATGCACTCACTGATGTCGGATAACCACAAGATAATACTGACGCCTACTCTAGACACTAAATGAAACAAACTCCAAATTTAGATGTTTAAATCTCCTCCTTTGGTTCATTTTGTGTCAAAACTAGAACTAGATATAATTATCTGAAAAAATACAGACTCGATGGACTGACTCACTCACAGAATACCCATACTCAAGAGCCTAGCCTCTGAAATCCCTGCACACTAAACAAGCTATATCGCGTAATCGTTCTTATTCAAAATAAGGACTTCAGAGGACAAAAAAGAACTTACCTGACTTACCTGCCCGAAACATCTCTCCCCCTTTTCGACACAGAAGAACAAAGGGTAATCAAGCAAAAAAAGAGGGAAAAATAGAACTGCATTAGACATGGCAAATGATAGAATAGTTATGAACGAATAAATATCATGCACTAGTAAAATCATATAGCAAAAGTCTGATAGAATATCCATGTAAAAATAAACTCTTAATACAAAGCAAAGTCAAATAGAGCATCTACATAGAATATACATGCAATAAAGAGAGCAGACGCAAAAATAGTCACTAAGAAGATAAAAAAATAGAGCTAACACTCTAAAGTGTAAAAGTGAAACCCAAAGTCACACATGACCTAAGACCCTTCATCTGTATCTGCGGCAGGAGGACCACTCGATGAGCCTCGTACTTGACTACTCAAACCGTCTACAGAAGTCTGGAGTCGACCGATATCCGCCCTGAATAGCCAAAACTGAGTCTGTATCTGAGTGTCCAGGCTAACAAAATGAGTCTCCATCTAAGTGTCCAACCTACTAAAATGAGACTCCATATAGGTGTACATAGAGGCAACGTCATGTGGGACCAATCTAGCAGGAGCAGGTGTAGAAGTACCAGGCACAGAGGTAGTAGCAGTCTTAGAAGTAGAAGGTCTCACAACTCGTCTAGCAGATGCAGTGTCAGTCCCCGAGGCCTCTGCATCCCCTTCAGTCTCAGACACCGTCTCTATGATCATATGCGTTCTGCTCTTCTCCTAATACCGAGAGTTAATAACCTCGTTCTTTGCGTCAACCTCCTCATCTGGACGAATAACATACCCTATATTAGTCAGAAGCTGAAAGATGAATCTGTTGTATGGCAAAGTCTGTGTCTGATGATCCGGGTTTGCCGACAAACATCTTATGCATGATAATGAGGACCAAGTCAACACTGAGCTCCATAGCGTAAAGATATACTAGATAAAGCATATTGCCCACAAGAATATTCTTATTCCCCTTTTGGGGAATACTGTTCCTATGAGCCACCATATGGAAGAGGCAGAGTGTTGGGCTCAGGTTCTTGCGCTTAAGATAGGGACCGTTCTTCTTTCCAGCAACCAGAAGCTCCTGTTTCATCTCCTCCTTGGGAGAAAACTGACTAAGGACCGAAGGCCACGCCAAATAATCCACATCGGGATGGTCAGATTCTCCTATACCAAAAGCTCTCCGAATATCATCCGAATCTATATGAAAATTAGCCCCATCTATGGAGACCCTGAACGTCTTGTCAATTCCCGTGCCTTGCACAACGTGTAAAGAAACATAAAAGAGTCGCACTAATTGAGGGTAGCAGGGCAGCTGAGGTTCCATAAGCCCAGTCCAACCATGTATAACAAAGACATCAAAAATTGGGGAGATGTCTGGATATTTCACACCCAACTCCTCCCTATCTAGAGTCACCTCTTTTTGATATCCTCTAAACTTAACTTCTGATTTTGGGGTGGACCAATGGGGAAGATTAGGAACACGTTCGCCTGTATTGGACTCCCCAGCTCCACTAGCTCCTCCTCTTCGAGAGCCTGGAGGGTTAGTGTGACGAGAACCCGTCCTAGTACCTGGAGTCGTCCGTCTCCGTTTTGTCATACCGCTCGAAGTGGGAACAGGAGACCCCTCCTGAGGGCGTTTAACCCTTGCCATAACAGATAGTATAGTATATATCAAATCCTCTGTAAACAATATCAAGCACAGAGCCAAACAATCTCCTCATACAACCTGCAAGAAAATCACCAATTTCTCCAAACTCAACCCACTCGGCTAAGTAGGGGAACCCAAGGAATTACACAGACCACTCTTCACCACCGCAATCAAACAATCACCCAACGATCAACCCAAAACCCTGTATGAAATTATACCACACTCCAATCTCCAATTGACAGTTCCAATTGCAAATTAACACAACCAAACCAAAATTATTGTTCCACTCCAAGAACCTCAAATCCAAAATTAATCCACATAACCAATTCGAAACAAAAAAAATCCAAATCCAAAGCACACAGAGACAAAGTGATCATCAAACTTGAAGGAGAGGGAGTAGATAACACTTACCCATCGAGAAGGAGTCCAATCACAAAATTAGGGCAAAAATTGCTGAGATAAAACCACTAATTGGACCGCTAAGCTTCGAATCAGGAAAATCCAAACGCAACTTTGACAGAGAGGAAATCAAACATAATGGTTACAAGTAAAACTTGATAGGATTCGAGAGAGAGAGTGAGAGAGAGAGGGGGGAGAGACAGTGCGAATGGTATTCAAATAAAAGTGAAAGAGAATAAAAGAAGAAAACAAAATTTGGGTTTTGTAAGAAAACAAAATAGTCAAAATATATTCGATCAAAAAAATTGTATTCGAATACAAAAGAAACTGCTGGAAATTATTCGAATAAAATAAAGTTATTCGAATAACAATTTTGCTCTTTAAAAAAAATAAACTACAGAAAAATGTTCTAATAAACCAAGAAATCTATTCGAATAAAAATGGCACTGAGACAAATATTCGAATAAGAATAAAGTTATTCGAACATAAATCTTATTTTTTTCCAAATAGAGATAAAACTAAATAAAACTCTTAAAAAATCAAAATCGGAGGAATTAACAATAAGTAAGTAATACTCCCCTTGTCTATGCTAGATTAAAGACTAATCACTGGCTATATGAATATCAGATAATAAATCATTCAATAAAAAATCCAGGCATAATAAATATTTATTCAGAGTGTGTGTGTGCGCAGTCAACGCAAAACAGTACCATATATTCGACAGACCCAACATCCAGAAATAAAACACTATAAGGAAAGTTGTTTCAAGGTAGGCCTCTAATTGTTGATCACTCAAAATCACTAGGAATTGACTAGCTAACACTCTGTGTGAAATATGAATATGAATAATATGCAAAGAAAGGCTCATATTTCATCAAATAAGGAGCACACTGGGAGTTGGAAGATCTCTTGGACAGGAAATCAATTGTCATTAATAATGTAAAGTTAATTAATATAAACTCCATATTTCTCATCTCCACTAAACTAACTGTGCTAAACTTAAGATCAAACAGGTCTTGAAAAGGTTATAATGTAGGCACGGGTAGGCATATGATGGAGTAGGTGTTTTGCTGGCATTCTGAGACAACAGTTACACTAACTCCCATTCTCACCTGAAACAAAATTAAACTTTTGTCATTCTTTTTCTTATTGAGTATTAATGGACACATTAAATGACCGCTATTCCCCTATGACTTAATGTTTATTATTCTTAATTTTATAATTAAACATGACTTATAAAACTAATTTTTATATTTCAGGTCACATAGAGCTCATTTACCAAATATGTGCAAATACCGGGATGTATAGCTCGATCAACTGCTGGAGAATGATGTAGAGTTGTCAAACACAAAGGTCCCATATGGGGAGGTTACAATTTTAAAGAATAACTCTTGGAGGTTACAAATTTATGTACATTCATGGCATAGGTTATAAATATAATATTAAATGTAAGAACCCTCTCCTTCATCTATAAAAGGAGAGGTGGTGAGCTTATAAGATCATCCAATTTTGAGAGAATCAATATTGTAGAGTGCAAGAGAGCATTATTGGAGTAAGTTGGTGCAACTCTTGTAAGCATTTGGAGCATTTCATTTTATAAGTCAATAAAATTCTCTTTTTTTTGTTAGTTTATGTTCATTTCATTCTCATATCATTTAAATTTTATAGTTGTTATAATGGCCGGCTAAGTCCTCACTAGGGGTGAGGATGGATCCGCCATAAGCGTGTGATATCATGTAGTAGAATGTATTCTTTTCCAACACAATATGAGCATATTATCACAAATCCCAAAACTATATTGTTGGAGACATTCATTATCATCCTATGATCTCTTTAATTAGAGATATAGGAAGAGTTTTGTGATTCTCAAATGATATAGTAAAATTGTATTAATATTGAATTTTTCTAAGGTATGATCCTAATTAACATTTCATAGTTAGCATAGCTTTCATGGAATGTGTTTTTAGTACATACTTAGTTCATACAATATATTCTACTTGAGTTATAATTAATCATGGGATTACATCGACAAAAGGTCAAAGTTTGTTATTTCAATTAAGTAGAGAATTTAATATACGATACTATGTTGATATTGTATGTAAATGGTGGTAAAATCTAATGCCCCTAGACCTTTATTCTTGATTAAAACCATATCATTGATTTTTACGGTTTTACCACCTTAGATTACTAAAACACAAGACCAAAACTAATTTCTAGTTTCGTTCGAAAGTGAACGACACTCTAATTTTTACCCATACTAAACACCGGGTTTTGACCGTTATCAAAATGGCGCCGTTGCCAGTTTCGAGCGGTAATTAGAAAAAAAAATTATTGTGTTTAATTTGTTTTTCGGTTTCACTTTTTAGAAGAACATAAATTTCGTTTATTACATTTTTATTTTACTTTTGCACTTTGAGGAATTTTTCTTTGTTTTGCGGTGACTACTTTCTTTGTTTTACAGTGACTACCAAAGGAAGATAAAGACCGACCAAAAAATAGATAGGGTTATCTTTTCTTTCTCACTTTGAGTGACTTGTAGTGAGGCAAAATATTGTACTCTTGAGCGATGAGTGTGTAAGTAAAGCGAGGATAAAATTGTACTTTATTTCTGCAGGGGCAATATTGGAACCCACATCCAAGGAGGACCTCTCTACAATGCCTACTTAAGCCAGAGAGCCCGGGCGTGCCATCTCAACAATTTTACCGGGGTAAACAACGAGCCCCTAAAAAGGCCGCCCCGCAGGTACTTTCTTCCACCGCACCCTCCTGCGAAGCGGTCAATTTTTGTTCATGTGCCTGATGTTTGTGTACTTTTAAATTCAAAACTTTAGATAAAGGGAAAACAAAAAGCGGGATTTTATCACCCGTGTGTGGCACCGCATACTAGGACCCCGGGAGGTCACAATCCGGTTTAACATTTTACGAAGCTAGACATTGACTTTAAAAGAAACCAAGATTAAGCCATAAAATACATAGATAGACAAAAAGGATAATAGAGCTCGGACCGAGAGCATTAGGAACGCGCTCATTAAGACCCCTGACAGTGGCTAGGTTTGCCTGGAGAAAGTACGTTCCCTGGCATAACTAGTGTAGAAATGTGATTCTAAGCGGTTTGCCCCACTTTCCAGCACAGGTACTTCTAGGTGACTAGAACTGCACGCGAGTTATTGCTAAAGCGAGTATGCACAACTCAACGTGTGAACCGATCCATTGTCAGGAATAGGAGCAACCGAATCCAGAGATCGGGTTCACAACTTGACCTTAATTAAGGCCCATCTGAAAAGGTTGTTGTGCTTATTTTTTGTGCACCTCATTGTTGTGTGATCATCATAGTGCGCACATTTATTAGTACATGAAAGAATAGTTTTGAGGGCCTAAAAGTCGTCTTGAGAGGCTTAGAGAATCTGATTTGATAGATATTCCAATCTACTTTAAGGTAGGCGAGTCAACTCAACTGGAGATTCCAATCTCTATTGATACGAGAGATCGTACAATCCTTACTCGTAGGGAACTCTTCCCTGCTGAGGATGAGTTAGAAACTTTTGATTTCCCTGTCTCTCTATTGAGACTTAATCCGAGTCCAATTTCCTCATTCACTCCATTTAGTGTTCCACCCCAATCACTTATGATGGGAGATGCCAATGATAATGAGAATGGTCAGGGACCCATGCGAATTCCTTTTTAGGATCACATGTTCCCAAAAATGAAAAATCGTGCCTCGTGCATTGTTTTACCTCCTACAACTTCGCAATTTAAACTTATAAATGCGTTCATCAATTCATTACCAAAATTCTCAGGAGGAGAAGATGAGAACCCATACGCTCATATTAGAGATTTTGATGACTTAATGTTCCTCCAAAAGTATTGGAATGAGAACGAAATGGAGGCCATGAAACTCGTGTTGTTTCCCATTTCTTTACTAGGGAATGCTAAGAGCAGGCTTCAAGCTCTACGGCCAAAATGAATCACGAGTTTTGAGATGCTTACTGAAGCCTTTTACAAGAAGTTTTTCTCTCTGGAGAAAACTGAGACCCTTCGTAGATCTATTCTTAGGATTACCCAGCTTCATGGAGAAGACTTAAAGGATTATCTTGAGAGATTTAAGGGACTGATCCTACAGTGCCCTCATCACGGTATCGACTCCTGGGTCCTAACTAGAAATCTTTATGATAGATTAGATGCTGAAACCAAGAGAACTGCAGAATCCTTTTGGTTAGGGAAATTTACTGATAAGGATGATGTAGAGGGTTTGGACTTCTTAGAAGAGATGGCTAAAAAATTGCAAACCAGGGGCACCATGAGAGAAACTGATATTCAAGAAAAGGGGAGTAATACATTTGGAGTTGGATCTAACTCCAATTCGGAAGCTACGCTAACGACCATCCTGCGTATGATAGAGTCCTTAGAAAAAGGGAAAAACAAAATGTCTGTTAAAGCACCAATTTTTCATGCTAAGATACAAGTTTGTGCTGCGTGTGATGATATTGGACATTATGCTCAAGATTGCCCTTTTATTCATGAAATTAGGGAAACCAGGAAGGATCAGGTAAATATGTTTCATCAAAAACCTTCCTCTTTTCCTTATAACCAGTCGCATCATCAAGGGAATTCTTCAGGGAGGAATAATGTGAATAACTATTATGGCAGACCGTATTACCAAGGGAGTAATTCAAATCAAAATCAAGGTGATGTGTCCTTTACTCCCAATCACCAACCTATTCAGCAAAATACTCCTTACGTTCCTCTTCAGAATAGGAAACCATCTTCGGATGATGACATCCAAGCCCTATTGCAATCTAATAACCAGTTGATACAATAATTCGTGCAAATGAATCAGCAATCCATGAGTCAAATAGAAACATCAATTGCTCAATTGGCATCTGGGTTAAGTACAAGAGATAAAGGTATGCTTCCAAGTAAACCCAACCCAATCCTAAGGATCAAGCCGAGAGTTTACACCGCGATCAGGCGAATGCGGTGATTACACTTAGAAGTTGAAAGACTGTAGACAACAAAGTTAGGATTCCTGAGGACAAATCACATAAAAGTTCTAATCCTAGTACTGAGAAAGTTGTAGAAGGAGGCAAACCTATATGTGAAGAAACTCTATTTGTTGAGGAAGAGACTGGGCAGGTCTCGTTAAGTGAGAAGATTATTGAAAATGATCTGCCTTAAATTCCTAGAGCACCTTTTCCCCAACAGTTTTTAGTCAATAGGAAGAACATTCCCAAAGAAGAGGTTAAGGAGATGTTCAAGAATCTTAAGATCACTATTCCTTTCCTCTATGCGTTACGACAGATTCCTTCCAATGCAAAACATTTCAAGGACCTCTGCACGTTCAAGAAACGTATGAATGTTTCCAAGAAAGCTTTCAATGTCCATGACAGCGAAAATGTTATTCAATTATATGCTCAGGTTAGCTCTATAATCTTGAACAAAACACCCATGAAATATAAAGATCCAGGAATGCCGATAATTTCTTGTCACATAGAGACAAATTGCATCAGAAAAGCCTTACTTGATTTAGGTGCCAGTGTCAACTTGATCCCTTATTCGGTATATGAGTAGCTATGTCTAGAGAAGGACAACGAAGGCTTAACCCGACTATGGCTGAGGTTGTGAGAAAAGAAATTTTGAAACTGCTTGACGCTAGGATTATTTATCCTATTTCTGACTGCCCATGGGTAAGCCCAATTCATGTTGTTCCTAAAAAGTCTGGAATAACTGCTGTGAAGAATGATCACAATGATCTTGTCCCCACTCGCATGATCACAGGGTGGCGAGTGTGTATAGATTATAGAAAACTCAATTCGATCACTCGAAAAGATCATTTTCCCTTACCATTCATGGATCAAATGCTTAAACGTCTCGCCGGTCATGAATACGATTGTTTTCTTGATGGGTATTCTGGGTACAATCAAATACCCATCGCTCTATAGGACCAAGAGAAATCCACGTTTACTTGACCTTTTGGAACCTTTGCCTATCGCCGCATGCCATTTGGGTTATGCAATGCTCCAGCAATATTTCAGCGATGTATGTTGAGCATTTTCTCTGACATGGCTGAGCGTTTCCTTGAGGTTTTCAAGGATGACTTCTCCCTCTTCGAAGATTCGTTTGACTAATGTCTCCACCACTTATCTATTGTTTTTGCTAGATGTCTATAACAAAAATTGTTCTAAATTGGGAAAAAAGGCATAATATTAGGACATGTCATATCAGGAAAAGGAATCGAAGTAGATAAAGCCAAGATCGATGTCATATCTAGTCTCCCACCCCCATGAATAGTCGAGGATGTTCGTTCATTCTTGGGGCATGCAGGATTTTATCGACGTTTTTTTCCTGAGTTTAGCAAAATTGCTCGACCCCCAGGAAATCTCCTCGCCAAGGACACCACCTTTTTATTCGATGATTCGTGTCTTAAAGCTTTTGAGAATCTTTGAACTTGTCTAACATCATCACCCATCATCCAACCTCCAAATTGGAACGAACCTTTCAAGTTGATGTGTGATGCATCTGACTATGCCATTGGTACAGTTTTGGCACAACACATTGATAACCTTGAGTGTGCCATCTATTATGCCAGTAAAACTCTTAATGATGCGCAACTCAATTACCCAACCACAGAGAAAGAACTTCTAGCGATATTCTTTGCCCTAGAAAAATTTCATTCTTATCTCATAGGTTCTAAAGTAATATTCTATATGGATCATGCTGCTATCAAACACCTTCTTACCAAAAAGGACACCAAACAGCGCTTAATCCGATGGATATTATTACTTCAGGAGTTTGATATTGAGATTCGGGATAAAAAAAGGTGCCAAGAATGTGGTAGCTGACCACCTTTCTCGAATAGACAATGATTCTTTAGATAGGTCGCTACCTATTCGTGAGTCCTTTCCTGACGAGCAACTCATGTCAGCAGCAGGGCCAGGGTCAGGGATGAGGGTAGGGCAGAGTGTTTGCAGTGAGGAGGTGAGACTCTCGCACCGCTCCATCTATGGTGGAAGGTACGATCCATATCTCTTATTCACCCGCTCATGTCCTTTTCAATTCTGGTGAATCGCATTCATTCATTGCATCTGCATTTCTCTGCATTATTGGCTTTGAGTCTTCTTTATTGATTGACGAGATTTTCGTGGGTACTCCTTTAGATTCCTCGGTGTCTATCTCAAGTATATGTAGAGATTGCCCGATAGTCGTTTGTGGTCGAGTCCTATCAGCAAACCTATTAGTTTTGCCGATGCATGAGTTTGACATTATCCTAGGCAAGGATTGGCTGTCGACGCACCGGGTCACTTTAGACTGCTTCGAGAAGACGTCTACCTTTCGTATTCCAGGTGAGAGGTGATTCATATTCTCTAGTTCGAAACCTGTGCATTCAGGGGACGGCTTATTAGCTTTCTTATAGTTAGAGTCCTCGGGCATGGACGTTAGCTCAATTCCAGTGGTTTGCGATTATTCTGACATTTTCTAGCATATTCCCAGTATACCGACGATGAGAGTGATTGATTTTGGCATAGATCTTGTTCAGGGCACAACACCGATTACCAAGGCACCGTACCGTATGGCGCCCATTGAGCTAAAAGAGCAGAAGGATCAGATTTCTGAGTTGATGGGTCAGGGATTTATTCGACCGAGTACTTCGCCATGGGGAGCTCCAGTTTTGCTCGTAAAGAAGAAAGGCAGTTCGATGCGTTTGTGTATTGACAACCGTGAGTTGAACAAAGTCACGATCAAGAACAGATATCCGTTGTCGAGGATCGAGAACTTATTTGACCTGCTTCGGGGAGCGCAGTTCTTTTTGAAGATTGATCTCAGATCGGGTTACCACCAGCTGAGGGTCAGGACAGCTGATGTTTCGAAGACAGCCTTTCGGAATCGTTACAGATACTACAAGTTTCGGCTGATGCCGTTCGGTCTGACAAACGCGCCCACAACTTTTATGGACTTGATGAACCGTGCTTTCAACCCTTTTCTTGACCGGTTCATTATTGTATTCGCCGACGACATTTTGATATATTCGGGGACTGAGGCAGAGCACAAGGAATATATGAGGACCGCTTTTCAGACCTTGTGGGAGAACGCATTATTTGTAAAGTTTGAAAAGTGTGAGTTTTGGCACCAGGAGGTGAAATTCCTAGGGCACGTGGTGTCTAAGTATGGAATTGCAGTAGATCCTTCCAAGGTTGCAGCGGCTGAAGATTGGGCACAGCCGACGAGCGTTACCGAGATTTACAGTTTTCTGGGTTTAACGGGTTACTACCGTAGATTTATTGAGGGGGTTTCGCGGATTGTAGCTTCTTTGACCCGTTTGGCGCAGAAAGACGTTAGGCTTGTTTGGAACGACAGGTGTTCTTTAGCTTTAGCCGAGTTGAAGAATAGATTGATGACAGTACCAGTTTTGATTGTTCTTTCCTGTGGGCAGAGGTATAGAGTATACAGTGATGCGCCACTTAGCGGTCTTGGTTGCGTGTTGATACAGGAGGGTAACGTGGTGGCATACACTTCGAGACAACTTAAGGTACACGAGAGGAATTATCCTACTCATGATCTCGAGTTGGCAGCAATGGTTTATGCGTTGAAGATCTGGAGACACTACTTATACAGGGAGAGATTCGAGCTCTTTTCTGATCGTAAGAGTTTGCGGTATCTTTTCTCTCAGAAGGAACTGAACATGAGACAATGCAGGTGGATGGAATTTCTGAAGGACTACGATTTAGATTAGCAGTACCATCCAGGGAAGGCGAACGTGGTGGCCGACACTTTGAGTCGTTTTCCTAGAGGATTACTTGCACGTCTGATGATTCGTAAGTGGATGATGGTTAGCGACATTGTAGAGTTTGGGTTGATTTTGGATTCATAGACTATGGGTGGTCTTATTGCAAATCTGAGAGTTCAGCCATCTTTGATTTCTCGGATTATAGAGGTGCAGCAGCTGGACGACAGATTACAGTCTTGGGCTTCAGACGACACCAGACCTGATTGGACTGTTAGTTCAGATGGCAGTATCAGATACAGGGGCAGATTATGCATGCCAGATTCTGAGGTACTAAAACATGACGTTTTGAGTGAGGCTCACGGTTTGAGATACACCATTCATCCAGGCAGTTCGAAGATGTACCAGGACCTGAAGAGACATTTTTGGTGAGATAATGTGAAGCGCGAGATAGCTGATTTTGTTTCCAAATGTCTAACTTGCCAGCAGGTGAAGGCCGAGCATCAGAAACTGGTGGGGCAGCTTAAACCCTTTCCTATTCCAGAGTAGAAATGGGAGCATGTGACGATGGACTTCATATCGGGTTTACCGCGGACGAAGAAACAACACGATTCTATTTGGGTGATTATGGACCGATTGACCAAATCGGCACATTTCATTCTGGTTCGCACGACTATGACTACTGGCGAGTTGAGCAGGATATATGTGAGGGAGATTGTTCATTTACACGGGGTTCCAGTGTCTATTGTGTCAGATAAAGATGCCAGGTTTACCAGCAAATTTTGGCAGAGTTTTCAGTGAGCTATGGATACTAAACTGGATTTCAGTACAGCATTTTACCCCCAGACCGACGGTCAGACAGAGCCAGTCAACCAGATTCTTGAGGACATGCTTCGGGCTTGTGTTTTGAATTTTAGGGGTAGCTGGGACTAGTATTTACATTGGGCTGAGTTCGCGTACAACAACAGCTTTCAGTCGAGCATCGGGATGGTACCTTACGAAGTTTTATATGGTAAACCATGTAAATCACCTTTGAGTTGGGCAGAGGTTGGTGAGCAGAGCTTACTGGGACCAGACTTGGTTCGAGAGACAACTGAGGCAGTTACTACCATAAGGGATCGGTTACGTACAGCACAGGGCCGACAGAAGAGTTACGCCGACATCCACAGGAGACCGCTAGAGTTTTGGATTGGGGATCATGTTTTGCTGAAGGTTTCACCGATGAGGGGCGTAGTGCATTTCAGTAAGATGGGGAAACTAGCTCCGAGATATATTGAGCCGTTGGAGATTCTGGACAGAGTTGGAGAGTTAGCATACCGTTTGGCGTTGCTGCCACAGCTGAGCAGAGTTCACAGCGTCTTTCATGTTTCTATGTTGAGGAAGTACGAGCGGGACCCTAGTCACGTGATTGACTGGGAACTGATAGAGGTTCGGGACGATGCCTCGTATCCTGAGCATCCGGAGTATATTTTGGATCGCGAGGAAAAGTTCTTCGCCACAAGGTTATTCTGTTTGTGAAAGTCCAGTGGAGTCACGATGGTCCAGAGGAGGCTACCTGGGAGATAGAGGCTGATGTGAGGAGGCACTATCCACTTTTATTCTCAGGATGAGGTATGCATTAAATTTTGAGGGTGAATTTTTTTTTAGGGGGGTAGATTGTAATGACCCGTATTTTATTTATTCCTAATATTCACTCATATTCCTAATATTCACTCATATTCCATTTCCGCTTATATATTCCTATTCTTTATCTCATCGGCATATTAGATTCATTTCCTTCACGTTAAGTTCGTCATTCATTTTCCACATGTACTCTTTCATCCATTTTATTCATCCATTATGCATCCATTTATTCCTTTCGGTGGTTTAGTATTAGTTTCTTTTTTATAGTTTTGGCATTTCAGTGGTCATTCGGAGGTGGAGGTGGTATTTTCTCTTTGGAAACCCCTAAATAGGTTGGCAGTAATGTTTTTTTGTTGTGTCTGTGGTTTAAGGAGGTTCCAGTGAGCCATTGGGTTGGCCGGTAAGTTTCTGGACTTTCCCGTGGAAAAGATTCATTTTTAGGGGTTTAGGCGTTTTGGTGGCCGTGAGGCGATGGAGGTGGTGTTTCTACTTTGGAAAACCTTTGTTGAGTTCGTAGTAGTGATTGTGTGGTAGTGGTGGTGGTTTGGTGTGATTCCGGGGAGTCTGGGGTGATCCTTTGGTTTGAGAGGGTCTCAGTCGTTTGATAGGTCGTTTGAACGACCTATCAAACGCAGTAATTTTATAGGTCGTTCGAACGGCCTATCAAACAAAGTGACATTCTCCCTGGAATTTGTCCCATGATTTCCAAGTCATTCGAACAACTTTTGTGTCTTTTCAGTGTCTTCCTTGTCCATTCAAACGACTTCTTTGTCGTTCGAACGACTTGGTAGTTGTTTTATCCTTTTTAGTTTTCATTTTCATTACTCTTCTCTCTCTCTCTCTCAATTCACACTCTCACTCTCCCCTCACTCTCTCCCTCACTTTAATTCCCTCAATTTTTCAGTGTTTGGCATCGTTGTTGGGCGGACTTCCTCACCTTTCCTTGGTTGAGTATTACCCTTTTTCCTTTCTGATTTGTGATTTGTGATTCAAGGGTTTGGGTTTACTTTTGTTTTCTTAAATTGATTGGTTGCTTGTTATCGATGGTGATTGTGTTAGCTTGTCAGGCGTTCTGTTAGCCGTTCCGCGGACTTTAGTTTGTTTTCCGAGTTGGATTTCCGCAGGACTCGGGATTATCTTCAAGCGAGTTTTATTCCTTCATTACTAAGTTTTTATACTAGTTTCTTAGTATTGTTTTAGAGATTTATATTGAGCTTAGAGATGCTTTGTGATTAACTATAATTTAACCTAGAAATTATCTGGTGTGTATTGTTAACCTGTAGTTGGGTAATAATTGATTCTAGAGTTGGTTTTGGTTTGCATAGGACCTGAGTTAGTTAGTGGTAGTTGGGTTAGCGTTCTCATGGCTTTCCCAGGAATGCCCTTTCCAGCCTTAAGAGATTATTGGGTTGGATGTAGTGACGGTTAGGTTGCTATGTCGGCTATACATAGTCGGTTCAACCGAGTCCCTATTCATCCTGATTTATGTTGCCGTATGAGCGGCAGCTGTATTGTTCTCTTGTGCACCGGTTGCACCTTAATAACTTATGACACATTTTCAAAACTTATTGAGATTGGATACACGAACACTCCGTTTCGGTTGACCTCTGATAGGATCCAAGGAGTCAGTAAGATCGGGATATAAGACACAGTGAGATTGGGAATGGCACTATCATTCCAAGTACAACCACTCCAGAGTGTGGAATGGTATGAGGCAGAGTCATTGAGATTCCAACTTATTCCAAGGTGAGGTTGAAATTCCTTGAAATGGAACGGACTATTGATCCGTTGGGTTGATACACCCATTACCACTTTGATCAAGTGTTACCATCCTAGCTTGGTCGAGCTTAAACAATCGTACCAGTGTATCTTTTTAATGATCTCCTTAAGATAAACATTAGGCGTTAGCGGTTGGTCAACCAGCATTATAATAAGATCGCGTACACTTTTAAAACACTGAATTATTCTGTATTAGGGGATATTTATGGGAATATCCCTGTTCATCATAATATTTCACTGCATCTAGGATAAGTATGAGATTATCCTAGTCATCTCTTCATATCATGGCATTGCATATTATCATACCATCACATTCTCTTCCATAAACTCTTCTTACATTCCTTCTCTATTCTCTCCTCTCATCAACTCTACTTCCTTTCCTTATCAACTCTGTATCTGTTATGGTCACTTATTATATTGTTTGACTGCATTTACCTATTCTATATTGCATTCATCTCTACTCTATTTTCAGTACCAGTTATTAGTAAGTTATTTAGTTCTGTTGGTTTAGTGAGCCCGTTGTTTGCTTACTCTCGCATTTTAACCATTTTAGAGGTTGATTAGCTTGGACTGCCGCGTGGTTAGCCAGTTCAGGGGCAGTTTTTACCGCTGCAGATTTCCTTTGGTTCTAGATTTCTGTAGGTATTCTCAGCATGTGTCGCTGAGTTTTATTCGAGATGTTGTATTACTTTTCATCTGATATGTATATATATGTCCTTTGATTCCGCATTATATTGTTGTATTGTTATTTCCTTACTCTGATGATTATTGCTATATGTGAATAGCCGAGCCAGAATTTGTCTACGGATTGGCTATTTGTAGGGCAGAATCTTTAGATTCCCCGATATCCACTACTTAGAATTTAGAAATTGGACAAGCTACCGATTACTGGATTTTTGGCCGTGACATCGTGTTGTTGTCAACCTGGTTCGATATCATCATATGCTAGCCAGCTCATACAATAGAAGAGTATGAAGTTATGAGTTCTAAAGACGATCTAGTCCCCAAGGATATCCCCAAGAGAAGAAAAGAGTTAAATGCTGGGATGCTCATAGAAAATTGAAAAGCTCATTTCCTCATAGTTGGCCGCACTGGCCTTGGATCATATTACCTCATAATAGAGAAAGGTATCCAAATACCAAATCCTTGGAACAGTAGGAGATTGAAATGATATTATCGCTAAATCCCTAGTTTCCAAATACATAATACTCAATTCCAATTCTTTACCTTCCAAAAGTGAGATTCCAATCTCAAACAGTGTGTATATTCTTTTCTACTCAATAAAAACTTTAAAGTTTTTCCCACATTACTCTTTTCAGACATACATGTAGACTCTACAAAATCTCAAAGATTAAAGCAAAGGTAACGCTTGCTTTCAATTGATATATCTATACACAAATCAAAGATTAAAACAAAGGTAGCACTAGCTTTCAATCGACACATCTATACAAAAATCAATGATTAAAGTAAAGGTAACTCTAGCATTCAATCGATATATCTATACAAATATCAATGATTAAAACAAAGGTAATACTAATTTTCAATCAATAATCTCTACTATCTCTAAGTCACAAGATAAAGCATAGGTAAAACTAGCTTTCATCTCTCTAAATGTTTATAATACAAAAACAACAGGTTACTTATGCAGGTTTTTCTTGCAGAAGGTCAACTGCATTTTCCCCTATAGTAGGAGGTCGTGAAGCCATAAAATCTAGAGTTCGAGCAGTTACCACCACTCTTCCTCTCTTCACTTATTCTGCAGTGTTAAGACCTATATTTGTTCCCATTGAGTTCAAGCTGTTACCTCAATCTATTTCAGCATTACATATACAACCTTTCAAAACCAAATAGCCATGCAAGGTATCCCTTTCAAGCTCAAGCCTCTTTACTTATTCTATAAAATAGGCAATTACTGCAATAATCTCCCTCGAGTGCACCTCATCCTGGGAAATCCTGTGCCAATTCGGCATGGCTTTAGCAAAATTTGCTTTTAACTTCGTATGATGTTTGTCCAAATTTACATAATGGGTGTCTGCTCGCTCTAAGCGTCGGCCTAAGCCTAATATAACCATATTTAAATTTGAAATCAACCCCGCCATTTTTTCCTGTTCAGCTTGATTTTTTTTTTAGCTCCAGCACTTCACCACATAGTACCCCCAATTCCACCTCATTTACATCACGTCCCCCGACACTCGCTTTTTTCAACAGCTCATAATTTCTCTTGATTGTTTCATTTAACTCTTTTTCTTTTAGGAGAGCACTCTCTAACCTATCACCACTCCCTCTAGATTGTTCATTGGCTTTCCTTACAGCAGCTTGAACGCAAACTAAATCAACCTTTAACTCTTTAATATAAGCTAAACAATTAACCACATCACCCTTGGCAGTCACAACCTCATTGTCATTCTTTTTCTTTGTCAACCTCTCTTCAGCCTCAGACATCTTACCATGTGAACTAGCTAGGTCCACCTTCAACATCGCAACTCGCTCATTCATTTTGTCACATTGATTTTGGGTGACCCGAAGATCAAAATCTTTACCTTTCACTTTCTTACTCAACTTCTCCACTTCACTTTCGGTACTCACTAAATCTGTTTGCACCTTCATAAGTTTATGTTCCTTCTTCTCCACTTGACCATTCAAACTGGCAAGATAGTCTCGCAGCTCTGTAGCTTCCACCTCTAGAATTCTGATGTGAAATTGTGCGACATCCGCATCTCTACCTTTTGCCCCCAACAATTCTATACTACTCTTTAACTCTGTGACCTCACTCTAAACATTAACGAGTGCCCCCTGAATTTTTTCTTTTTCAGCATCTCTACTCTCGATCTGCTGGGTTAGTTCATTCACAGTTTTCTTTGCTTGTACAAGCTTGATGTTTAACTTTACATACTGATCCGCGCTATTTTCACTTGCCTCTTTCATCTTTTCAAAATTGAGCTTACACTCATAATTGCATTCCATAGCATATTCTTCACTAGCTCGAATAGCTTCTAACTCGGCCATGACAAACAGCTCGATTAAATAATACTATACAGTTACGGTTTATAACTATAGTTTATTGTGCACATATCTAACAGAGTTCTATTTATCATAAGCTAACAAAATGAGAGGCTACTTAGCCCTCAAGCTACAAAGTTATCTCATACTAATGGCCATACTATCTACATTTCCTCATATTTTAAGGTACACATTTTCTAGGTTCTCATTCTCTAGTATTCTAACACGATCTAATTCTTGGATTACTTTCGATAAATATGATTTTTTATCAGCCCTCTTACATCATATTTTTCCATTCTTTAATAAAATCGCTAGAGTTATAAAATGAGCAAGTCAAAAAAATTTGAACTATTTTCTAGCCTATAGCTATGTATGCAAAGTCAACAGAGTTGCTGAAGAGTTTTGCTCGTTAGCGTGTTCTTTCTCTAAATCCTCAATTCTGAGGTGCAAACCATTAAGTTCCTAACAATCAATATTTATAACATCTCTTAGACTACCCCATTAATATCCTCCATATACATTCCATACAATCACAGCTTTCAATTGACAAAAACAAAGATTCAATGTTTACTCTACCTTGTCACTCTCTCCTCACCGGTTCCCTAAGTCCATTCTGGCGGAGACCGCATCTAACCCTTTCACAGTGCCTTGCGAAAAGCGTCCTTCAACTTCCAGCTCCTCTTCAGCGTCGGCCTCTTTGACATAACGCCCCTCTATAATCGCTTCAATATCGGACACAAAGTATCCAACGTCTAGGAGCTTCTGGCCAAAGGTTATCACGAGCAACTGAAACTTCCTTGACATTTTTCTTCCCCTCCTCTGCGAGTTCGGGGATCATGACTCGGTACAAATCCTTCACTGAGCTTGAACGTTTTTTTTTGCAGAGCTAAATTAGCCTCAAGTTTGGCACTCCTCTTCTCAAGCTCAACAACTCTCTTCTCGAGCTCCATCTTCCCATACTCTAACCCGAGATGGATTCCTTTCAACAAACAGAACATCTACAACAAAAAGGAAACAATTAAGTTCAAAAATAGCCCAAAAATTATATGAAATGACGTGTTTTACTTACTCTACAAAGCTTTAACTTCACAAACATGTCAAACTCCACATAACCTTCTAGAGCTGCCACCCTCATCCTATTCTCCAGAACCAAGAGCTCGTCCTCCACAGCAGGACTACTCCCCGCCTCCTACACCTCACTCATAGGTGTAGGAGCGTCCACCTTCCTCTTTTTCAAACTTATGGCAACCTCTTCACTTTCCCTGGTCGCCGAGTTCGAACCATTGACCTTCATAGTCTTCCTATTTGGGTACCTTTTATATGGCCTAATTCTGTAGCTCAAAATGGCTCGGAATTAGTACTTACACCAAATGTGCCAGTGACAAAAACTAGTATAAAGTAAGAAATGACACAGGTGATTTAGTGTAGAAAACCTTTGAATAGGTAAAAGTCTACGACCTCAAGTTGAAGGTTTTTAGTAACAGTAACTTTTATTGCTTGAGGCTGATATCTTATTACAAGTGAACTCTTGAACTATAAATACTTGATCTTGTAGATAAGAAATTCGGTGTTTAAGAATAGAAAATCTAGTTTCCCTGGTAATTTCTCATATATTTTTATTGTCCTTGTCTCTTCTGGAAAATTTTCCTTATATAGGCCTTGCCCATAGTTCATTGTTGTACTGAAGCACATTTTTTGAATAATGAGGTAAGTGGTGGTTGACTGAGTAACTATTGAGTTTGCGAGAGACAGGTGTCTTTGACTTGTTCATATCGTTTTGTTGTGTTTGACCCACGTTCTGTATCAGTTCGTGGTATAGGTATTAATTTTGATTGCTTAATTTCACGTTTGAAATGTGTGAGCCTGATATGGAGGTAGTTTGAATTAGAGATAGTTTAAATTGGGTTAGGTTGAGGGATAGATCCCTACAATCACCCCCTTACAACTAAAGTCACAAGTGGTTTTGGTTGAGAAAGAATTTGTGGAGTTATGGAAGTTGAAAAGAAATGATGTATTTAATGTAGATTTGACTGGAATGGACATGAGTATTTGTTTTATATGGAAGGATGTATCTACATTAAATAATAATGGAAAGTATTGATGTATGCAGCGCTTGGGGTTCCGATAGTGGTTCTGTTCTGAATGATGACTGCCTGGGAAACATACTTGCACATTAAATATAGGGGCTATATAAATAGTACATGTGTTGTAGATTCTGGCAAAGTACGCTGTTGTTTGAAGAAAAAAAATGTAATCCTTGAGTGATAATGGTGAAAACCTAGAGGATGATGTACGAGGAGAGGGTTGCTGCTGAAATTTAGAGATTCAAATTAAGATACGCTGGTGATCAATTTTTGGAGATGTCCACCCCCATTCTCGTTCCACCAACATATCAGGGTATGTCGGAAGAAGATACAGCTGAAGCTGTAGAAGATTTTTACTGTATGTAGAGATTTTACTACACTGTCTTAATAGGTGAGCAACGTTAGAGGTGTCTCCGTATCCTTGCGGAGGACAAGGTTGTGGAGACAGATGTGGGGAGCGGTGTCACTGTGAGGCAGTATTGTACATATCTTGCATATGATTGGATTCTAAGGGAGGGTCCTCTTCATCTCTACCAACTCTCTGATGGTGGTGGCTATTGAGGAGGCAATGGTGGTAGTGGAGAAGGGAGATGGAGAATGGAAGTCTGTCCCTGCACAATCATCATTTCTTGGCTCTAAAAAGTCCTTTTGTTTGAAGAGTTTGTTCAAGCACTGACTTTCTTTCTTCCATAGTTTCCATTTAAAGTTTGGTCTCATGCCTAAACTTTGAATAAACTTAGGGAATGGAGGATGTTCTATGTTTTCTAATACCTATTTTGATCTAAAAGATTCTTATAGTAAAACATCACTGAAGATAGATGAACTGAAGGATTTATTGTCTTCAAAGTACCTGAAAGACTTGTTATCTATAAAGTACCTGAAAGACTTATTATCTGTAAAGTACCTATAATTTATATTCAAGCTTAAATAAAAATGGTCATTCAAACTCTGTGTTGATAGATAGAATAACTCTTGTTATTTAAATCGAGCTATGAGTAACTCGAAGATTTATGAATAGAAGATAAAATATAATATATAAGATTGAGCTAGAAAGTATATTATAGCAATCGAGCTGTTAAAATATGTTTACAAAATAAAAGATGTGTAAAAAATTATTTTGAATTGCATAACTTAGAATTATTGGGGGAGATAATTTTAGATGATTTAAAATTTGTAGGAATTAGAAACTGGAGCTCGGAGAGATCTCGTTTGAAATGTTGGATTTGTAGAAAATAAGTTTGAAAGGAGATAGGTCAATTTTTAGAGGTCGATGTGGATCGATAAGTTCAAATAACATTCTTATCATGATATTAGGGCTTATTGTTGTAGAGAGACAAAATGTATAGAAGAAATGTGGGGGATTTGAAGTGATTTAGAAACTTAAATAAATAGTGGGAAATATGCTTTGAAAAGAAGGAAGAAATAAAATATGGTGTGGACTAGATCTGAGAAAATTCATTATGCTGTTGAGGAACGATTGTCGATAAAGATAGTTGAAGTGCGGGAGCGTATTTTTGGCTTGCTAGATTAATTATGATACTGACTTGCCAGAGTCCAAATATCAGTTTGGAGGTTTAGATTGAATGGGTAGGGAACTTGAGTCAGGACGTCGCTTCTACGAGAAGCTATTCCGAGAAGTAATTATGGAGCTTTCACCTCGAAAAGAGGCTGTGAGGCTAATTACTGAAGAAGAGATCAAGCTGGAAGATGTGAGGATTCCTGGAGGCGAATTGATTAGGTGTGGTTCCCTAGGACATCTGGGATGTTTCATGTTTAATTATATGTAAATGAGTGAATGTATGAGGTCAAAAAACTATAATTAGTATGAAGTTTGAATATGTCATCTTTTGTTGTAAATGTTGCTTGTGACTATTATGAATAAAAAATTCAAATTTTGAAATGGGAGAACTTTGTAAATTATGTCAGCAGTTCTATAAGTAGTAGAATCAAGAATAAAAAAAACAGGTAGCTTTGATTTTGTCTCTTGTATTAGTACTGGGAAAGTTTGATTGCGTGTAAGTGTTGAGTCATCATGAGTGTGGGGTGGTGAGATGGTGATTTTGGTAGGAGAGATGAGAATATATTAAAATATAGGGAAGGGGGCAATGATGGGAAGGTATTTTTACCGAAAAGGTATAAAATGTTTGTCATTAATTGTAAAAGGGATGCCTCAATTTCTAAATTGAGGGCGGATCGTGCGAGGCTCAATAACTGTCAGCAGTTAGAGAGAAAAAATATAAATATTGTTTCATCTTTCTCATTCAAACATTTATCAACTTCTGAAAAATTAAAGAACAGTAGGAGAGAAAAGAGAAAAAATAGCAAAAATTCTTGTGAGAGATTAGACGAGAGTGATCAATAGTCAAGGCGAGAGAAAGTTGCAGAAACTGAGTCATGAAGGTGATCGTATAGTAACGTTATGAAGGAAGAATTTGGTGTTGCTTCAGATTCGTTTTCAGAATTTAAAGGTTGATAGATGATTGATGATATTGTTGATGTATCTTTGAAAGAATTTTGTGGTTTTCAAATTTCAAAAAATTACTATTTATAGTAACCTAAAAATATCAATTTGATATATGTGTATAAAAGAGATAATAATGATACACGTATATGTATGATGTATGCGTTAAAGATAATGATAGAATACCTAGACCTGTATGTAGGCCGAGCGTGTGGAGTATTTGTATAAAATCAAATCTCATCTTAGATTTATAGTTGGGATAAAAACTTCACCAGTGATGGAAACCTCAACCTCTGGTCATTCGGCTAAGTCTGATAATGTAGAATTTGATAAGGAGAATGAAGTAGGAGTGGTTCAATTTTTAGATTTCCCTGGACAATTGGTATTATACCCTCCGAACTCCGATGTGTTTAGAGAGTTTTGTAAATCGAAGGTTCTTATAGGGGGAAGATGGGGAATCTTTATAGAACATACCGTAGGCAGCTTAGAAGATGTAAACTAGAATTTGGGAAGGAACATTTCTTTCTGTTGGCTGATTTAGAGAAGGAAAAATCGGACAGGGGAATAGAGGAATCAATTTCCTTGGAGTAATATGATAGGAATGTCCAAGGCGACATAGAAGAGGGTTTTCTATGTTACCTATCTCAGTTGGAGTATAGGTTGAGTCTGCCCCTAAGCAATCTTATAAAAGGGATAATGAATATCATAGGGGCATGTCCTGTATGTTTAACAGGAACATTTGGGAGGCCATAAATGTTTATGAAAATTTGAATAAGTTGTGGGAGGAAAATGAGGTAGAGAGGAGAATTTCTCCTGAAGATGTGTTATAGTTTTATGGAGTGAAAAATTATTCTGCAAGTGGAGGGAAATATTTTTTTGCGAGCTCGTCTCAACCTCTTTTCTTTTATCTTAATTCAGCAGGTCGAATGTGAGATGATAATGTAATTTAGGTGAAAGGTGATTGCCTTCTGAGAGATGATGAAAAACCCATAGATCTTCTATATAGAATTGTGAAGAAAAGTAAGTATAATAGTATATAATATTGAACAACTAAAATTGAATGTTGTTCTGCTGGTGATAATGTGTTGTTGATTGGTAGGCCCTCAGTCGAAGGTGAAAAGAAGAAGTCCATGTTAGATACTGTTGCTCAAGAAGGGGTTGGAGTGGTGAGGTCGAGGTAAAGGCACAAAAGAGAAGGGTAATCCCTCCTTTAGAACTTGTTGGGGAGAAGGTCGCAGAGAACCTATCTAGTGAGGAAGATGACCTAAAAACTGTGGAGGATAGGGTGAGGCTTGCAGCTCGCCAGGGTGTGGAAGAGATGAGAAAATAGGTAAGTTTTGATGATTTGTATGTTTACTGAATTTGTATTGCGGATTGATCTGAAAATATGCGCAATTTTTTTTACAAGTTGCTCGTTTCATGAAGGGAATTTGCCTCAGGATAGAGGAGGAAAAAGTTGAGCTCGAGAGTGGGAAGGCGGAGCTCGAGAAGAAGGTAGCTCGATTGAAGTCCGATTTGATTCAGGAGGGGAAGCGACTAGATTATGTGAAGGTTCCGCAAGAGGTGGAGATTATCGAGCTGACAGAACAATCACAAAAGAATTTGTATGAGGGGGTAGTCCAGCTTGACAAACTTGGGCGCCACCTCCTCAAAATAGGGTACTCCAAAGCTGAGGTGAATGACATTATGGCGGATACTTTCATTGAAGAGGAGGATGAAGATGATGGGTGTAGGGGCCTAACTTCACGAGGAGGGGAAGTCGACTCTTACACCACGGGGTTTTATATTATCAACGGGGTTCAAGCATATAATCAATATTAAAGCTAATATACCGACAATATACTTGCGTGGAGGCCTAGAATGGGACGCTCTATGACCTCTGATGATGATTTTTAAGAGTATTGTTATTTCTGTCGAGTAGTCGAAGTGTCGAGTACTGAGTATTTTTCAGGGTGATTGAAGGTAAACTTCAAAGGCTCTAGGGGCAGATTTTGTAACCCCTCCTTGGTTTCCCTTCCCTCCTATTTATAGAATATGGGAAAGGCTGAGTTAGCAAGGGAGGTCACATTATAAGGGTACCATCTGGGTATCAGGCAGGTATCCTGGAGTGGGTGTTGACACTGGAAATGTCAGGTCTGGCATTGTGCTCGGACACTGTAACCGTTGTTGGTTCTGCCACTGTAGTTGTCAGGACCAGCAATGACGTAGTTCTTGTCTGGTGAGCTGGCGGTCTAACGTGTCTGCCTTCGACCTCATACAACTATGGTCAAAGTATTTTTGGTGTTGATGTGTGGTTCATGTGATGACGTATCTGCCTTCGGGTTTGGGACCTGTTCGCTGTCGAAGGTTCATATGGTCTTTGGAGGGCTTGATTATGGACGTATTAAACTTCGAGGTATTCAGGTAGGCTTCGAGATAGCCTTCGAGTGTTCGACTGGAGGTAGAAGGCTGCGAGTAGGCTACTACATTTGTCCCCTCTCAGCAAGGGTCTCGAAAATAGGTGCAGAGGTGTTTGCAGAGAAAAGCCGTTGGTTGTTTGAATTTGAACAATTGACTGTTGCATATTGGTGTTCCGAGAGGTGTAATAAAGGGGGGTAAATAAGAGATGTTGGTGGTTATGGAGTAATAAATGAGGTTGATGAGGCTTATAAATATGGGTTATGAAGGCGGTAATGCTGTACAGTCTTCTTCTTCACTTTCGTCTCCTTCCTCTGTGCTTTTGAAAGAATCATGGACGCCACACCCAACACCCAATATCAGAAGACGGTGGGTTTCACCAGAGACTGTTGTATAGGGCAGAAAATTGTTAAACTGAAGTTACAGTTCTTCGGCAGCCACGGGCTTGACTGGGACATGCCTTACTTGGTGGAAGTAGAGTCGCGGGAACCCATCAACAGGGAGTTTTATGCTTACTTATTGGGGCAGATGCGGTGGAGATTTACAACTACTGAATAACGTTATCTCTATCTATCGAGCTTGGACGAATGTCTTGTGCAGGTCGAGGATCAGCTGGCGGAGGAGCAGGGCTCGGCAGGAGGATCTGGCCTGTTTGCAAATAGGGCGGGTTCTTCTTAAAGTGGTGGCAAGGTGGTGGTGATGATTTTTTTTTGTGAGACTGTATTTAAAGGTTTTTGTTGTTGTTTTACTAATTTATGTAGATTTTCTTCTTCCGCTCTTCTTTCTTTTCTTATGTGTATGGTTTTGGAGTAGCCAAAATGAAAAAGTAGTTTACTGGAATCATGTGTTCTATATCTGATAACTCATGTCTTTAGACGAATGGTCGGGACAGGATAAAGATGATTACTCGTATATTAGAAGAAGGTATGTCGAAGGTCTATTGGCTTCGACTGGACGAACTGACAGCCCAACAGCTGGCCTGTCAGAACGGTATTGTTCCTGGGGCAGAGTGTCATGCAGGTCATCATGATATTTCCTTGATTTACGGAAAAGGGTTGATTTGATGTAAGGATCTGATTTAATATCTTCGAGCATGGACCAGAAGGTTCGAGTTGGTTTGTAAAATGCAATATTGTGTAAGTGTGAACGTGGGACACGTACGTGTGATAAAGGAAGGTGAAATGGACAAAGTACATCTCAGCCGAAAAGCAGGGGTAGTGGGGTAGCGGTAATGATGGCGGTTTTGGGAATCGAGGTAGTTTTTTGCAATTTTGAGGAGGTATAAATAGGTGTGAGTACAGATTCACTGTTCCCGGTAACCCATTTTCAAAAACTAGAGACTTAGATGAGGAGAGCGTACGTCATTGTTTCGTGATGCTTGAGAGAAGTTACCAGGTTGTTGTTGAGGGACCGGCTGACTTGCTGTTTCAAGCGTACACCCGTTCACGCAGGTATGCCGATTGACTTTTGTCTGTTTCTATTTGGCTTTGCCTTCTGTATCTGTATGTAGAGTTTACTAGGTTTGTAGCTGTGAGGATATGATCGAGGACAGGGGGAAACCATGTGTCTGGGGGTCTAGCCCATTTTGGATTCTGAGGGTATTTACAGTGGGACTGGGATTGGGATCGAGTTTTCGGTGTGCTTGTATCTGTTAGAGAGGGTAGATGAAAATGAGTTAATGACACATAATAGTCGAATGTATCGATCTAATTGCGTGCCTCTTCTTCTGTAGGATAATATGCGTACCCGTCGATCTTCAAGACTGAGGTTAATAGACGAGGAGATTGAAGAACATGAGGCTAGAGTATCTGGTCATGCTCCCATGGTAGAGGGCAGCGACATTAAGGAATTAATTATTGCGGCAGATGCCCCACTAGCCATGGTGCTTCTGGAGATTGTGGTTTCAAGTAGTAGACGTCGTAAGACAGTAGTGAGCGGGGATAGTGATGAGGAAGAGACAGAGGTAGGAGAGAAAAAGACGCGATGGTCGGGTTGAGCCTTCAGGTGATGAAAGTGGAGAGGTGGAGCAAAGGTGCTTCAAAATTGGTCGACGAAATGGAGAAAGAAAGATTGGCAAGGAAGGTAAAGTATGTTTTAAAGGGGTAACGGGCGCCGAAGCAGGCAGCGACCGTGCCCAAAGTAGCTTGTGGTGCTTCAAAATATGCGTCAAAACAAGCATCGATACAGGCTGAGAAAGGGAAAGGCAAGGTCTTTCCTGACTCTTTGAAGGCACAGCAGACAAAGGTAACTCAACGCAAAAGCCGTAGGGCACTGGGGGAAGATGATGCGGAGGATGCTTGCGAAGAAATGACAGAGGCTGAGCGAGAGGATAGGGCTTTAGCCATGGCTGCTTCGATGGCAACACTCTACGCCACTGACCCAGATAAGGCTTGTAGGAGGATGAATAGAATGATGTATCAGGTAACTATTTTGCTTTTGAATTTCTGACATTTTTCTTAAGTGCAGCATACTTCAGGAGATACTAATGGCCCAACTATTCTAGCAGACAGATGTTCGGGCGCAGGCTTTCATCAAGACCCAAAAGGTAACATCGCGGTAGCTGAAATAGACACTTGAAAATCTGGAAATCGCTCGAGGGACAAAGGCATCGTTGTTATCTGAGAATAAAGTTTTGAGGCGAGATCTGGCAGCTATCGACGATGTGTTCGAGAAGAGATTCGAGGCTCAACGTTATAATCATGGGAAGGTGATGAAGTCAAAGCTTGATGAGAAGGAGAAGAAAAAACAAGAATAGAAGGAGACTTTCCAAGGGCAGTTTGATGATGAATGTGCAGTTACTGTGAGGCTGAAGGAGTTCATAGAGGATTTGGGGTATGATCCTGAAACTTTGCAACGCTTCCTCATTACCCAAGATCCAATTGTTGAAGATGTTGTTCATACAGAGGGGATAGAGATAGATGTTGCTGATGGAGGTGTGGTTGGTGGTGTGGAGGCTCCAGTGGTCGAAGGTATTGCTGCTAACACTGCAACTGAGGGTGATGGAGTTGTTGGCGTTAAGGAGCCTGTTGGTGGAAATAGTGCAGCCGCTCTGATATGAGGTATTGTACTGGAATACCATACTGTTTTTTTTTATTTTTTGTTGGGTTGTAATATGTGAATAATGTTGAGCCTTTTTTACACGTGATCTTTGAACTTGTGCTTAATTTGAATTTCTGCTATAGATTGTACTGAAACTGGTTTGTGTTGGATCTAATTTGTACTGAATTGTTGTGCTTGATTTCGGATGTATGCTCTGAACTTGATTTGAATTATTTTGTGTTAAGTCTGATTCTCTGATATATGCTGAACTGAAATGTCTTGCATGTCGTAGAGTTGTTGATCTTCTAGTATACTTGTATTTACATATGTTGTAAGTGTAGAATGTTTGTAAAGTGATCAAACCTTGGGGAGCTTTAAGATGGTTTCCCAAGTATTGGTCGAGGGTTCCAGGATTTTGTTGGACTACGAAAGTTTGAGTCAGATCGAAGTAGAACGTGGTCGCCCCCAATGCATTGCCAAGGATCCAGTCTATCAACCATTCTTGCCCCTCGAGTTTGCTCTAAATTGGAGGTTTGAAAAACTTCAAGGTCGCCCCCAAGTATCAGTCGGGTCGAAGGGTTGACGTGACACTTTGGCTAAACCAAGAAATTTGCTAAACTTTGATGGCCTGAGCCTGATCGAAGTTAAACATGTTCACCCCCAATACATTCCCGAGGGTCTGGTCTGTCGACCATTCTTGCCCCTCGAGTTTGCTCGAAATTGGGGGTTTGAAAATTTTCAAGGTCGCCCCCAAGTGTCAATCGGATCGAAGGGTTGACATGAAACTTAGGTTTAACCAAGAAATTCACTGGATTTCGATGGCCCAGGGCCTGATCGAAGTAGAACGTGTTCGCCCCCAATGCATTCCCGAAGGTCCGGTCTATCGACAATTTTTGCCCCTCGAGTTTGCTCAAAATTGGGGGTTTAAAAAATTTCAAGGCCGCCCCCAAGTATCAGTCGGGTCGAAGGGTTGACATGACACTTTGGTTTAACCAAAAAATTTGCTGGAAAACAAGAGACAGAGTTCAGATGGAAAAACTATTTATTGGTTATTCTGTGTTTACATCTGGTGAACAAGTTGGGAGCCGAAGCCTATTATATGAGACTAATTGCATTGTATTTCATGGGTTTGGTAGAGGTTCTTCATCTTCTGTCAACAGGTAGTATGAACCCTTGTCGGTTTTATCGTACACAACATTAGGTCCTTCCCAGGATTCGGCTAGCTTGCCGGCATTTCGTGGCTTTGAGGACTGTTTGACACGTCGAAGTATAAGATCTCTAATGTTGAAACTTTGTGGTCGAACTCTCTTGATGTATGACTTCTGGAGGGAGAGATGGTAACGGCCAAGGTTGGTGGTAGCTCGGTCTCTGGGTTCCTAGATCCATAACATGTAGCATCCGAGTTTAAACTCATTATCTTTGTCTAGGAAGTTGGGATCTCGAATGGGTATTTTAAATTGAGTAAGAAGCACGGCTTCAGTACCATAGGCTAGAAGGAAAGGGGTACAGCCTATTATTTTTCTTGGTATTATCCGATTGGCCTAGAGGATATGTTGTAACTCCTGAACCCATCGTCCTTTCTTCGCATCGACACATTTATTGAGACCGTCGACTATTATTTTATTGATTGCCTCGACATTGTCATTCCCTTGGGGATAGTAAGGTGTTGAGGGGGAGAGGATAATGTTGCACTTCTTGAGGAAATTTCTGACTTTGTTCCCAATAAACTGTGGACCATTATCAAATCGAATCATATGAGGGCATCCGAAGTGTGTAATGATGTTTTCCCATAATAATTTAATGACTTCTTCTTCTCTGGTTCCACAATAGGGTATGGCTTTGGCGCCTTAGGTAAAATAATATGTTGCAATAAGAATGTTCTCTCGGCTACCCGAGGCTTTGGGAAAAGGCCCAATGAGATTGATTGCCCAACATTTGAATGGCCAAGAGACTTGACTAAAATAGAGGTCTTTTGAAGGGCTATAGATGTCGTGAGCATGGCACTGGCATTTGTCACAGTGTTTGGCGCATTCTTCGGCTTGCTTCTTCATATTGGGCTAGAATAAACCTTAGGAAACGGGTCGAAGGACCATAGATCTACCGACAGTATGAGTGCCGCAAGTACATTCGTGGAGTTCGAGTAGAATTGTGGAGGCTTCGTTTGAGAGATGTAGCGAAGGAGGACACCATTTGGGGATATGCGATGCAACTCGCGTTTGAGGATGGTGCATCTGCGGCAATTCTCTAATAATGACCGTTTGGCTTTGGGATCGTCTGGGAGGGTAGTATTGTTAAAGTAATCGAGGAATGGTGTTCTCCAGCCATCTGGATCGAGACTCTCGCCCCTATTATTGATGGCATTGACTTCCATCTGGTCGATACTTGGGCATTCGAGTACTTTGATGTGGAGGGTTTGGGATTCGAACTGGCCTAACATAGCTACTATGTAGGCGAGGGCATCTGCGTGTCTGTTTTTTCCTCGAGGGTAGTGAGTAATAGAAGATTTTACATGGAAACGGTCCATGCGTTGGCGGACGAGAGCAGCATATTCAGCCATGCGACCGTTAGCTTGGTTCTCACCGGTGTATTGTCTCTGAATAAGTTGGGAATTTGGAAAAATGGTCAGTATAGGGATACCAAGTTTAAGTGTGATGTCTAGACCGTGCATCAAGGCTTCATACTCAGCCTCGCTGTTGGAGCATTCAAAGTTTAACTTGACTGTCTTCTCTATTCGATCATTGGTAGGTGTAACTAGGATGATACCGATCCCGGAACCATTAGGTCCAGCAGATCCATTTGTGAATAGTCACCAGCCTGTGTTAGGGTTCCATGGGTCGGTAGGTTCAGGCTGACCCTCTGGTATGTCATCTTCGTGTTCCTCCCAGTCGACATCTTTGATCGGGAAGTCAGCAAGGAAATCAGCCACTGCTTTGGCCTTTCTGGGAGATCTGTTTCTCAAATGTAATATCGTATTCACCAAGGTAGACAGACCACTATTGCACGCATCTAGATTTCTCCTTCTTGTTGAGTACTTCTCGAAGGGGATAGCTTGTTATTTCACGAATAGGGTAAGCTTGAAAATATGGTTTGAGTTTTTGGGATGTATAAACAAGGGTAAGGAGCAAACGCTCAAGTTTTGTGTATCGAGTTTCTGCGGGTGTTAGAGTTTTGCTGATGAAATATGTAGGTTTCTCGACGTTTGACTCGAGTCGAATGAGGATTGAACTGATAATGGTATTTATTACCACGAGATATAAAGAGAGTATCTTGCCTTCGATAGGGGTGCTGATGATGGGTGGTCGACCAAGGTATGTTTTAAGTTTGAGGATGGGTTCTTTACATTCGGGTATTCAGTTGATCTCGGGGTTATTATTCTTCTTGGCCTTGTGGATACCTTGGTCGCTTAAGAGATAAAAGAACCAGGCACGGCGGCCTGAGGATTTGGAAATAAAACGGTTAAGGGCCGTTATCTTGCCAGCCACCTTTTGGACATCTTTCTTGGTTCCGGGGGAAGGCATATCGATGAGGGCACGGATATGGGCAGTGCAGGGACTTATCCCTCGAGCTCACTCATAATCGAGCCCACACATCTCGAATTACCTCCATCTCAGGCTCACGCAATTTCAGCACTTAACACTCCAGTCAAACATTCCAAAGAGCCTCATGACCTACTCAAGAACGTAGGTCGAGCTAAATCTGGAAAATGTTATTCAGTCAAAGACACCTGTCTCCCACGAACTCGTCAAATACAGTCAACCACCACTAACCACATTATTCAGAGGACGTGATCCAGCACGACGAATAGCTATGGGAAAATCCTGTATAAAGAAGAAGTTCTAGAAGAGACAGGGACGGGGAAAATCACTCAAAACTTTTTATTTACGAGATCAAAAGCATTTCTATGTTCGAGAAATCACTTGTAATAAAGATATCCAGTCAAAGAAATAAATATTCTTTTACAAAAGTCCTCCATACAAGGTCGTGGTATTTTACCTATTCAAAGGTTTTCCACGCTAAAAACACATGTTTGCATTTCTTACTTTCTAGTAGAGTATTGTTACAGGTTCATTTGGTACGATAGTTAATTCCTAATCTTATCGAGCTACGGAATTTCGCCATTACATTTGGCATCGTCTGTGGGAAAGATTGCATTTTCACGATACCCTAAGGTAGTCTTTCATAACAATTTTCAACTATAGTTTCTTCCAGATGACAGGCCGCAGGAACTCAGCTCAAAAAAAATTTAGATCCGGGACAACCCACCGAGTTACGGGCGAATCTCTACGTAGAGGCAGAGAAACGTGCCGAGCTCGAACTTCAATTGACAAAAGATTGCGACCTCCGAGAGAAAGAGCTCGATGCATAACGACAAGCTCGTTTGACAGTGCACAAACGACACGAAGATCAGATAACGATGATACAGACTGCACTAGAGGCTCTGCAAAATTCTCGGCAGGCTCCTCCAGCCAGGGGTCGCAATCAACTGCCAGAAACCTCCCGCATTTCAGCAAGGGAAAGGTTGGGACCTCGGGAAGTCACCAGTAAAGTAATCTCCAGGAATCTACCACATGAACCACAACCCTCCATCCATTTGGGGGGGGAAGTCTAATCAAAAGTCAGCCAGGGTCACCAGATTCCCATCCATCAAGAGGAAGACCAGTGACCTCTACGTCAGATTCTAGCATGGGATCGCTTGAGTGAAGGTATGGGAACTCATCATCCCCTGCCAAAATTTCTAGCAAGTCAACCAACACGTCATTGCGTCACAAAAGAACATATGGATCAAAAAATTAAGGAGATGATCGAGGCACAAGTTCTGGGTACTGCCAGCGACACCACGACGCTACAGGGAAGTCTGATTGTCAAAGAACTATTGGATATTGAATTACCAAAAGGTTTCCATACTCCCCAAATTCATAAGTACAATGGTACAGACCCGAAGGAGCATATCCAGCAATACCATGATTCATTGGGGTTGTACTTTAACCTCAACCACATTATATGTCGTGTTTTTTCCACAAGCTTATAGGAAGAACCACTCTGATGGTTTCACTCTCTTCCTGAGGAATCTATCTACACATTTGATCAGCTGCAGAAGCAGTTCGTCAAAACATATGCCCACAATAGAGATAAAGAGGAGAACTTGTTTCCTCTTATCGGTCTTAAGCAGTCACATGGGGAAAAGCTCGAAGACTTTTCAAAGAAATTCCTAGTGCTCGCAAGAATGGTAGATAGCCTCGACCAATGCTCTTCGGCTCGATTGCAAAGTCAAGGAATACCTCTTCCTTAATAAACCTACGACGTTAGAGGAGATGATCATCAAGGTTAACAGTTACGTCGACTTAGAGAGGATGATGTCTGAGCGACAAATGTCTACTAAGTCTGTCCTCTCCACCAAATCCCCAACTGTAGAGTGGACCAGTGAGCCTAAGGAGGAACAGGGAGATCATAAACGCACCAAGGGAAATACTGAGTACCCTCGGAGAAGCGGTCCGCAAAACAAACTCGTCCTCCCAAAGCTGAATGTCCGAATCTCCATGCTTTTTCCACTACTGTTAAAAGACCCGCTCTACCGCGCCTCTCGGCCACTGGAGTCCATCGAGAGTCGACCATTTTGCCTACACCATAAGGTAAATCATCATTCTACTGACAATTGCTATACAATACAGCGGATGCTCAAGCTTATTTTTAACGAAGGACGGATGCTTGAATACATTGTTGACCTAAAGTCATACCAAGATAGCAACCATAAGAAACAACTCGAAGTCGTTCAGGTCAATGACAGAGCTGAGGAGAAGCATCTCCACTACATGCACCTCAGCAACATGATCGAAATCAACCTGATCAACAATTCCAACTGATCAAAGAGTCGAAGGCTCTCCAAATTCAGTGATCTTACACCTTAAGAGAAAGAAGCCAAACTTCTTCTCAAGTTGAGCAATCGCTGACTTGGAATCTCTTTCAAGGATTGCTTTACTAGCCATGTCAAATTTCCACATCAAGATACGTTAGTCATAATGCTCAAGATGAAGCAGTTTGTCATGCACACATTGATGATTGATACAGGAAGCGGTATTGAAATTCTTTTTCAGAGTACGATCGACCAGATGGGTTAGGCTGACCAAGTCATTCAGAGTGACATCGACATCAGCGGGTTCACAGCTCTAGGGAGGAACGAGTGGGCAAGATTATCTTACCTATTACAGCAGGACCAGCCACTATCGATGTCATTTTCTACGTCATCAATGTAAAGTCTCGTTATCTTGGGATCATGGGCCATTGCTGGATACACAATATGGAAGCAATCGCTTCCACCGATCATCAAGCATTCCGGTTCAAGCACGATAACGATATTTATGTGATTAGCGGTAGTCATAAACTTTCTTGAGCTTGTGAAAATACTGTCTCTGCCATCCGAGATACTTCAGACAGATTGGCCGTATAGCAATTACAAAAAATTGATCACCTCAATGATCAATCACCTACAGAGGAGCCCACGGAATATGTCGACATTATTGGAACTAGCAGAGGTACATTTATCAGAACTAAGCTGGTTCAGTATGAGAAAGACACTCTCATCTAGTTCCTGCAACTCAATCGAGACATTTTTGCATGGTCTTTCGAAGAAATGCCCGGAGTCGATCCAGCTATGGCTTGCCACAAGCTAGCCATCAACATCAACGCCCCAACGGTCAAACAGAAATAGCGATGACTTTCACCTCATCTTAGAGATGAAGTTAACACCGAGATCGAGAATTGATCAAAGTAGGATTCATTCAAGAAGCCAAGTACCCGGACTGGATATCCAACATTGTCGTTGTCCCAAAGAAGAACGAAAAAGTCTGCATTTGGGTAGATTTTACAAATCTAAACAAACGTACTCCAAAGGATAGTTTTCCTCTTCCT
Organism: Kingdonia uniflora; assembly: GCA_014058105.1. Taxonomy (NCBI): domain Eukaryota; kingdom Viridiplantae; phylum Streptophyta; class Magnoliopsida; order Ranunculales; family Circaeasteraceae; genus Kingdonia; species Kingdonia uniflora. Next base: position 1,012,900 of record JACGCM010000853.1, read on the forward strand.
AACATTCATCAGATCCTCGATTCTCATGCAGGTCATGACCTTTTATCTATGATGGACCCTGCTTGAAGATATAATCAAATCCCACTTCTGGAAGAAGATCAAGAGAAGATAACATTCATCATCGAAAGTGGCCTTTACTATTACAAAGTTATTCCCTTCGGGCTCAAGAACGCAGGGGCCACATATCAACGATTGATGACTGCTATGTTCAAAGCACACTTGGGAAAAATTGTTAAAGTTTACATCGATGATCTCTTGTGTAAAACCGTACAGTCAGTTAATCACATCTCAGATCTCAACACATTATTCAACATCATTCGATCTTACCGAATGCATCTTAACCCTGATAAGTGTCAACTCGGGGTACATTCTGGCTCCTTTCAAGGCCACCTCATCAGCAAGAAAGGGATCGAGGCCGATCCATATCAAATTTGAGCCCTCCTCGACATGCCTTCTCCAAAAACAACAAAAGACGTTCAAAACCTCGTCGGCAATATCGCCGCTATCAACCATTTTGTCTTTAAATCTTCTTACCGCTGCCGATGGCTATTCCTATTACTCCGCGGATGAAGCGAACGAGGAAAGGTTTAGCCAACCGCATAAGTCACATGGACATCAGAATGTGAAGCAGCTTTTCAGGAACTCAAAATCTATTTGGGGAGGTCTCCCATACTGAGCACCCCAGTAGGTAATGCGGAACTGATAATCTACCTAGCATTCGCAGATACTTCTCTCAGTTCGGTTCTCATTTGCCTGGAAGGGAAAATAGAGAAACCGGTCTTCTTCATCAGTAAAACACTCACACCAGCAGAAACAAGGTACTCTAAAATTAAGAAACTTCTTCTCACCCTTGTTTATACTTAATAGAAACTCAAGCACTACTTCCAAGCGCATTCTGTCAAAGTGATGATGAACTACCCACTTCGGGAAGTTTTGTCTAAAAAAGATAAATCACGAAGAGTGCAACAATGGTCAGCCTGTTTGGGCAAACATGATATCAAGTTCAAACAGCGTCATTCCAGAAAAGGTCTAGCCATTGCTGATTTTCTCGCAGATTTTCCAATGGAGGATCCCAAGTGGGAAGAGCACGACCCGGACCTAACCGAAAATACGCTAGAAACTCCAGCCCCCACGCTATTTGACAAACGAGCTGACTAGATTGCCACGTCGGGATGGAGGCTTCTCAGAGATGGCTCAGCAGGACCCGTAGGATCAAGAATCGGGATCATTTTGATTACCCCTTCTAATGATAGAATTGAGAAATTAATCCGTTGAATTTTGAGGCCTCAAATAATGTCACTGAGTATGAAGCTCTCATTCACGGACTCGACCTCGCACTTAAGCTCGATGTCCCCGAACTCTCAGTTTACACAGATTCATTACTCATCGTTCATCATTATTCAGAGCAATACAAGAAGAATGGGAAGATGATCGAATACGCAACCCTCATTGCAGATAGGATGAGTAAGTTTACGAAAGCAACTCTCGAATATCTTCCCCGAGGCAAAAAACTGACTTGCCGATTCCTTGGCATATATCTAGCCAGGGTATTGGGTACAGAAGCTCGATATCTCCAGATCGAAATCATTTCAACCCCCTGCATTGAACACATCTCCGTATGCACGATGAACACTGGGGGAGATAAAGGGGGAGACGACGATTGGCGAAAACCTTTGTTAGCCTACCTCGGTGTTAATAACAAGTGCAGCAGACCACACCCAACAGATCCAAAAAAATGTTGTTACTTGATCCATAACTTAAAGCATTAGATTACTCAGAACGGTATGCTTTACTGCCTTTCCGTCACAGGGCCCTACCACAAGTACCTCACAAATTCGAAAGCAGATGAACTCCTCCGCGAACTACATGAAGGAACTAGTGGCTCCCATACCGCAGGTAGATCATTGGTGAATGAATCTATAACTGAAGGAGTATTCTTGCTCGGCATGCGCAAGCAACCAGAAGAGTATTCCCGCAGGTGCGACACCTGCCAGAGACATGGAAATATGATACGCGCCCCTGTGCTCGAACTTCAAACAAGCAAGGTTTTCTGGCCATTCAAAAGATGGGCATTAGACCTTGTCGGCGAATTCCCCAACTCTCCAGGTAATTGCCACCACCTACTTGTAGCTACAGATTACTTTAGAAAATGGGTAGAAGCAATTCCACTATGTCCAACCAGAGAAGAAGAGGTCATCTCTTTTATCTAGAACCACATAATCACTCGATTCAGATGCCCACACCTAATTCGTGTCGATAACGGGCCCCAATTTGTGGGAGATAAGGTCGTAACCTTCCTAAATCACCACAATATCATCCATTCACCATCAAATCCATACTATCCTCAAGGTAAAGTATTTATTACCAATAATAACTGTTAATATACTTTGGAGTGCTATTAACTAAGAGCGATTCAAGTTTATGTAGGTCGCTCGGTCTATGAAGGGAATTGGCGCGACATTGAAGAAGAAAAATCGAGCTGAAGAAGGCGAAGAACGGAGTGGAGAAAGACTAGCTCGAGCCAAGACTGAGTCATAAAGGGAAGTGAGAGATGAAGCCACTCACGCGGTGGGCGATCAGCCAGCTACAGGTTAAGGGAATGTCAATTAGGACAAGATGGTTGAGGAGGTGGACAGACTAGGTACATCACTTGATGTTGTATGGCTATTCGCAGAAGGAGGTCGATGCCATTTCAAGGCTGAAACCTATGTTGAGGTGGAAGATGGAGGGGGAGGAGGATGTAGGAGTCCTAGATGGGCCTGGATGGTGTCTCCCGTAAGACCCAAAGGTTTTGTTTTTGACAAAAAAGGGGATGATGTCGAGCTCCAGAGGGGGGAGTGAGAAGGAGGGTAGACAGGTGCTAGGTATGGAATATTTGTGAGGACCTTTAATGTGTAGGGAAGAAAACTTCTGTAGAATGACTTTTTTTAAACTTTGTAGGCAATGAGTGACGAGCCCAGAATTAAGACTAGAGTCTAGACTTGCTAGCGAAAGAGATACCTCTAAAAGCCTTGCTGTCTGATCCAAGAGAAGAGGTAGATCAGCCAATAGTTATTTTGTTTTTTTGCGATTTTTATGTACACCAACGCTAGTGAAGTAAAATAGGATAGAAAGCATGGCAAAAATCTAACGCTATTAATATGGAATATAGTGAAGGAGTGACCTGTAATCAGCAGAAAGAAGCTCAGGTCGGGTTCGTTCGCGAAAGGAGTCCAAACTTCGGAGGCAAAAGCAATTAGAAAGTTATGTTTTAAAAATCACTAGTCTCTTAGAAACGGTATGTATATGCAGGAATTATACTTTATGAATGAACTGTAATTAAAATCTTGTATATGTATCAGTTCAAATTGGATGTATTCGCGTACGGGAGGCCAGTCATGAACTCATGTGCAATCGGGAATTTGTGGAGCAGTTCGTCGGATGCGGGAAGGAGGCGAAACAAGAATAAAGAAGATCAATAACGTAAAGCGCATTAAGACCTGCCCCCCCCCCCCGAGATGAATCAGGTCATCTCTGACCTGACTCGTAGGTCTAGCGAAAGATTATGGGATTAAGAAAGGGGTAGAAGATTTAGCCTCGGCAACAAATGTGTTGAAAAATTTAACATCAGGTTGAGCATTGGCTAGGAAAGGGTAAGCAGGGGACAAGTACCACTTACTGTAATTCGAGCGCTGGAACAAACAAGGAGGAAGATTGCAATCTGAACTTTAAAGATGTTGGGAACAATTTGGGACGAATGAGGCAAAACATTGTCGAAAAGGACAAAGGACTGAGGGTGCTGAGAAAATCTATCCCCGGCTTGCGGAAGCTGAAGCAGAACATTTGCAAATACAACCTCCCCCCAAAAAAGATAGGAATTTGAGAGATGTAGAGAAGGTGTGACACTTTTTAAATGAAAATGTGGCTTAGCGTTACAGCTGCAACGGACCAAGACCTTGCTAGTGCCCAAGAAGGCCGAGGTAAAGAGCGGTTCAAGGGGAAGTAGAGATGAGGTTAAGGCTCTTAGTTCGAGGGGATGTAGTTAGGCTCTTCAGGTGCATTAGAGAGCTAGAAAGTGATGTATCCCTCCCCCCCCCCCAATTCAGGGGCATGTCATAAAGGAAATACGAATTTGAGGGAATGGCCAGATTACGTTGGATGCGCTATTATTGGGAGAAAGGTTTGGAGTGGGAGATCAAAGCAAATGAATGATGGTGCAGAGGAAAGATGAATTATTGAAAGAATCTGCCGGCTAGGAAAGAGTTTAGCGTAGCAAATGTGGAGACTTTCCTGCTCGGTATTAGACTTAGAAGCCACAAAAACCCTCGCTGAGTTAGGCCAATGATAGTGCCCAAAATTGAACGAAGATGGCCATTTATCATGATAGGGCTTATGCGAAATATGTGCATGGAAGGATAATCTCGATAGGCTTAAGTGTACGCCTACGTGAGTTAAAGGCAAAAATTACAAACAGCGATAGTAATGACGTGTTTCGCGAAAAATCGGACCAATTAAGGGTGATGTGGCAATTTGTAGAGGAAAGTTAAAAGACTTGAGTCAGAATGAGTACCTTGCTCAAAAATCTGTCAGTTAAGGGATGCACCTGGTGGGGCTATGCTAGCCGAAGGAACTGTCCAGGTACCATGGTAGACCCAAATTGGTCCCTCGAACTGCGAAATCCAGTAGAATGAGGTAGGGCTGTGGTGCGCCCGGAATTGAAAGATAGGCCTCTTGATGATATTGGGGCAAAGCAGTGTGGACAACTCTATCAGCAGACAAGAACCTTTTTCTAGTATGATTTTGACATAAAAATAAATAAATTGGCGCAGAACATTGTTATAGATTGAAAGCAAGTAGCCATTGCAGTATCTTGCGTTTGCTGGGTCTTTGATATAAAACAAACAAAGTTGTAAACATTCGTTTTAACGCGAAGGGTTGAGGTAAACCAAGTGAAACTTAAGTTTGAAAACTATAGGAATGTCAAAAGGATAGTGAAAGAGATGAAAGCTAGTAGCTTTGCCTTCGCTTATGCCTGGCTGAGTCTTTTGGAGGGGAGCAAGGTTTTTTATCCTGGCCACCTTGCGCAGAGATATAAATGAGTCAGCTCTGCTCATGCCTCCCCGAAAGAAAACCAAGTGGTATTCCTCGATCAAAGCTATGAAGTGAAACCAAAACAAGTTGTAAAAGATGAAGACTAGTATATTACCATTGTCTAGCTCCTTGTATGGCTTAGGCTTTGATGTAGAACAATTTTTTACACTTGCATCTTGAAGAGATGTAAAGATTCAGCTAGAAACCAAGTGTTATCCCGATCTAGCAATTACTGAAGTTAACCAAACAAATGTTGTAAAGATAAGAATAGGATTACCTTGTATCTATTGTTTGTATGAGACGTTGAGTGGAAAAGTTTTATAACTGCATCTTCACAGAGATGTAAAGATTCAGCTGAACCAAGCTCTTATACTCGATCCAGCCTCGTGAAGTGAACAGACAAGTTGTTAAAAGATGAAGCTAGTATAAATGTGTCTTATCCCGTGTTTAATCTGTTAGAATGTGGAAATATTTCATGAAGAGAACGACATTGTGATAAAAAATTTCATTGATAAGTTTCAAAATTTACCATTGGATGAAGATACGAATCTCATCTTAGGGAATACAAAACAAGCAGCGAAAAAAAAAAAACCTGGGAATGGAGTAGGTAAGAGCCTAATGATAGTACCGGTGCAGTCGTTAGTGTGTCAAGGATTGGGAATGGGATTCCCGCTTCTGTTTGAGTAGTAGGATACCAGGCCTGGAGAATTGTGATATGAATGGACCCTCCTAATTGTCGGCTAATTTTCTAGCGTAAAGCTCTTTGCGATGTTGAGGAATTCCTCGGAGGACGAGATCTTGATTTGGAAAGTACGGATGCATGGACTCTGGCTATTGTACGACTTGGCAAAAACATATGATGATATAGACCTAGGTTAGCGATGGGACGAGTTCCCCTGTTCATTTTCATATTGATGTTGCAAGCCAATCGAACTCATTTTCCTCGCAGGTTAGCTCGTGATCGCGAACTGGATGATGAATCAGAAGTTGAATGACTGCCTCGTTACTATAAGCATTTAGGAGGAATGGGGTACACAAAGTGGAACTGTACGGGAGTGGTTAGATATGACCACAGGAACGTTGGAGGAGTTCGAGACCCAAATTTCCTTTTTTCTGTATGTTGAAGCCTTTTTTTGAGTCCGCCACAAGGGGTTTTTGTGGTGATTTTAGGATTGGACTT